>JAQOTA010000025.1:0-305576 GCA_029532415.1 Marasmius tenuissimus | reverse complement strand
GGCTGAGGTAATGATCGAGATTACTGAACACTTATCACCCCAGTGTCTTTCGTATTATCGAACCGGTGGTTTTTTGCATGTGTTGGCACAAGTCATGAACACTGTCAAGCAATTGAGCTCAAGCCTCAACTGAGATACTCATGAATTTAGTTTCATCATGATAATCGATCAGAGCGCAGTTCAATCTGCAATTTGGAGTGGCAATTTTTTGCTAGTTTCAATAACTCAATGGCGCTTCCCCGCACCCATGAACATAGCTGAGGAGTTGCCCTCTTAATGACCCTCCTGCTCTTCCCACTTCGCTACTTCCCATTTTATCTCAGCCCTTCCTCGCTCAGAACCCTTCAAATGGCTGAATATTTACCCTTGCCGCCGTCTTGACCTATCCTTTTGTCACGGCCTTGGTACGTTCTTCCTCTATCACGGTAAAATTAGAATGTGGAGGACCTGATCATCGGACGACTTCGCCACAGGTTATCTTTTTTCATCTACGGTAGGTTCTCTGGCCTCAAAAAGGCAGTCTGATACGATCTCGCCGTCATCTCTCAACTCAATCTCCCCCAGGCGTATACACCATGTTATTTGTCCAAGCCATTTGCATCCTCACAAGGCGACCCACGTCAGAGGCGCAATCAAGCTATCGTGGCAATGGCCCCGCAAAGCTATACACATGGCTCACCACCGTGCTCTTCCTCTCGGCGACAACCTACACGATATCGCTAAGTTGGTATACATACCGACAAGCGACTTTATTATTCATTGGTGTCAGAGATCGGGAGTACGAACGGTCTCTGGATGCTTTGGGGAGCGATAGGGAAAGTTCTGTTGTCTCGTGAGTTCAGTTTCATGGCTTTGTCTTGCCAGTGGGCTTTCCAACCTTACTGACTTACTACATGTATAATTTTCAAGGACAATTTATAATGTGTCTGTTACTTTGATGAAGTAAGTCGCCATAATCTTGATATTGAGGAAATTCATGGACGCTGAATCCGGAACCGACATTTTTTGTTGTGTAGTACCGTCGCAGAATGCATGCTCGTAAGTGAAGGAATCAACCTTGGTAACCGTCCGCTGATCATATGCCACTCTGATATTCCTGCAGATCCACCGGTGTTACACAATTTGGGGGCGTAACAAACTGATTTTAAGCACATTCGCTCTGGCATCCCTCGTCATAAACGGTCAGTCGGCACTTCAGCTTGAACCTTGTACATACTTGGTGTTTATTCCGCCGTCGTCGTTTGTTCGCTAAAGGCATCGACCTCATAACCATGATAATCCTTAGTGTCACCGTCACCAATATTAACGATCCCGCAAACTTCAAAGTATTCCTAAAAGCCTATACAATAAACCATGGGAACGTCATTGCAATCGTGGTATTCAATTTGGTAGTGACTTTCATGACTGGTAAGTCTACCACTCCGGGAACATTTGATGGGCTGTATATTAAGTATTGACCACCTCCTTCGCGACACAGGAGGACGCATTTGGTGGATTACGAGGCAAGCCAGACAATCCTTGGGGAAACCCATTCAGCGTTATTATAAAACGATTGTCGTCGTAATGTAAGTTCACAATGCTAAACCTGGACTCGGACTGACTCCCCAGTTTTTGCGATTATTTCAAAGAATCGAATCCGGAATTCTCTACGCCGGGACCCTTCTGATCAGCGTCACGATAGATCTATCTTCAGATCCCAACACGAAATATCCTCCATTTGAGTTAGCGGTGATTCCGACTTTGTTGTCTGTGAGTGTCACCAAAATCACCAGGGCTCAGAGGCATCCACACACTGCTTACGCTCACTTATGAAGGGCCTCGCACCGACCCTAGTAATTGTACGTGCCGCACATGGCAAGACGGTGGACAGTGTAGAGCAAATGGTATCCGTATCTACCATCCGATTTCACGTCACGGAGTTTGCGAGGGAAGCGGGTGAGGGGGAGACGGTGGAGCTTTCGTCAATGGCACGAAACCTAGCTCCTGTCGCTGACAGGAAGGATACTGACAAGGTGGCCTAGTACACACATAACTTGAGCATCGACTATTTATGATCTACGTACTTCCTTCTTCCCGGCCTTTTACTTCAACAAATATGTACACTGTACCACGACTATATGTCATGAACTAGCGAGATTTGAGAATGAACCTTGCGACAGGGAACACCGTGCATGCTGGGACAGTACTCAGAGATAGAAATACCCAAACTGAGGTCATGGATTTACCTCTTTGAACCCGTTGTTCTTGGTTCTGATTACGATCCATTGTCGTAGGACCAGACAATCATCATTCATGCCAATGGTTGGCGCGAAACATGACATGCTAATGAACGTGCACCCATCATTCCCAACTCTCGCTCTCATGCAATCATTATAACGGGCCTATTTCGAGCCTCAGTCTCACCGCTCATTGTTGATCGGGATCACAAAAATATAAATGAGCGGATGATATGGTAATGTAGGCTCAAAAATTATCATGTCACGTCAAAAATAAGGTGGTGAAAATGTGGGTCAAGTAAGTGCGCATCTAATCAACGCCTCCGACCAGCTCTTCGGTGTCCGGTTCCCTTAACGTAGCCTCAATCTCCAGAGCCGAGGCGACGCGGAGACTAGCGAAAGCTTCGATCGACGGTCTGGTCAAACCCTCCGGCTCTCCGACCAGGAAGGAAAGCTAGTCAAGGACACAAGTATAGGAACATTTCGCGAATCGTCCCAAAAAACGACGCTACAACCGCCACTGAATGTGGCCAATGAACCAAACTGGATCCCGTCAGCGAGCTTTTCTCTCGACTCGCTCCTGCATGGCCTGCGCGCGAGGGCCTTCGGAAATGAGAACAACAAGCATGTCAACTTCAATGGGAGTGAACTCTGGATCGACGACATTGATCGCAGCCCAAATAGTAGTCCCGTACCCCTCCACTTCTGCGGCTACAAGCTGGATATGATGTGAAGCCCCTAAATGCATATCGAAGTCGTCGCGCCATGCATTGAAATGGCAAGCAACTTGAACCGTTGTGGGAAAAGAGTCTGACAGCTCGTCAGAACCGATAGTGCCATTGTGGGACATCCGCGGAGGGTTTTGGATTGAGTAGAATTGCTGGGGGTATTGGCAGTAAGTGAGTGTATACGGGCTTCAAACCGGTCCTTCTACTCATCTGAAACTTCTCAGGTCCGTTGTCAAAAAGACTTCCGTTGTCTCTCCAACCCACAAACACATCGTAGGAGGCACCGTTGCAGGTTACCGTTCCTTTCTTATCGCCACCGGGGCTGTATCCACCACTGTACGACTCAACGATCTGATACTCGACTGGAAGATCTCGAGTCCATCCATAGACTGATATTGCGCTTGCGCTCGAATTCCCCGAATCTGGTGAGGTGATAACTTCGTAAAACCCGCTATAGGTGATGTTTCTATCGGATGATTGATCAGTCACGAAAACCCTTTCCCATAAATCAAAAGAGACGGAGGAAGGTTACTGAACCCACCTATCATACAACCCCGGATTCCAGCCCTTACCAGCAATAATACTATCCCCCTCTGGCCGTGCCTCAAGTGAAAACGAACCCGCAGAACCGTGTTCGTGTGCCCTCAGCCCCAACCAGTTGCGTGCCCATTCGAAGTGATAGAATCCTTCTCGAATATGGCCTTCGGTTATCTTCGGGCATCCCTTGGGGCACCCACAGCTACCTAGGCTGTCGAACATTGGGGACACGAAGTGAGGAAATGTCCCGGTAGCCGATGTCAGACATGCGAAGATTGATGCTGTGAGTACGAGTCGGGGTAAGGCGACACTAGTCCAGTTGAAGGATACCATGGCTTTTCACTTCAGGATAGAGAACCAGAGAAACAGCCGAACTCGAGCTATCGATGTCTGGCACCCAGTTCAGTCCTCTGGAAGAATGACTATGATATTTCGCCCTCAATGCCGACATTTTATAGGCGAAGATGACTGGACGCCGGAACCGGATCGTGAAATACAGTTCAATCCGGCTCATAAACAATAATAAACCTACCCATTGAGAAGGCGAGAAGCATTCCCACAGAGCCACCATTCAGAGTGCGAAGTGTTTGTTTGTTTGATCTCATCCATGATTGATTGATCCAGCAGCCAGTGTTACATTCAGGACCCTATCATACGGCACGAAAGGGTAACTTCGACTTGTAGTTGACCTTTTGACAGGCCGAGCTCGCACATGGTGTGGCACGAGCATTGACGTTACGCCACAAGTTAAAAAATATCATGATTTGGACGTTGATTGCGAACATCCCTCGAAAAAAGGCCCTCAGCGGCAACGGCAAGGAGAAATTTACTACACCGATAGCTTCCAGCTTGGGTACATCATGACGGGGAAATGGGGCGTGCTTCAAGTACGAGAGACAACGCGACTAGAGGAAATAGGAGAGACTGGATTGTTCCATGATGGCTAGTTGCCCGTGTATGAAACTGATTCGAGGAGACCAGGAATCTTGCAGGGATACGAGTGTGGTGTTTGAGCTTGATCACTTGAGCCTAAGGTAGGAAGGAGGAGGAACTCAAGGCTGAGGCACGGCAAGGCCGACAAATTAAACGCCTTGAGGATAAGAATCTAAAAGAAACCTATAGTTGGACACCCTAATTAGTCTCCGACCTGCCCTTCACAAGAATTTCGGGCGTCGGTCCGACCCGGCCAATGCCGACACCTGTTCAATTGTCCTCGTCGTCATCTCCAAGGCCTCTCTCCACCTCAACTCTCGTCGCACTTGGATTTTCTGTTTTGTTACCAAGATGGCTACTGGCATCGACTAGCCTCAACAATACCCATTTCAATCCTGAGCCTGGATTCTCACACCTTTAGTATGCGAAAAGTGTACTAACAAACACGACAACCTCTACTTATACCCACCGTCGGTATGCAATTCTCAGGCGCTCATTGTTGCTGGAATCTGACTGATACCAGTGAGCCACATCAGATCGTTGCAATTGAGAGTAAAACCCAAGGTCAGTGCCCCCAAATCTCTGTAATATCCCATGGAGTTGCACCCTCAAATACTTTGCTGCAGAGCCGCAGCATGTACACTCCCGTTGCGCAGCGACATTGTTCGAAGTTTCAGTGGGTTGCTATTGACATTTTACTCCACAGTACACAACGAAACGGCCAGCTTCATAATCGTCACCGATCGGTAGTAACTCCCCTTTTGCAAAAACCCGAAATTCACCGTCTTGGGGTGCACCTCTCCATTTAAACCCACGAATTTTACAACTGGAACCCTTCGATTCGGACCTTCACCCACCTTCACCGGTCTACGGTTCCTTCCTTCTCCCCCTCCAGTCCACATCTCTATTTTCGAATCACGATGCAGCCCGGCTTCCTACACAGACCCACGGAACTCATGGTCCCTGAAGAAAAGCACTCCGACTTGACGTCGAGTTTGAACGCTCGGCCTGGACTCAGACATCACCTTTCGAACCCAATGCTACGTCGGAAATTTAGCTTCCTTCTCCCTACCAAGCCTTCGGAGCGCGATCGTGGTGGGATATACGTTAACCCCGATAGCGACGAAAGTCATCATGAAGAATTCATGGCCGAGACGAGCTTCCACTCGGAACGCAATATGAAAAGCACAAGGAACTCGAGAACATCTTCGTGGCGTCGATCGGTTTGGAGTCGGGGAGCACCGGTAGATGTTGACTATGGCAAGGATATTCACAGTGGGAATAGACTTGTGAACGATGGCAATGTGAGCCGGAGTTTTCGGTGAGCTTCTGTCTCTTCTTCTCACATTTCCAGTCGCTTACCACTTACCACTGGCTTTCTTAGTCCTAATGCGCCCCGTTCTCCTCTCAAAAAGTCCCGGTCTCTACTCGATTTTCGCGCCAAGTCCACATCGCAACTCGACAATACATTCTCAGATTATGCTCCGCCACCCTGCCAGTCACTGTCAAAATCTAGCTTTCAAACACGCGTCGCCAACCTTTTCACTGCTCGGATTGCGCCCAAGTTGCCAGTGCCGGTACCATCTATCGTGATAACTCCAACACTCGAGTCAGTAGACGATGGGAGCTCATATTCAGGGGATTTATACTCGAGGCTCGAGCTCGAAAGTTCCTGTTCAGAAGGTCAAATGTCGCCGAGGTCATCGACTTACGAAGAATCCGGAGTGACAGAGGTGTCTGAGGACGAAATGAGTATGTGGTGGTGGTGAAAGTGATTATATAGATGGACTTGTCCGGGAAATCTCGTTCAACCTCGACCCAAGGAGTTTTGTGCTGAATTGTATCTCACGAAGGAGAGGAATGCACCTGTAGACTATACATACCTATTAATAGCTGAGTACCGAACTAATCACACTAGAGCCTAATCATAGGCATTGGAGTTAACGTGCGTCTATTCCAAGAATTTTTGTTCGCCTCGAGTTAGCTTGACAATTGACAGACATCACCTTCTGAAGACCCAGAGATCGTTGAGGCGCGTGGGATGCCTTTCGGGACCTTTCTTGAATGTATTAGGAGGTTGGAGACCGGGCAATGAAACGATCGGTCGCCCACATAGAATGCGACATGCGCGATTGTGGCGATTGACATATCATTTCCCGTTTAATTAATGTTCAATGTTTAATCTCTGGTACGATCCGGGCTACGACGTCGTGGGTAGGCTGTGATGAGCATTGAGCATAATGTACGGAAGATTGTAGATGCCCGTCAGACATGACAAGTCAGGAATTCAGAAAACTTATGGCAAGCATCAACGCTTCAACACAGGAGCAAGTTCCCAAACTTATACTCCAACTCTTACGATTCGTACTGAGGCTTAGTCTACCACGAACCCGTCATTCCGTCTTTTTCACTTGCCTGATTCTGAACGTCCCACAACACAGTCCTTGCGAGCCACCACTTCAATCAAGGCCAATTCAATAACTAAACTAAACGAGTAGCGAACACAAGAATCTAAGATACGAGCGAAGTCGACAACTCAAAGACCGAGAAGGCCAAAGCGACGCCGTGAGTACTTTCTAGCAAGTTCCTGCATCGCATCAGCCAACTCAGCATCCTCCGCGGACATCAGATCCCGCCTCAAGGTCGCGTTTGTCGCTGAAGGATCGTCAAAGAGTGTGCCATCCATGGGACATATGGTGCCTTGCTCGGGTAATGTTCCGTTTACAAAGTACTCCCGAACGACCTTGGCGGTACAAACTGAAGGTACGGAGACTGATGCGTGCTGAAAAAGGACGACGAGATCAATCCCTCGGTAGAAAGATTAAGGAAGAAAATACTCACTCCGGGAGAATTTTGCTCGAGAACAACGGACCCTGGGAACTGTTGAGAGGCTTTCTTCGCCCTAGATTACAGATGAGTCAGTCTATTCAAAATGATAGCCACATACAATGTGACTTACGCCGAAAGTGGTGTTGCTGGATCTGTTGACATAGGTCAGCTCATACACGATTGAAGAAGAACCACTATGCTCACCCGCAGTGTTCCCGATTATGAGCATAGGGAAGCTCGTATTGCCGCTGATAGGTCCTGAATCGAAGCGAAATCAACGTCTGACCATTGATATGGTATGGAGTACGTGAAAACAAACCTCGGAATTGCGTCTTGGGGATTTCAGGCGACCAACCACTACAAGTGTTCGTCGTCAGTAGCATTCTAGCGAAGTCAAGACATAGTTCATACCTGCAAGAAATCCGATGGCTAGCCCGGAACGTCCCCCAAGACGAATAAAGCTTTACAGCCTCCTCGTAATAAGCCCGAGCGGCATCTACTCCGGGAGGCACCGCGTCTCCATCGTTGCAGATGTAGGCAACCATAGATTCTGACTCAACCTCAAATGTATGTGTAGTCGAATCACAACCACATTCAAACATCGGGTCCTTAAACGTGCTCCCCATGATCCACAACACCGAGCCATCTCCTTTCATCAAATCTTGCAGCCCCTTTGCCAAAGTGCGCCAAAAGACTGGGTAGTACAATCCATAGAGCAGGGCGGGAAATCGCAGGAAACCATAGTCAACGACACCGTAAGATTCGTTGGTACGGACGGGAATGGGATCTTCGTCCAAGCGAGCATAGATTTTCTCAAGTTTGGTGTTCATAGCTTCGGTTGAGTCCTCGTAGAAAGCACACAATTCCGGCCGGCGTCCTTGCAGCTTTGAAAGAACCATTGGAGTGTCTTGTCTGTGTCTTCAGCAAGATTGATCCATCTCGCTGCAATATAGGTTGATAAACTCGGTGTCGGGACAAGCTAAATAGATCTGGACGGACGTACTCCTGTAATAGTCCTCGATTTCCACGACCCCGTCGATGATAAGGCGTTCGACCTTGTCCTAAAGAGCATTGTTCAGCGTGTTAACTTCCAGCGGCTGAAAAGGCAACTTACCGGGAACATGGCAGCAAATGTATATCCAAGGACAGAACCATACCTACAAGTAGTGCATTAGTTATGGTTGATTCATTAATGGCGACCTGGGATCGCAACTCACGAGAATCCCCAGTATTGAAGCTTCTCTTGTCCATGAGCCTCTACGATACTGAGCATGTCCATCGCCGAATTTGCAGTGTTCATATAACCCAGGTAGTCCTTACCCCTCTCGTACGCAAGGGTCCCCATAATCTGGCTGTTCGCCCAGAAGCTCTCTACGGTTTCCCTCGATTGGTTGAGTTCAACGAAAGGGCGGAACGAGAGAGCACGTTCGGCTCGAGACTCATAGAATTCGATACGAGGAGTCGAACGTTGTACGCCTGGGAGGAAAGGGGACAAATTGAGCGTCTTACTGTGCCTTGAGGGACCAAGATCGCTTACCTCGAGGATCAAAACCAACCAGGTCAAATTGAGGTCCCAGGCCAACTCGGTGAGCTAATCCAGACCCGAGCACATAGTCGACGCCACTTCCTCCTGGTCCTCCCGGGTTGAAGAGGATCGGACCGCGATAATCTTGACTATCGGTTGAAACGGTGGCCGGTAGACGTACAATTGCAATAGCAGCTTTGTCACCATTCGGGTTGTTGTAGTCGAGAGGCACCTTTCATCAAGCCCGGTGAGTGATCTTGAAGCGATAGGTTTGGAAATTAGTGTGACATACTTCAAGGCGAGTACATTGGAAGCTACCCTGGTCTGTGTAGCACGGAACCCACTGGAGGTCCTTGGAGGGTTGTAACTGCTAGAAATAAACACGCTCAGTCGGCAGATGTGAAAGAAAGGCGCGTAAAGAGAGACTCACAATGTCCCAGGAGGATTCGCTCCAACTTTCTGTCCCGTTTTGCTCCCGAACTGACAGAGTACTTACAAGCGAGCCGTGCGACAAGAGCGCACCAATAAGAAGCAGTGCTCTGGATATGGGCTTATGATACATTCTTTGGGAATCTGGAGACCAAACCTCTTGTTAGCGTGCCTTTATAGGAGTTAGAAACGACTGTATAGCACATATACCCGACGTAATTTTAGAGTATTCCCGTGGTGGGCGCTGACCTACTCCGGGAATTGTTGAGGTGCGGCATAGGCAGGTTGAGTATTTTCTCACTTGCCTCGGAGTCAATTTGCTGTTGATGTGTGACGGAAGGGTATTGCCGCTACTCTTAAGCCGGCTGGGACCGTCTCCGCTACTCCAGTATTTAGAGCGACTGCGGACTGCGGATAATGTTATCAGAGGGACTTGGTATTCGCAAATTGTAGAGGGAAACATTTACACAGTTCAGGTCTGATTCGGATCAATTCTTTGGTACACCGGTTCATTTATGCACTGATTCAAATCAAAGCATGTGGCGTGAGACTCATTGAGCTGTTGTGAAATGACACAGAAATCAGTCTCTACTCAATGATGGAACTGGTGCACGGCCTACCTCGGTTATGGCCCAAGACTTTGTGATATTTCGAGGCGGGAAACTCGTCAAATCTCTTGGTAGTGCGATACGAACGGCATTGGAACCGTAGGAGTATGACAGAAGTCATGGAATTCTCAGTCAAAGCTAGGCGCTCGAATAGTCTCACTGGGGAATGTGGTACGTTGGTCGAAAAGAAAGCCTCGCATGACATGTCACTCATGCATCCTTCAATATTGAACTATAATATCCATAGCCTCAAAGCGACGTGATGCATTCTTGGATTATCTCGGCTAAAGTTTCCAGTGGAAGTCGGCCCTCGAAAATGGACCTATCTTGGTTTCTAGTAGTATTATGGTAGCCTTGACCTTGTTGATCTCGGAAACCTATCTCTTCAAGTCCTTGTTTTCTCCCGCCTCTCCAGTACCTTATACCATGAAGAGTTGTGTGTTGTGAAGGGCTGCCCATCTGATTCCGGCCCTCAACATCTGGAGTGGTTGTGAAAAGTCCTTTTTTGAGTCATCTGGGTGCGGGCTCCTTTATAGAAGTTTGGACAGGTGTAGAGTCAAGAAATCCATGCGGAACAGGACTGGTGAGGAAACAAACCATAAGTATGAGCGATGAAGACGGTCGAGCAAGTTGCACGTTGCGACAAGGCAGGGTCCGACCTGGGCGGCGGTAGTGCAACCGGAGCCGAAGCACAGCCACATAGTCCTGTTTTCACGATGAACCGCCAACTCAACGTCCTCTGACTCGCACAACAATGTTTGACCTCAAGTAGGAACACAGGCAATAACGAAGAGAAAAATGAAGGGCTTTCGAGTACGTTTCGTGCACTCCAATACTAGCCTGTATGCTCATGATTATGCAGTATCCGACGCCTCAACAAGTACTCGAAGAGTCGTCAGGCGGTCACTTACTCAGGCCAATCCTTCAGCTTTCGGGGTGAACTCAGTGCAGTAAATTCCCCCTCGTCATCACCAAGAATCACGCGCCATATACCAAGTCATACAACACATAAGTCATGCACAACGACAACCACCGGCTCCCCACGTCGATCGTCAATGATTCTCCTGGGCATTGCGCCAAACTATCTGTAGGATGGGTAATTTGATGCGATGAAGGGCGATGAAGTCGAGCGAGTAACACAGCGGCAACCCTTCGAGCATGGCCAGAACTGAATATGAATCCCCTCTCAGTAAGGAATCGATAAGTGGCCCTGGGTTTGGTGAGCTAACTCAATGCTTTTATATCAAAGAATCATCTCGATCCAGGATTTATCAAAGCCGAAGACATGATCACCCCCGTCAGTACATCCACGGCTTTCTCGCACAATGCTCATACCCTGTCATGACATCTGTTGTTTAACTTTGACTTTCCGTTGCAACCGTCACAATCGAGAAGAACGGACTTGAACGTCGAATGATCAGACCCTCCTCTTCAAGCTTCATTAACCATTGGTTCCTTGCGCAGCTTTGACTGACCTGAAACGCCTCGTCTCTGGCTACCACGGCGATATAGGCTTGGGATGGCGATGAAACGGGCAACCGGTCACCCAAATAGAACGTTACACACCCGATCGAGATCGACAATATCCTCCTCTCCCAACGTCCAATGTTCGACCTCCAACACGATCGTGTCTGCAACGAGTCTCGTCCTTCATTCTAACTGATCACGCAGACACGCGTTTTGTCTTCGTTCATTTAATCCCCTCGAATTCCTGCATCCGATCCTCAAATCATTCCCTCCCCTTCCACTACCTCTCATCTGTGCTCCGCAAATAGTATCTCCTCCCATTACCGTCCACGACAATTCCGAATCATGATGCACACTCAGTATACTCAACCCTTGAAATCACTGATCCGAGCCGAATCCATATCCCAGCTATCAATCATTTCCCTGGACTCTGATGACTTCGACGAGAAGAGCGGGTCGCTTGTCTCACCACCGCCCACATCCCCTCTTTACGAGCTAAACGAATTCCACCTCGAGTTACCTCTACAAAAAGCGAGAAAGGTATCGCTCGCCGACCGATGGATCGTTCCTGTACTCATCTATGTTGGGAGAACGACCGAGCGTACGATACGCAGACCCTCAGGAGAAAGCATTGACACCTATTCATTCCCCCCTTTACCGAGCCCTCCACCTACACGATCCCGGTTGACCAGCGCTAGATCCTCGATCATAGGAAAGTCGGACAGCGGAGATGAAGGACCAAAGATCGCTGTGTCAAAGAAACGTAGAGTCAAACGGAGGCCGGCCTCGATGGATTTAACAAAACCCCTTTTCCCTCGCCCTGTGCTTATCACCAATTTCTCGTACACATCTTCGTCGTCCTCGTCGAGTAGCTGCACCCTCGTCAATGAAGGCGGTCACGGTGACGAGGTTAAGGATGTCATGAAGGAGGTTAATGACGCGTTGGAGCCGCAGCTTTCTCCTTCTCCCGGCGAGCCGGAAGAGGGTCAGCAGTTCTCCAGTCTTTCACATTGGTCGTCGACTCCACCCGCCGTAAGCACGGATCCTGCCTATCATGACAAGGATAGAACTAGGAATGGATACAAGCCGAATTTGGGTCCTTGGTGAGCTCCTTCCTGCTTTGCCACTCATCTGCATTGCCGACGGAACTTCTCAATCAAAGGCAAAATCGCACTTTGTCTACTTCCCGCTCACTTCAAAACCTGTTTAGCCAATGGTCTTCCACCTCAAAATTGGAGTCTGGGCACACGCCTTCTGCACCACTGCCGACGCCGAGACCATAGATTAGAAGGCCTATTGCTGGTCGATGGGCTCCGCCGTTGCTCTCAGAGTGAGGGTTTGGGATGTTGATCATCTCGGGCCTCTGCGAATCGTATTACTATTCTTCTCATTCTTGGAGCTGTGGTTTCGTCTCTTTTTGTTCGGGTTTCTTGCTTGCTGTGATGATGTAACATTCTCTTCGCTTTTTGCTCTAGGAAGTGTACGATATATTCCTGGTTTCGTGTCCCAGTGTTTTTCTTCCAAATTCTATCGGGTATCCAGCCTTCATCCTCGCTACTTACAACCTTACCACTGACGATTGGTGACTATCATAATCTGTTCAACCCTATAGTCATGTATGTCTCACGGGTAGTTCTCTTCCGAGTTTTATGTTGGCCGGTCGTTACAAGGCCCCTACGATAATGCTCCTCGCTCGGCATTTCAGCTCCAGCGTTAGTTGATTCCGGGTGACGGTCCCACCAATGATGCAACTTGAACAAGACTTCTTCGCTGAACAATCGACTGATTGATTTATCGGCGGGATGCATGTACAGACCACAAATCAATAATCTCGCGTCGCATACCACAGGAATCTTGACGATAGCCGATTATGGACAGATCGCAGGCCAATTGCAATATCGTAATGGTCTTCCTTCTGCATCGAAAGAGCAGGCTCCCCGGGAGCTGATGACCCAGCGCCCACTTTGGCGTAGTGATTTTTGAACGGGAATTCTCCTGGCCCCTGGCCTCTCCGTGCTCTCTTGCCAAAGTTCGACTCTCGAGGAAGAGCCGCCGGCAGCGGCTTCGTCTGCATCCAATCACATTGACGAGATACTCCTCCTCACTGATTTCTCCCCCGCTACGCTCCCGGAGGATTGCCCACATTGGCTCTTTGTTCAATGCGATGGTTGGGAGCCTACAGGTCCTACAGGTGAAATGGTCGAACGGGTGACCGCAGTGGAATCGAAACGGACGAAGGAATGAGTACTGGGACCCGTGTCGCTCTAGCGAGTGTTCAATGCTTCTTTCCACTTGCATTTCTCTCACTTCAGGGAGTCCTCATGGTTTTGAGTGCAACTGATTGACCGAGATCGTTGTTTTTTGACTCTCCTGACTCGTTCTTTGGCTTTCATGAACTCATTGTCGACTCGCTCCAACTCCTTCTCAACATTCCCTGGTTCCTCCTCAACACCTCCTGGCCACTAGGATTTCCGCCTCGTTCTCCGCCTACTACTGAAAGGTACCCTTCACCCAAGTCATCTGGAGTGAATATCCTGTGAAAAGCTGGTGTTGGTCATTTTTTTGTGTGGCTAGGATGGGATTTCGCGCTCCAAGATTAAGCCTGAATGCGTCTGGAAGTCAAGAAATCCGTAGGGTGCAGGACTGGTGAGGGCCTAACAGAATGAGCGAAAAGGACGAGAACGAGTTGCATGACTCGAGGGTTGCACAAAACTGCCTAGTCACTCCGAATCGCAACGGCGCGGTGCTGAATGCTGGAATCGTAACTTGCAATCTGCTGAACGAAAAATATCGAATGTCTTTCAGGATAAATTGCAAGAAAAGTGATCGTGAAGCGTCATCTATCTACTACTTATTGAACGGTGCCATCACGGCTGGAGGCTGCAAGGAATCAGAGGGTCCCTTGAAGGTGACGTTGTGGGAATTTTCTAGCAAGCTTCCGCATCGCGTCAACCAGTTCTACGTCCTCCTCAGACATCACGTCCCGCCTCGAGGTTGTATTCGTGGTTGAAGGGTCATCAAAAGGCGTGCCATCCATAGGACAAATGGCGCCTTGCTCGGGTAGCGTTCCGTTCAGAAAGTACTCCCGAACGACCATGGCGGTGCAAATCGAGGGCACGGCGACTGAACCGTGCTGAAAAGGGGAGATGAGATTAATCCATCAGTGGGGAGGTTGAGGAAGGGAAGACTCACTCCGGGAGAATTTTGCTCTAGGACGACAGATCCCGGGAATTGTTGAGAAGCCTTCTTCGCCCTAGATTGTAGAAGAGTTAGTTGTAGATGAGTTAGTTTGAACGAATAGCCACATCTAATATGACTTACGCTGAAAGTGGTGTCACTGGATCTGTCAACGTGGAGTCAGCTTGTAACTTCACGTTCAGAGAAAAACCACCATGCTCACCCGCTGTGTTCCCGATGATGAGCATGGGGAAGCAAGTATTGCCGCTAATAGGTCCTGAGTAGGTGCGAAGTCAACGTCTCATTCGATGGCATAGAGTACGCAAAACGAACCTCGGAATTGCGTCTTGAGGATTTCAGGCGACCATCCACTACAAAGGTCCGCCATCAGTAATGATCTAGCAAGGTCAAGACACAGATCATACCTGCAAGCAATCCGGTGGCTAGCCCGGATCGTTGCCCAAGATGAATAAAGTTGTACAGCCTCCTTATAATGAGCTTGAGCGGCGTCTACTTCAAGAGGAACCGCGTCTCCATCGTTGCAGATGTAGGCAACCATAGAGTCCAAGTTAGGCTCGAGTGTATGCTCATTCGGATCACAATCACATTCGAACAACGGGCGCCCAAAGAGACTCCACAACACCGAGCCATCTCCTTCCGTCAAATCTTGCAGCCCCTGTGCCAAGATGGGCCAAATGGCGGGGCTGTACATGCCTGCATTCACAATGGAATGCAGGAAACCATAGTCAATGACACCATAAGATTCGTTGGTACGGGTAGGGATGGGATCTTCGTTCAAGCGTTTGTAAATTGCCTGGAGTTTGTTGTTCATAGCGTCGGTCGAGTCCTCGTAGAAAGCGCAAGACTGCGGGTCGGCGTCCTTGCAGCTTTGAATAAACCATTGAAGGGTCTTATCCGTGTCTTCAGTAAAACTGAGCCAATTCGCTGTAGACCAGATCATTTTGAGTAGGTGTTACGACGTGCCAAAAGGATCCAGAAGTCGGACGTACTCCTGTAGTAGTCTCTGAGCTCAACGACCCCGTCGATGATAAGCCGCTCGACCTTGTCCTAGAGAGAACGCTGCTCAGTGCATTGACCTCCACCGTCTGAGAAATTCACTCACCGGTAACATGGCAGCAAACGTAGCCCCGAGGACAGAACCATATCTACAAGTGTCAGTATTACATTAGTCACGATTGGGTTCATGAACGGTGACCGAGATTTGTACTCACGAGAATCCCCAGTATTGAAGCTTCTCTTGTCCATGAGCCTCCACGATACTGAGCATGTCCCTCGCCACGTTCGCGGTATTCATGTGACCCAAGTAGTCCTTACCCCTCTCGTACGCAAGAGTGCCCATAATCTGGCTGTTCGCCCAGAAACTCTCTACAGTTTCCCTCGATTGATTCAATTCAGCGTAAGGGCGGAACGAGAGAGCACGTTCTGCTCGAGACTCGTAGAATTCAATACGAGGGGTCGAACGTTGCACGCCTGGGAGGGAACATAATCAGGGTTTGAACGTGACAGGGAATTTGGAGACCAATAGACTCCGTCACCTACCTCGGGGATCAAAACCAACCAGGTCAAACTGAGGCCCCAAAACAACTTGGTGAGCTAACCCAGCCCTGAGCACGTAGTCGACACCACTACCCCCTGGTCCTCCCGGGTTGAAGAGGATCGGACCGCGATATTCTTGACTATCGGTTGAAACGTTGGCCGGTAGACGTATAATTGCAATAGCGGCTTTGTCGCCATCCGGGTTACTGTAGTCGAGAGGTGCCTTCCATCAAACCAGGTGAGTGATCTTGAAGCGGTAAATGTGAGGATTGTCATACCTCAAGGCGAGTACATTGGAAACTGCCCTGGTCTGTATAGCACGGGACCCACTGAAGGTTCTTGGAGGGTTGTAACTGTAGATAAAAACACGCTCAGTCGACGTGTGTGAAAGAATGACGCGTAAAGGGAGACTCACAGCGCCCCAGGAGGATTCGCTCCAGCTTTCCGTGCCATTTTCTTGTCGAACCGACAAAGCACTCGCAAGCGCGCCGTGCAACAAGAACGCACCGATTAAGAGCAGTCCTTTTGAGATGGGCTTTCGATACATCTTTGGAGAACGTAGAAACTAAAGCCCTTTGCTAGCATGCCTTTATAGAAGCTAGAAATGACTGCACAGCCCGTATACGCGACGTAGGTTCAGAGCATTCCCTGGGCCGTGGTGAGTGCTCATCTATGTTGTCTAACAAGGACAGGTTGACTAATTCCTGATCTCTTGTCCTTGTCAATGTTTAATGCGGCGTCGAGTCGTAGCAGATTGCTGCCTATTGATGCGTCCGGTTGAAGCTATTGCCGCTACTTGATCCGACTGGGGCCGTCTCCGCTATTCCAGTATGTACTAGAGAAACACTGCGGACTGCGGACAGATAGGACAATGCTATCAAAGGGAATTAGTATTCGCGAGTTGTGGAGGAAGATATATATTTAGTCCAGATGTGATTTGGCCAGAGTAAGTCTTCAGTACATCAGTCTAGTTCTGCACTATTTCAGCTCAAAGCATGCGGTGGGTCTAGAAGAAAGCTCTTGAGATATGTCACACAGATGAGGGAGCATCGGTCTTTGATCAACGACAGGACCCGTGCACGGCCCACCTCGGTTATGGCACAAAACGTTATGGTATTTCGGGCCTCGAAATTCCTTGGTACTGCCATACGAGCGACATTGACATCGTGCGAGGAGTATGACAAGAATCAAAGCTGGGCACTCGAATGGTACGGCGCCCAGTAGTACATTCGCCAAAGACTCTTTGAATAGTTTCTCTTTGGCAAAGAGAAGACCCGGCATGACATATCACCCATGAGTGCTTTCAGCCTCGGGAGGCACCTTCCTACGCTCACGCTCGTTAGTCATTCCAGTACACGTAGCCTCAAAGCGACCCGGTGCATTTCTTGAGTATCTCGGCCAAAGTCTCCAGTGAAAGTCCAAGAGCTGAGGATAATGGCGCGCAGGCCCTCGACGATCGATGGGACAATGGCCTCGTCCCCGTCGCCGTATTTAGGTCCATATACGCCTTCGGACGTAGGCAATTGAGGTAGAGTTTGATTTTGTTTGGGGTCGATAGCAAACGAGAAGAACAGGAAGAGGACGAGAGAGATCTGTGAAAATGAACGAAGAAAATAGAATTCCTCGACCCCGAACGAACAAACAAACAAATGGAAAGAGGTCGGAAGGGACGGCTCAGCGAGGTCGAATAGAAGACCCGAAGGCATCAAATGCCTCCTCCATGACTTCTCGTGCGGTCCAAGACAACGAGAAGAGGGATGGGAGAGAGGAATACGGACAACCAGCATAGATCTTCCTGGTTCCGAGAGCGGCTGCTCGTCTGAGCGTATCTTGACTCGGCTAACTCGTTCTTTGGCCTCCTTCAGTTCATGCTCGACCCTCTCAAACTCCTTAACCCTTTCTATCTCCTCCTCAACACTGCTCAACCTCTCCACCTCGTTCTCCGACGAATCTCAGCGCACTTGCGTCACCTCTCCCCCTCTTCACCAAATTCAGTTAACACCCGCCTCTCCCTAGCCAGTTCCCCTAGTACGACACCCTCAAATTCGACGTCCTTAAACACGAGTTTGAGCCGCATCTTCTTATGTCGTGATTCCAAGTTCCGTAGTTATATTGAGTTGTTTAACAACAGTTTTTTTGCTTCTGTGCATGCATCGTCTCAGATCGCGTTGGGTAGGTTCATGAGATCGTAGGTGGAGAAGGGTTCGTGATTCTGGCATAAGATATGTTGAACTGCCCAACGCAAGCTGTAAGCATTCGCATATAAGGAGAGGGGGAAAATAGAGATGATCCACCTTCCTCAAAGCGACAGCCAATGCACCGTCATTGAGTTTGCCTTCCAGCGATACGACTCCGAGCTTGTCTGTGGGTTGTCCTTTGTCCAAGTCTTCTGAGGTAATCGCGATTGGGTTGAATCGAAAAGCCAGCGTTGGCCTCTTTTGGGTGGTCTGGGCTCAGAGTAATCTCAGTAAAGCTCAGTAAAGACGCAGGCCGACGAGATTGATTTCGATGACTGGCGAGGGTCCGAGAATTGTGCCAAATTCGGAGCCGAGTCCGCATTTCCGGTCCAGATCTGTAAGGGCCACGTCCCATATCCGGTATATTTCAAATACACGGACTTCTCTACGTATAAAAGGACTCGCTACGACTTACCTAATATTAACTTCTTTTACTCTTACCTTCACCACCTCGTGTAACCCTCTCGTAGCGCTCTCTGTAGCCAATTAAACGACTGTCTGGTTATTGAGGTCCGAAGGACCGAGTGAAGGAACCCTTTCACATTTTTTTAACCTCAGCTTTGGCTACTCCGAAGCTCTACTCTATTCGCCACCACGCCGCTCACCACTCGAAAGACAGTGCAATCTGGGATCAGCGCTGCATATCGCCAGCTACCGTATCCCGACGCTCAAATCTCTCCAATGTCTACGACCACCGTTCGAAAGACTGTTACTTCAAAATCCACGGCGATGAATGACCGAGCTAAACCTGCATTTGGCTCCTCTGCTCCTCGCACGACTGAACCATCCGCTCAGTCTCGTCAACCTACTGCTACTACGTCGACCTCTAGAACGCCTCGGGCTGCCGTACGTCCTCCTCAGGAACCTACTAGCTCGACTTCGACCTCTGAACCTGTTGGTACTACGACTACCACAACTGAGGAACATCATCCTCGTACTGCCAGTCCTGATAGTCTCTTTGGCACTGGTGACCGCTCTGACAGCACCCCTACCGTCACTGCTGAAGAAATTCTATCCGAGACCAACGCTGCTGCGTCAAGGAAGGGCAAGGCACCTATGCCCAATCGTCCTCTGGTAATAACTGGCAACAGCAACGCCCCTGGTGATCCCGAGGATTCACCTGACAGCTCGTCTGATGACGACGTTGCTAGCCTTCGAAGTATCAAGACAGTAACTTCAACTTTTGCCCGAAACCAATCTCTCGTTCGGGCTTATCATCAAACTCTACGTCGTTGCTACGTACTTCAGACCCTACGTGAAGCTGACCTTTTGAGTTATAGCACAACTCCTATAGATAATCAGCATGTATATGTTGATGAGAATGGAATGATTTACCATCAGCGAAACCCTCAGATCACGCAGCCTGAACGTCCCATTGAGGACCATGAGGTTGCTCCCTTGAGAATGATTTACCCTGAACCATTCTCCGAGCAGGACTCGATCCGCCGAACCTTCCGAACTGGATCGAGCCCTCGTAACGAGAGAAGCGATTCCCGCTCCGATACTGAGCCGCCGTATGCTAAGAAAATTCGGGCGGCCTGTGATCGACATATCTCCTCAACGAGGCATGGCCGTGGAGGTGTACGTCGGAACCCCGTTCCCCGTTCAACTGAACCACGTGAAACACCAATCCATAGGGGAGAAAGTGAGCCCCCTAGCTCTGAAACCGATCAGAGTCACCATCGTACTGGTGGCAATGGCGGACCTCCTGATGGTGGCGACGGTCCTCCTAGTGATGACCCCAACAACGGCGAACCTAGTGACGCCGAACCTCATAATTCCGAAGATGAACATAACCGGATCATCAAGAGAGAACGCTTGAGTTCAAACCTGTCAGTTCGTGGCCAACGCCCGGGTGTATTTGGACGTACCCGGTATTCATCCGCGGATCCAACTTTCAATGAAGAAGAAATCTTCCTGTACGATCCTACTCCTAAGAGTCAGGAAGAAGTCCTCCGAGCCGCTTTTAGAATGTTTGAAAAGTTGATTGAACGTCAACTCTACATTCCGGGCTCCAGTGCACCAAACAATGCACAAAAAACCGTGATTCAGAACATACCTAAGCCTGGATATTACTATGGAGACCAGGATTTCTTGGTATTTGACGAGTTTATTCGAGATATAGTCCGCTGGCTTAATGTTGCGAATCTCTGTGGCTCCGATGTTAGATGGAGTAACTCTAAGGGATGTTACGTGCTCACCTCCGTGGATATGTTCCGAAAGAACACTTTAGTATCATTCCTTCGTGGAGATGCTCGCCACTGGTATGTTGACGCCATCGAGAGTGGTCTTGATGACCCAGATTCCGATGATCCACTTCACGGTCAAACCACTTTCATGCAAGTGGTTAGCGGATTATACCGCCGCTTCATCCATGAGTCCTCTTTGACTCTTGTTACCGAAAGATATGACGACGTCGTATATACGGCTGGTAAAGGCATCAAGGGTGTATTTGCCGAACTCACCCGCTATGCTAAGAGCATGCCTAGTCCACCCGACGTCTATTCATTCAAAAAGAGACTTATGTTACTGGTCCCCGAAGAAATGGCCAGTGATATGCGAAAAATCCATCGCATTACGCCTGAAAACTCATCTGTCAATGACATTATGCAGGCCGCACTGCTGTGTGAACGAAGCCACAAGGCTGCCTTGTATTACAACAAGGCTCGAGACCAAATGAAGCGTACTAAACGCCGCAGGTCTCGATCTCGGTCAAAGGACCGTAAGAGGAAGGATAACAGGAAAAACAACCGTCAGTCCTCTCGGTCTCCGTCACCTCGACGACTTCAAGTTGTTGACAATCGGAGGTATAGCGTTCGAGCGAACTCACCCCCGAGAGATAAACGCCAAGACTCTCGGAATCAAGGCCGTTTCTCACAACGCGATGGCAGAGCCCAGGATAGACAAAACTTCAATAGAAAGTTTCAGCCGTTCTACAAGAAAAAGTGGGACGGTCAGGGCGACAAAGCCAACCAACAGAAAGGCAATAATCGCCTATTCCGAATGGTAGACTCTAACGGCAAAGGAACCACACGATTGTTCCGTATTGCTGAAGCCTCAGAAAATGAATCTGAGCACGAACCACCTGAAACCACACCTCAGGAAGCCACCCCATCAGATCACTCTTCAGAATCTGACTCTGGGAATGATACCGAAGAGACAGGCCTTATTGGTTCCCAGTATTCAAGTGATGATGCTGATGAGGAATACATGGAACGTGTAGGTTTCATGATGGACACTAGCGAATCTGAAGCTGAATACTCTTCTGAGTATCGGAATGAGTCTTCGACTGATGATGAGTCAACCGAGGTTCTGAACCTTGATTTTGGAGAATACCTACGCTCTATAACGGTTGATACAGACGGAAACGCACAATCCACCCTCAGACCGACTCTGGTTGCTGCAGATTCAGTTGGAACTCGCCCTCAGCGCACTCTAACAGATAACAAGTGCCTCACCGCATTCATTGATATCAATGGGGTCAGGGCTTTCACATTGTTTGATAGTGGAAGTACTGCTGATGCAGTCAGCCCTGACTTCGCTCGGATAGCAAAGTTAGCTGTTTACCACCTTGAGAACCCAGTAACCTTCCAACTGGGAACCAAAGGGAGTCGATCTCGCATATCTCACGGATGCGACACCAAGTACTCCTTTGCCTCATCGCACGAGACAGTATCCGAGGTCGGATATTTCGATGTAGCAAACATTGACCGTTATGATGCTGTAGTTGGCACCGTATTCATGCGGAGACATGGTCTTTCATTGAACTTCAGTGATAATTCAATCCGTTTGAATGGCAAGAGTATACCCACTCTTGATGAGGGGGAGGAAACCACGGAATTAGCTCGACGACACGCTAAAATCATATCGAGAGAAAGATATATTGAAAAAAGCGATAAGAGTCGAGCCCGTACCCAACAACCTCACTCTGGATTGAGCGAAAAAGCCCTAGGTAAACGAAAGGCTACATCAACCACGGAATTAGCTCGACGACACGCTAAAATCATATCGAGAGAAAGATATATTGAAAAAAGCGATAAGAGTCGAGCCCGTACCCAACAACCTCACTCTGGATTGAGCGAAAAAGCCCTAGGTAAACGAAAGGCCACATCGCCCAGTCCGTGACTACATGACAAATCTTCTGTCCGAGTTGAGCCTCCACACTCAACGGCTGCTTCTATCACGACTGTAGAAGATGAGGACACATCTAAACTAAGAAAAAATGACCTACACCCGTACCTCCCCGTACTGTTAGGTCCCGGTGACCAGCTATCCACCGAAGACTTGTTGAATATGATTGAAATTGCTACCACCTCGCGGGATACCACTCCTGTACAAACTCTACTGAATGAGTTTGTTAGAGCCCAACGAGCCGTATCAGATCCTGAGTCCAGCTCTCAGAAGTATACGGATGCTGATATTCCAGAACTCCGAGCTAAATGGATTGAAAATTATGCCGACATAATGAATGGCGTACCTGAAAAATTGCCGCCACTGCGGGAAATCAACCATACTATCCCGCTCATAGACGATGAGAAGAGGTATCGCTACTACATGCCACGATGCCCCGACTCGTTACGAAATCTGCTGTCCGAAAAGATAGAGAGATACGTACGAGCGCAATGGTGGGAACCAAAGACGGTGTCCCAAGCAGCACCTATGTTATGCATACCAAAAAAGGACGGAAAAGGTATCCGTACCACTGTTGATTGTCGGGAACGAAACAATAACACTGTCAAAGATGTTACCCCGATGCCAGATCAGGATCAGATACGCACCCAGGTCGCTGCGGCAAGGTATAGGTCTAAAATTGACTTGTCCGACGCCTACGAGCAAGTTCGGATAATGCCGAATGACGTTCCCAAGACTGCCTTCTCCACAGTTCTCGGGACATTCGTCAGCCACGTAATGCAGCAGGGAGATACCAATGCTCCCTCTACATTTCAGCGCCTCATGAATCATACTTTCCGTGAATACATTGCAAAATTTATGCATGTTTACCTGGATGACATTTTTGTCTTCAGCGATACTATCGAGGGTCATGAAGAACACCTCAGAATCGTATTTGAAACACTGAGGAAACAAGCACTTTACCTCAAATCGTCCAAATGTGAACTCTATGCCGAGTCCATGGACTGCTTAGGCCATGTCATCGACGACAATGGTCTGCATGCCGATACCGATAAACTAGAACGAATTCGGAACTGGCGTACACCGAGGAATTATAATGATATACAGAAATTCCTCGGACTGGTGAACTACCTATCTCATTTCCTCCCGGACGTCTCGGCATACACAACCCCGCTATCAGAGATGTCCCGCAATCACCAGCCCTTCTCTTGGCGCCCATTGCACGATATCTGTTTTCAGCATATCAAGGATTTATGCTGTCGTGTACCTATACTCAAGCCCATTGACCCGTCCAGTTCGGAACCAATTTGGGTTATATGTGACGCCTCCGTATCGGGAATAGGCGCCATGTACGGCCAAGGACCGACATGGCAGACCTGTCGCCCCGCTGGATTTATGTCAAAAAAGTTCAGTGACGCCCAGCGCAATTATCGAGTTTTCGAGACCGAAACACTCGCTATCCTTGAAGCCCTACTCAAATGGGAAGATAAGTTAATTGGATACCGAATCCATGTGGTAACTGACCACAAATCCCTTGAGTTCTTTAAAACTCAGAAACGTCTGTCCAGCCGCCAGATGCGTTGGATGGAATACTTGTCCCGATTTGACTTTGATATTACATACATCAAAGGGACAAGCAATCGAGTCGCTGACGTACTCTCGCGTTATTTTGAGTCTGATACTCCCGAAGACAAGCACCCACCAAATGACTTCGTCAATGCAGATGTACGCATTGATAAACTCGGAGAAGACTTACCTCTGGGTCGAATGGATGAAGTTAAGGAACTTCTTGAACAGTTCAAAGCTATACATGAAGCTAGAGACACTGTTGAGCCCCGAGATATTGAGGCTCAAGCCTTACAGGACGCCCGTGAACCTGAGACCGTGGATGTTGATGAACTCCCAATGGAGAACCCAACTGTTATTGAGTCTCGGGCTAGGGGACGTGACCTTCGAGCTGAATTCACATCGGACAATGAGTTTATCCCCGAACTCAAGGCGCTGTATCAGACAGACCCGCTATTAAGCAAGGTTGCCGCCAAAATTGACGAATATCCACGATTCTACGAGGAAAATGGACTATTATGGACTAAAAACCTCGCCGGGGAACCTGTTCTGTGTATCCCTGCAGCACCAAAAGGTCACAGATCTCTACGAACCTTGATACTCGACTCAGCACATCAAATTGTTGGACATTTCGGACCACAACGAACTGCCGATTACATCCGTAGATGGTATTGGTGGTCCGGAATTTATGGCATGACCAACAAATTCTGTTCAACTTGTGAGCTCTGTAATCGCTCAAAGTCTATCAATGCTCGCCCTATGGGTAATCTGCACCCTCTACCTATCCCTTCGCGCCCTTGGGAATCAATCGGTATGGACTTTCTGGGTCCATTTCCCGAAGTAAAGGGTTTCAACTACCTATGGGTAGTAATCTGCCGTCTAACAAGCATGGTGCATCTGATTCCGTGTCACACTACAAACACCGCTACCGACCTATCTCTGCGCTACCTACAAGAGATAGTACGTCTTCATGGTCTACCCAGATCAATAGTCTCGGACCGCGACTCAAAGTTCACATCAATTTGGTGGCGTGAACTCCACCGGATGTTGGGAGCTCAACTTCTCATGTCAACATCATTTCACCCCCAAACCGATGGCGCTACCGAGCGGGCCAATCGATCTGTATCTCAAATTTTCCGTACCGCTATACGTGCAGATCAACACGACTGGCTTGGAAAAGTACCCTTAGTGGAGTTCGCTATCAACTCCAGTGTCAATGCCTCCTCAGGCTTTGCGCCGTTTGAACTCAATTACGGCTATGTTCCGTCTATGCTATTTGACGTGAGGACACAGAATAATGTCCCGGCTGGTGTACGTGCATATGGCATTCAAGCCATGCAGAACTTATTTGATGCACACGACGCCTTAATCTCTGCGCGTGTATTTCAAACTTACCACGCTAATAAGCGCCGGAGGTCCGAGCCTAAAATTAAGAAAGGCTCCAAGGTTTACCTTTCAACTCAGAACCTTTCGCTGCCTAAAGGAAGGGCTTCTAAGCTTCTTCCCAAATATGTCGGACCATACTCCGTGCTTGAGGCTTTCCCCAAAACCTCCACTTACCGGCTGGACCTTCCGGAAGATTTAACCCGGAAGCGAATCCATGACATATTTCATGTCAGCCTCCTAAAACCGTTCGAACCCAGCGACGAAATCTTATTTCCAAATCGTTCTCAACCCGAACCTTATGATTTCGGAGCTCCCCAAGAGTCTGAGGAGTTTGTGGACGAGATAACTTCACATACCTGGAAAGGGAAACGAGTTCTATTCGAAGTTCATTGGACTTTGGGTGATGTCACACTCGAGCCGTACTCTACAGTCCAGAAGCTGAAAGCACTGGACGAGTATTTCACATTAATGGGGGTATCCAGGTGGCAAGACTTGCCCCGAAACCCTAGCAACGGTTCAAATTGACCCCTACCTCTCCATAAATTTGGAAATACAGAAACAGTTAAAAACATCGAACACAGTTGGGAAACATATCCAAAACCTTCCCAGAATCACACATCGATAGCCTCTGCTCACTTCGTAGCCATCTTATCGTCCATCATGTCTCTCAACCCTTCCGAAATCGGTCTCGGTGACAACCACAACAACGGGAATGCCTTCGAAAAATACCCATTTCCCATTCTGTCTTGTGGTACGAATGAGCTTAATAACTCGTCGCATTCAACTAATGAAGTGCGTCTTTTAGGGGGGGAGAATCCCGGAGGAAACTCATTCGGAAACCCTATCAACTTCATGCAGCAACCCATCGCCCCATCATCAGGTGGAACTTGGCTTGCAAATCTGAAGCTAGCTGTCATCTCTCACAAGCATGCTGACGGATCCCCGTGCTTCAACGTCCTTGAGCACGCCGTACAAGCTGACTCTGAGGAAGATACGTCCTTCACTGCCGCTTACAACAAGCTTGTGGATCATTTCACAGCTCCCGAAGTGGCCAAGCGTGTCGAACTCGAAAAGAAGCTCGCTGCCGTAACCGAGGAACGCGATAACCTCGCCCGTGATGCTCAGAATCGTGCTGATGATGCTACACAAGCGTCACGTCCTCTCTCTGGTACCAAGAGGAAGTCTGAACAGGACCCTACTTCATCTCATCGCAGACCACCTCCTCCTCGGGCATCTAATACCCGTACTGCTTCCCCTTTACCATCTCCTCCATCATACTCTACCCTGGGATCAGAACCGTATCCCAATCATGCCACCGCTCTGGCTCTATACCAGCACTCTCGGTTCCGACCTGGCCTTGAAGAATCTCCAGACTTCGAGTGGAACCCGACGGGATTTATCACCGCATCCCCGTATATTCAGGAATGCGCTCGTAACCAGCGTTTACCTGACGTCCTACCTTTCATGGGATCTTCTCGTGGAAATCAGCTACCACCAGCTACTCCACACCTTGCCGAACGCCTCATTTCGCAGGCTCACACTACTGGCAAGTTGCACTACCTCCTTTGACTTCGTGACTCCATGGGACTTGCTCAGGTATTAACCACCCTGAAAACCACCCTTCGCACGGATTCTCTCGAACTTGCTGCATCGTTCGAGCCCCTGATCTCCGCTAACCCTCACCCCGAGTGGTCTACTTTCACACGCTTTCACTTTGTCGACTCTACGGTGCAGCCCTCAGATTCTATCGCCAACTGGTCTGATGGCAACTCATCGAAGGTTCCATCTGTGCGTACCCCGGGAAGTCGTTCTACCGATGACCAGTATGCTCTATTCGTATGGCTTCACTATGAAAGCCGTGGTCACATGGGTATCATCCTGACCAACTCGGGCTACATTTCGCTCGATTCCATTATGGCCCATCGTGTTTTACACAAGATGGCCCCCAAGGAGCACCGAGAGACCTTCCGAAGAGAGTCTATTCGCCTCGTAACTTGGCCTGGGCTCTATCACCAACAACTACAGGTTCTGGGTCTCGAAGTCAATCCAGCGGGTACTATCAAACGTTGTCCCGCTCCACTCACTACCACACTCGCCGGAGTAGTACAGCACTTTGCTGACTGTGGGGTTACTATTGCAATGGTCGACCGTATGTTTCATTACGGTGCGCAATTCTGTCTAGACATGCAGTCATCGCCATTCCACACCCCTGAACAGCGGAACTCTTTTGCCCAACTTTATAAGTTTGGTCGTATCCGCTCACTCTTCTATTCCATTCACTCCCTTCGCTCTGAACGCATCTACAGCGTCCCAGATCACATTGATCGAGCCGAAGTACTGGAGTATCGCTGCCGGCAATTCCTTATTGGTCACTGGAAGAAGCAACCTGGCGCCGATCCCGATATGAAGGTCCCCACTATCCGGATCCCGACTTCTCCTCCACAGACGGTGTCCGTACCTGTCGAACAACTTCATATCTCCAACTCTGGGAATACTTCACCGTCCTCCCAGTCTCTCCCTTCCGCTAATGGCGGCTCTGACGAACCCAGTACCGTCACCACCATCTCAATCTCTGGTCCCGATACTCAGAGTTCGGGATCCTCAGCCACTGTCGAGGCGTCTACGGATGTGACGCCGCCATCGACTTCGGGAGCTACGGACGCTAGTCCTCAGCTTGTTACTGACCAAGATGAGAACATGGATAAGGTGGATGCCTCCAACGTCGATGCCGCCGAGAAAGATGAGCTTATGGATGAGAGATTGGACTAGAGGCCAATCTAGTGGGGGAATATGTAAGGGCCACGTCCCATATCCGGTATATTTCAAATACACGGACTTCTCTACGTATAAAAGGACTCGCTACGACTTACCTAATATTAACTTCTTTTACTCTTACCTTCACCACCTCGTGTAACCCTCTCGTAGCGCTCTCTGTAGCCAATTAAACGACTGTCTGGTTATTGAGGTCCGAAGGACCGAGTGAAGGAACCCTTTCAAGATCTCCATCTCATCAAAATAACTTGCGCTTGTCTCAGCACATCTTCCTTCCTTTTCCATCCCTTTAACATGTTTACTTTCAAGAGCACGCTACAAAAGTTCCGAAAAATTTGAAATCCGACCACTTGCGACTTGCGCTCAAGAAGAGTACGGACGAAACAACGCCCCAAATAACTGGTCAGTACTCCAGTACCGGTTGGCGGTGCTAGCGAAAAGTTCACGATGACGACGATCCACAAACGCCGCTGCGGACTACTAATACCAACAGCGAGGAAGGACAGCTCGCACACCAAGGCTACGGTACCTCAAGCTGAATGTTGAAGGCCTGAAACGTTTGGTGCCGCCCGTTGATTAAATCCATCCCACCCCAGCTCTCGTTTAAAAGCAGAAAACCGCATAGCGCCCTTCACAAAAGAGGTAGACGACTACGACCCATAAATTACGATCAATCTGTGGGCGAAGAGTCCTTGTCGCCACGATATCGACCGATAGTCCCAATATGTACGTTCTTGAAACACCGGTCATCTCTCTCGCGCGCTCTTGACTGTAAGCCGCTGGTAACACTTGGCCGATAGCTACCCCTGGGCAATCAGAGAACAACAACTAAAGATTTGCAAAGAACTCAAGGAAGGAGAG
Source organism: Marasmius tenuissimus (assembly GCA_029532415.1). Lineage (NCBI taxonomy): Eukaryota > Fungi > Basidiomycota > Agaricomycetes > Agaricales > Marasmiaceae > Marasmius > Marasmius tenuissimus. The sequence continues at coordinate 276,617 of JAQOTA010000025.1, read as the reverse complement.
AACGAACGACAAGGGGGTGAGCGCTAGTTTCTCAACCGGCCTTACTTCACGCTGACCTGTAACCCAAACCACCATGACTATCTCGACCATCGTAGATTGCTGCAAAACTCAAAGCCGTAATCACACGTAACCTCAACCGCGGTGTTTTGAGCTCGACCCCGCTAGAGCCCAATTGAAACCCCTTCGTGTTCATCTAGCTTACCAGGCGACCACTGCCCTGGTATGCATTTCCCCTGTCGCATGCTTTCCCATTTCTCTATTTCACGATATTCAATGTTCATAATTTCCCAAATTCAAAGTGACATGGAGATCTGACGTGACTATAATTTGCAAATTTAACATTACTATAGGCCTTCACCTAGTTGGCCGGCCCTAGGAAGCTGGCCACTTCGCACTTTTGTAGGCTGTAGCGGTAGATACTCGGCCAATTATGGTTCCGAGGCAACGAATAGACCTTGACTGGCATGTATGCAAATTTTGGAGTCCATTCGACCAGTATTGCGGAAGTTCTGGGTGTTTGAATCAATTCATTTCGGCAAATCACGTGATTTCTTAATTTCCGCGACCGTCGGTGTGGGAAATCCGACAGTTTGCTTCTCAACACCCACCTCCCCACCTATCATAAGGTGATCAACTTGTCGACTGGCATCCTGTGAGTCTCAGAGTGCTCTGATTGGGGCAAAAACATCTCATTTTCACTCGCTATCGCAGCTTTCGTCAAGACTCTACCAAAAATATCTCGACTAAAGGGCGGAAATGTATGGGTCGATAACTTGTGAACGGAAGCAGCTGTCGCCTTCCTGCTTGGCACAGCTCATGGGTGGGTCAAAAGGTTCTATTCCACGCTGTCGGACTAATTTTGCGATTTTTTTTACAGGCTGTAGGATACGTGTTACCCTAAATTGAGCTATTTTCGGCACTTTGGGAGTTAGATGTGTTTTCTCGGAAGGAGAGAGAAGGTCTTGGTGGGATGGTTTCAGGTATGTCTCGTGTGGTCTCTCTCACCATTTCATTGCTAATCAGCATGCTCTCGCCTTGGCAGACCTAATTCGGGGCTTGTTATTCACACTATGCAGTGCCGGTTTCCCCAAACCACCACACCCTTGTATCGTGCTATTCCCATATCGTAGCAATGAAAAACTTCATTTAAACCCCTCATCCTTTGTTTATTCATGATTCTGAGTGCCCCTGCTCTTCACAATTTGACTGGACCACAAATATCTTTCTGCATACTTCCGGGTTCCTAGTGTGGAATCACTCCATTATTCCCTATGAGCAGACGACCCAACAACCCCCCTGCACCATCTGCGAACCCTGAAACTCCATTTGACCCTGTTGATACATTCAACAACCCAAATTTTCGGTTCAACCCCACACTGCAGGCTCAGGTCTTAGCTCATGCTGCTGGTCCAAGTAGGGCCGACGATGCCAGCATTGCTGACATGGATGAGGAAGAACGGATGCGCCGTGCTGTTGTGGACATCAAGTCAAAGAAAATGTCAAGCAACAAGGCTGCCATTCATTACCGGGTTGTCCGTTCAACCCTTCAGAACCGGGTCAAGGGGGTCAAAACCCGCGCTGAATCGCACGAGCACCAGATGGCCCTTTCGCCCGCTGAAGAGGGGCTGCTTGTCGAGTGGATCAAGGTTCTTGGTCGTAGAGGGGTCCCATTGACATCTGGTCTGGTTCGGGACTATGCCTCGATGATTTCTCAGAGCACCATCGGTTAGTTGTTCTATTCCTCCAATGTTTGTTTATTGAGAATCTATTTGAACCCAGGTGTATCTTGGACTGAGCGTTTCCGGGCACGTCATCCTAATTTGAAGCTCAAGTTTACCACAGGTCTCGAGAAGTGTCGCACAATGGCTTTGAATGAGACAGTCGTCAACCATCACTTCAATCTCCTTGGTGAGATCATCAAGAAATACGACATCAAGTATACAAACATTTACAACATGGATGAGAAAGGTGTGCAATTAGGGAGTGGGAAGAAGCAGGCGGTTCTCGTTGACCGTGATCAACGGGATGTCTACTCAATAGAGGGTGGCAGTAAGGAGCTCATCACAATTATTGAGTGTGTCTGCGCGGATGGCTCAGCCCTTCGACCAATGGTAATATTCGAAGGAAAGCGACGTGATCTTCGCTGGGGCCAAGGCAATACATGTAACGCAAGGCAAGTGGTCTCCATTTTACCCGTTGCTGTCTACTTATTCATCTATTCCTTGATCAGTATCGGAATGTCAGAAAAAGGGTGGACGGATCAGGAGCTTGGAGCCTTGTGGATGGAGAAGGACTTCGGTCCAACAACTGTCAGTGGGCTTGACGACCCTACAGAATACCGTCTCCTTATCCTCGATGGCCACAACTCTCATTGCACGTTTCGATTCTGCAACTATGCACAAAAGCATCGAATCATTGTCTATTGCCTTCCTCCTCACACAACCCATGCACTCCAACCTTGCGATGTCGGGGTCTTCAATCATCTTAGTCGAGAATGGAAGGGACGAGTCACCAAGGTAAGGTAACCATGCCACTTGTCATATTATGTTCTATTCTATCATTGACACAACCCGATCTGTCCTGCAGGCCAGGACACTCCTTGACGAGATCACAAAATATACCTTTCTCGCCGAGTACTCCAAAGCACGTGAAAAGGCACTGACTAAGTCTGTTATTGTGTCGTCCTTCAAAAGCACTGGTATCCATCCCTTGGATCGTGCAGCTATCCCAAAAACCAAATTTGAGCCTTCAAAGTCCTTCACCACCCAGTCTGCACAACCTCTACCTACCCGGAACTCGTCCCTCATTTTCCCTCTTCCTATTTGTGACTCAGTTTCCCTCCCCCCATCTACAAACACTTCTCGTGCTCCATCTATAGCCCCAACCCCTGCTTCCTTGATGCCTCCCTCTCGTGCCCCAACCCCTGGACCGTCAAATGCACCTCCTCAGACAGCTCCCGGTTGTCGTCCATCCTCGAATATAGTCAGTATCGACCCCGCCCTTATCCCCCCATCTACTACTGGCATACTACCAACATCAGAAACTGACCTGTACCCACACGAGACGGTGCATGCTCTATTCTGCCTCGCCTTACCATCTCCCGTTTGCAAAACAACTTCCAGAAAAGCTCTTCTTGAAGAGAACGCCCGCCTCCGCGAGTTTGCACAGGCTGCAGGAATGGAGCTCGGGATCGCATGGGTCCAAATGCAAATGATGGATCACGAGAACGAGCGCTTGCGGAAGATTGCATTCAAGCCAAAGAAGAAGAAGAAGGTAGCTGATACGGACACTGGAGACGGCCTTGCACGACATCTTACCTCGGAGGAGAATATGGAGAGACTGTCCCGTGCAGAACTATTGTCTGAGTTGAAGGATGCTGGCAAGGCAACAAAGACAAGGCTTGATGCAGAGGCTGTTGAGAGAAGGGGTGTCGTCGCTACGTTGCTGAAAGATATTGAGAAGGTGAAAGCCAAGCAGAAGCGGGAGAGGAAGAAGGCAGAGACAAAGGAGAAGAAGGCACGAGAGAAAGCAGAGAAGGATGCAGAGAAGGCAGCAAAGGCAGCAGAGAAGGCCCGTGGTTGTACTCAGGGAACTTGGAGAGGACAGAGAGGTGGTAGGCGTGGCAGGGGAAGAGGACGTGGAGGGGTATCTCGATCTAGCGAGAGTCCTGAGCCACACTCATCATCGGGCGAGTCATTTCCCGAACTAGAATCACACTCCGAAGCCTCTGATTCCGCTCCATCTCCACCACCAAGCCCAACTCCTGCCCCTCGTCCTAGACCCCAGAGAGTTATCCCTGGTTCTGGCCGGGATGCCGAGGTAAATCAGCCCAACATGGATCAGGATGTTAGCGGGGACTATAGCGATGATCTGGCTGAAAAGAGCGGGTTTGATGATGCCGCAGAAGACTCAGAGGACGAGGTTGAGGAGGAGGCAGGTGATGAAATTGGTGTTGAGAAGTTTAATGGCCACCGTTGGATTGCCGGGCAAACATTGCAATTCCACATCATCTGGAGCGACGGGGACATTACCTGGACCACCCTAAATGACGATATCAATGATTTGGAGGCTATGGACCGTTATCTCAAGCGTCACTGTGTGGAGGACCCTCTTGAATTACCCAGACGGAAGTACTTAATTGATGCGAAATTGGACAGACATTAGGTACTAAATTAGGCTGTATGATAATCTCTAGCATATTTAATCCCTCTGTGCGCAATTTTAGAGCTTCTCGATCATTTTTGCACCAGTGGTGAACAAAACAAGGCGCAGCTCTATCTGGCGATTGGCGGTGTAACGGGTTTCCCATGCCCGGCCAACTTCCCTGTTTTGGCCGATTTTGGACTCGCGCTGGGAAAAAATTCATATCTTGCTCACTTCTCAACCAAATCTCACAAAACTTATAGGCGCAACGCTCGACATGTCTGACCACATGGTCTGCTGGTCCAAACGTCTCAAAGTCTATTCAATACCCTCCGACATTCAGAAATATGCTTAGGTGGCCAGCTTCCCGAAAATTATTAGTATCTTCACCCACCCTGGGCCTCTCCTCATGATCAACTCGTGCTGGACCATTGAAAGAATTGAAGGCCAGCTCATGATTCATGACACATCGCTCATTAACCCTTGCATGAAAGCGCAAGTGTTCCTAGAGGCGTAGCTCTATAAATAGTGTGACGCGTAAACAACACATCAATATGTATCACATGATATCCATCATGTTCAACACTCCTCCTCACTAAGTTCATCATGCAGGATAGTCCTTAGTGAAAAGTTAATTCTAAAGATTGCCTGAACAATTCAAACTTTATTCTGCCAAGATTCTTTGTAAGAAGGTCTGCAGGTTGTTTAGCAGTCTCAACAAAGTATATTTTAACTTTGTTTTCTTCGACTGCTCCCCTAATAAAATGATACCAATTATCAATGTGTTTCGTCCTTTTATCAGTAGCTTCATTGCTGCTGAGGAAGATAGCACCTTGATTGTTACTGACACATGGTATCGATTTAATGGGAAAGTTTAATTCGTTCAACAACGACTTCATCCAACATGCCTGACGTGTACAGTCAGAAAGAGCCATATACTCTGCTTCTGTGGATGATAATGCAACAGTCTTTTGTTTCTGAGAAACCCAACAAACTGGTGCATCGGCAAGCTTTACGATATATCCAGTCTGTGATTTGCAATCATCTTTATCAGTTGCCCAATCAGAGTCAGCAAAGGCAATCAATCCATGATTTGATTTTCCATCGTAAATAAGTTCATACTTTGCAGTGTGAACTAAATATTTCACGATGTATAAAGCCTTCTGTAGGTGTTCCTCACTAAGATTCGCACCATATTGTGACATTTTGATTACAGCAAAAGAAATATCTGGACGAGTTCTGAGTGCCAGATAAAGCAATGATCCTATCACTGATTGGAATCTATGCCTAATCTCAGGATTAACCTTCCCTTGGTTTTGGGTAGGATTATAGCCATCAGGCAATGGCGTATATGCCGTTTTCGCATTCAGAACTCCGAATTTATGGATTATCTTATCAAGATAGTCCTGCTGATCTAGGATCAATGTGCAGTTCTTCTGATTACAAGTAATTCGCATTCGTAGGAATTCTGTAGGCTCGCCTAAATCTCGGCATTCCCAGATTTTCATGAAATCGCTTTTCAGTCTATTGACTAGGTTGCAATCTGGACCCATAAACAAGGCATCATCAACATAAACTACAGCAATACCATATTGCCATTTTTATTGAAGACATATATGCCAGCATTGGATAAGCATTGTTTGAATCCCAGATGTTTCATGGATTCAGTACATTGACGCCACCAGGCTCGAGATGCCTGTTTTAATCTATATAATGCTTTGCGTAACCTCCAAACCTTGCTGGAGTCCTCAACAAAGCCTTCAGGCTGTTCCATGTATATTTCCTCATCTAAGGCACCATACAGAAATGCTGTTTTAACATCTAGCACAGAGATCTCCCAATCTTCAAGCGCTGCTAGTGCCAATAGAAGTCGTACGGTTTCAAATCGTACTACAGGAGAGAACAACTCGTTATAGTCTATCCCTTGTTTTTGCAAAAATCCTTTCGCAACAAGTCTTGCCTTTTTATGGCCATCAGACTTGATATCAAATACCCAACGGGATTTAACTGCTTTTCGGCCTTTAGGTAGTGTAACCACATCAAAGACATTTCGATCTTTGAGTGATTGTAATTCCAGTCTGCATGCTGTGGAAAGGGTATAGACCGGACAGGTTTGTCGGTTTTATCAAACTCTATGGATCCAGGCAATTCCTTTTGACATTTAGGAAACCAGTTTTCATTGAAAACTGCTTGTGGAGTAATGTACACTGAATTGTTTGTTGTATGAAAGAACCGATAAGCTTTTGATCCGCTTTCATATCCAATGAATATCATTGCTTCTGAATGCGGGGAAAGCTTGTTTTTACCTTTCGGTAGGTATGCATAGGCACCACACCCAAATGTCTTAAAATATGAGACATCTGGTTTCTTTCCTTCAAACAATTCAACAGGTGTTTTATACTTCCTCAAACATATAGGAGTTCCATTATAGATATGGACTGCTGTGAGAATTGCAAATTCCCACCAATTTTCAGGTGCACATGCCTGAAATCGCATAACTTCAGATTTTTCTCGCAGAGTATGATTAAATCTTTCAGCTCGTCCATTTTGTTCATGCACATTGGGCGAACCTCTATTAGGAAAAATTCCAAGAGAGTTATACCAGGCCCATTGTTCATTTGAAAAGAATTCTCCTCCTCAATCAAAGTGTACGTGTTTGACCTTTTTATTAGTCTGGCACTCTACAAGAGCAAGCCAATTGCGTAGTTTTAGATCTGTATCACTCTTTTTACGGATTGGATATACCCATCCATATGAAGTTGCATCATCAAATAAGGTTAATGCATATTCGTTTTGATAATAAGAGCAGGTAGGAAATTCAATCAAATCACCATGAACTAATTCTAGAGGCTCCTTTGCACGTTTTGAAGAAGAAGGGTATGGTTTTGCAACCATTTTACCTTTTGCGCAACTACAACAAGGTTTATCTTCCTTAGAGATGGCCAATCTCTTTGGAAACCCTTTAACATTATCTTCTAGTTTCTCTAAGACTGTGGGATTTATGTGTCCCAATTGCCTATGCCAAAGTTTGGAATCATCGATTGAGAAAGATGCGACTGATGTAAAGGAAGCTTCTCCCACAAGAATCTTTGCGTTCATCCATCGCAAATTATCTTCTTCATAGCTTGGATAAAAGCTCATGAGAAGAGAATTATCTTTCTTGCTCCGGATTGAAGTCTCTGGAGAATCCAGAACAGTATAGTATCCTATACTTCTGAATTTTCCGGCAGAGATTAAACGATGTGGGCTGTCTGGATTATACATCACTGGAAATAACTTAGTGACATGTGTTACTCCTGCACTATTGGTATGTCGAATATTGACAGTACCATGTCCTGTTATTTGCACTTGTGCTTTATCCCCAGCTGAAGTTGTAAGACTTAAAGGCGTTTCAAAAATCTGATAGTCTGAGAAATCCATCATAAACGGAGTCATATGCGCAGATGCACCGCTATCTAGTAGCCAGGCTTCTCGCGTATTTCCAATTTCACAATCACTCATTAATGCAGAACAATAGGACTCTAGTTTCGTCGTAGCAAATACAGAAGTTATTCTAGTTTTTCTAGGTACTGAATTGCTTAGTACATGATTGTTACGAATCTACCCACTATTCTTCACTTTTCCAGTCCCTTGGTCAACATCCCTTTGTTTCCACTTCTTTTCACACAGATACATGTCCCAGCATCACTTTATGATTCCCATTTCATTCTATGATGTTCCATATCATTCTTTCCTTGATACATTGCTACCTGTGTTCTCCACTGATGTGTACATGGTCCCCTTTGATCAGATCCATAGATACATCATTTATCCCTTTCCAGTTCATTCCCATGATCAGTATACAGCTTAGGACTGTCATATATACTCATGGTCACTTTTAGATAGTTCCCCAGCTTGTCCATTTCGTCCATACCGCTTGCCTAGCTTGTGCTATGTTGAGGGTGTACTTGCTCAATAACTATCTCTTTCACCCTTGATCCCTAGTCCCAGATTGGATGGCCTGAGAGGTTCCCAGTCACAGAGGCCGTTCATGACAATGATAGTTCTGCATTGAGTGTTTAGCGAAAGATTGACTATCAGAAGATTGAAATACTTGCCAGTCTCCACGATCGTTACTTTCTGCCCATCCATCAACATCATCTACTCCTTCAAGGCCATCACCATAATCTCCATCATCAAAATATCTTTCGTTTGATTGGAGTTGGATCTGTTGATATCCTTGTTGGATAAGAGTGATTGTACGAGCTCTTCTTCTATCATATCCTTCTTGTCGTTGACGTTGATCCCTTTCCAGTTGTATATGTTCAGCATCCATTGCTGCTGACATTTGTGAATGATAAAGCTGCCATTCAACAAATTGTCTAGCTTGCTCCGGATTATTATCATTAACAATCATAGATATATTGCCAATGCTAGTTCCAGTTGCAATTTGTTGTTGAACTGGATCTAGTTGCTGATGTTCAGAAAGTCTATTGATTTCAATGTCCATACTATTATTGACTCCAGGTCCGTAATTTTCAAATTGCGGATTTCTGGGGTCATTAGAGTGTATTTGCTGAGGGTTATACGGGGGTTATACGGATTCTGTACGGACGGATCAGAGCTATGTATAGACAGACGAGGTCGTCAAAACTTTACAAGCATCAATGGCCGTGTGGGTACCTCATATCTTGAGAAAAGCAGAGAGCACAATTGATGCAACAAAATGCTCCCATATTCTGCATGGGGGGGTGAATATTGCAGATTGAGTAGTTGGTCTTTGATTTTTTGGTGTCTGGCAGCTTAGAGAGGGTTCCTGCAGAAGCTGGCAAACAAGATGATCAGAGAAAAAAAGTGTGAAGTGCCTGTGCAAATCAGGCAAATGGACACATTGGAGCACTAAATAGATGGGCCAAATTCCGTATAACACCCAGCAAATACACTCTATTCTCTGACATTACCCAAGGATCAACCTCAGGTTGTTCTTCCAGATCTAGCATACTGCTATCTCCCAGTTCAGAAATAGGGGGAGTCAGAATAGTAGTTCTAGGACGATCGGGTACATCAATATAGTCTTCCTCTAGGGATTGGACTCCATAAAAAGATCCGGGTGAATCCGGTGGTGAAAGTGAAGGTCATTCCAGGGTGCATTCAAGTACAGGTGGAGTAGTCGCGGGTCTATTGATCGATGCATATGTAGGAAAGGGTGGTGAATAGGAACGATTTTGTTCCTCAGCCATTTGAATATAGTTTCCAGGATAACAACTATAGAATTCATAGTCCTGGATTGATCTTTCAAGTGCATTAGCTTCAGCTAGTACCATAAAGTCTTCAGGATAATAAATCGGAGATTCATTTTCCTGTGACGTTCTATGTGGCACATCAGCACAAGACATGGGAACATTGATATTTTCGTTGTTCATCCATTTATATAAGATCATATTTTCATTAATGGCTTCTCTCAAATAAATTCTCGGCACAAGACACCATGTTTGGTGTCTACGGATAAATGCTTGTGCTCTGAAATGAGAGTAAGGAAGAGTATTTATCGTTCCATTCAACCATTTTCCTTCCAATTCTAGTTTAACCAGTGAGTCCCAAAAAATTGGATTAAGAACATTTATCAGAAGATTTTCTTCCCTTAAGTACCTCGACTTGCGAAATACTTGAAAGATTGTCTTTCTTTGGTTTTTAACACCGCCATATATGTCAATGTAATCATCGACAGTACTGATCCAATTTTGATTATTGATATCAGTGATGACTCTAGAAAGATGTTGAACGTTCCAGCTTTGATAATTGTGGTCACTGAAGAAACCTTGATCCTCTACTGATTCTACATGTAGAATTGGTTCATGTAAGTCTAATTCAAAGAGTGCATGTCTCGGAGTGAGATTATGAACTGCATCTCTTCGAATAGGGTACATTACAATTCGATTTGTAGTTTTGATAAGAATCCAGATCCATAGTTTATGATCTGATTGTTTCTTAATCATGTATTTTTGAGTATTAGCCATCACGTCTCTCTTGCGATCATCATTTCTCCATGTATCTTCTATATCATAGAAGCGTGGAGCTTTAGGTGGCGCAAGCCTCACTCCATTAAATATTTCTGGGTGAGGTCGAGGAATCCTAATCTCATCCGTAATACCCTTAGTATCCCATTGATAGTTCTCTAGTAACCACCATTGTATTTTTCCATTAGTGGGATTAAGAGTAGGTTTATTGTCTGAGTTATAATTCTCAGGCATAAACTTGGATATTTGATTAGGATCATCTCTTGGTAAAAGACGTGTGGCCCAAGGATCATATTCTATAAATGCATTATGGGGAGGCCATTCTTCAGTCTGTATGTTTACATTTATAGTTTCCTCTTCGACATTCTGTCCTTCCTCAATTCTGTCCACAGACGGAATTGTATCAGGACTCACCTGTCTATGAGGCATAGTGAAATTAATATGTTCTTCACTATGTGATCTAACGCCATAAGAGTTCTCAGATTCATTTTCTGAGGAAGAAACCCCAACCAGAGTTGGCATGGGATCACCATCGCTGTCATATTGTTGTTCTGTATCTGCTGTGGAAGCTGATGAAGCAATTGCCTCATCAATTCATTGAACTTGTTCATCTATTTGAGCAGTTCGACGTGCATTCCATTCAGCAACAGAAATAAAACACTCTGGGCGTGCTTCTCTATTGGCAGCAATTCTCTCTTCTAGGCATGCAAGTTGTAAATCATACGTGTTTTGGAATGGATTCGGTGCAGTAGTACTACCAGTTGGATAATGATAGGACATATGAACGTGTTTAGGACCAGCCATTTTACGTTCAAAAGCTGAACTTGTCAACTTTTTAACTGCATTTGTACGAATCTCAGAAGATGAAAGTTCCTCAAGAGGTTCAATTACTGCTGCATGCGATTTTTGCCCCCCTTCTTGAGTACTTTCTGTTTTCCTTTGCCTTTCTGCTTCTTTCCGCCTTTCTTCTTCTTAGAAGACGATTTCCCACTTTGATTCTGGTTGTTCTGGTTGTGGTTTCTATTATTATTTTTCTTTTGGTTCGAAGAACCACCAGATTTGTTACCAGGACGATTTGATTGACCAGACCAGTTGGGAGCGGATTGATATCTATTAATGCCAGATATTTTGGCATTATGCGCAGCATAAGCAGGAGGTACAGAGTTTCCACTTCTTCTATTTCATTCATTCCTGATTCCAGTGATAATATCTGTTGGTTTCAATTCTTCTTTCTTCATGCGAGTAACATGCTGCTTGAAGAGTTGCCAACGCTTCTCCGGTAGTTTAGCTGTGACCATAAGGCAAAACAGCTTGTCTGAAATTGTTACACCCAGTGTAGCAAGTTCTTCTTTATTCATCAACATAAAGTTTATCCCAGGAACTGGGTTTATGTTGTCAAAGAATTGGACGTTGTGGAGTTGCGTATATAAATTAAGCAACTGTGAAGAAGATTGAGTCCCAAAGATTTCTCTAAATTTTGCCAGAGTGTTCGGAACTGAAGTTCTATCAATGTGTGATTTATGAATATGTTTTGTTCGCATCATAATAATTCCAATTATCTTATCTCGTTTGGCTGTCCATTCTATCAGCGCAGTATTTTCAGCATCCGTAGCTGGATTTGACTGAACTGGCACTGTTTCTTCTACCATGGTTGGAATCCCATGTGAGAATAAAAAGCCTTTGATTAATCGGTACCACTCTTCAAAGTTTGAACCATCATCTAACAAAACTGGAATTAAATTAATGCCTCCTGACCCAGTCGGAAAACTGCTCTCTGATACAAGTGAATGAATTGGATCCATAGTATATATTTCTACTGCATTCCCCACATCCACACCAAAGGTGTGTCCCAATGCGTTTTTGACCGACATTGCTGGGGGTTCTGAAAAGACCCCTGGTGATTGTGATAAATGTATAGAAGAGCCTGATTGGTTAGACATATTGAGGTCTGCCAAAAGTCCCGTGAGCATACTCTTCAAATATTAGAAGGGTGACGCTAAGAGTAGTGTCAATCGATAAAGTCTTCCATTGGAAGACAACCCATAAAAGAAATAGGGTTTGATGCACACCGAGACATGCATCAAAATGTCTAGGACTTTTAACAGGCTGTATGCGTCAAGCAAGCTATGGGGTAATCCACTGCGCAGGTAAGTGCAGGTAGTTAGTCTGGTTACGTAGCCCTGCCCACTTGAGAAGGGTCTTACAGTAACCTTCCAGTGTGTGTGTCTGGTGTCCATCGTGCTATCTGGTCTCAATCCCAGACTAGCAAATATAAATGTCGTGCCTTGAGAAAGTTATTACTAGATCCCCCATTACTCCGTATGGTTACTACGTCCGAAGATGCCTTTAGCATATGACGAACGAGTGAACTACTAAAGACTGGTACGAGATCTAACAATAGCGTGGATGAGAAAGGCAGACGTGAGGGGAGTCCCTGTACATACTAAAAATGGCCGTGTGATACTGTAAAAGTAGTATCATACAAAGTCCTAGTTGTAAGGGAAATCAAATTTCCCTGGCATGTTTCAGCCTTCAGGAATCATGGCAAACTGGTTTAGAAGCACAGTCCCATAGACCCCCTAAACGGTGCCTCTGCTGAGAACCACCGCCAACCATTAGACTTTCATCGGTATCAGACAGTGGCAATAGACGGCCAAAGCCTAATCTGGGTTGTCAGCAGAGGAACAGAGCCGTAAAAACGGATAGGTTCATGCTGAAGAAGATGAAGCCAAGATAGTATGTACATGCGTTCATGCGACATGTGATGAGCCGGCATGACGCCTAGCACAGAGGACTACAACATGGACTACACTACTACTTACCAGAGAGGAGTTTAGAGAGGTAGAGGCGAGACGTAGAAGCTCAAGCACACTGTAGATTCAAGTAGAGAACTACGAGCTTATATACATGTAGAGTCAATAGTAAATACCATATAAGGACGATAATAGAAATTGTACATATGATCATAAGTAGAAATGATAAATGGAACAATAGTCCCGCATAATATGATGGTGGGAAGTATGAACCGGGACTTCGGATATACCGGGATCTAATAATAGTCCACGGATTCAACACACCCCCTCGCTAAGTGCAGCTGAAAAGCGCATCTGAGCGAATCAAGTGGACAAATAGAATTCAAGTCCAAGGTGATCTCTGAACCGTAAGAACTTCTCATGTCCGAGATTCTTCGTAAACATGTCTGCGGGATTATAGACTCCTTCAATAAAGAACAACTCGACTTTGCCATCTTCAACACACGATCGAATGTTATGATATCGAATATCGATGTGCTTGGTTTGGCGTTCTTGAACCGGATTAGATGCAATGAAGATAGAGCCTTGATTATCTCCGCAGATTGGAATAGGACCTAAGTCGATTCCAAGTTCAGAGAGTAGCGATCTTATCCAGGAAGCTTGACGACTGCAATCCGACAGTGCCATATACTCAGCTTCAGTGGAAGAAAGAGCTACAGTCTTCTGGGCGTGTGATTGCCACGAGAAGATGCCGCCTGCTAACTTGAAGAAGTAGCCAGTGATAGAACGGCGTTTGATAAAATCGGCAGCCCAATCCGAGTCTGTGAATGCAAGAAGACCTCCATCAGAGTCACCATCGTAGACAAGTGAATAATCTGATGTGCCAGCTAGATAGCGGCAGATGTAAAGTGCTTTATCGAGGTGTTCCTTCGTTGGATTAGAAGAGAACTGGGACAGCTTCGTAACTGCATAGGCAATATCAGGACGTGTGCCCAGCATAATGTATAGAAGTGACCCAATCACAGACTGGAACTTGGAGCGAATGGCAGGATTGACTGGACCATTGTTGGGAGTTGGCACATAGCCAGCAGGTAAGGGCGTAGGAGCACCTTTCGCATTCTGCATCCTGAAATGTTCAAGGACCTTCTTCAGATAATCCTTTTGGTCAATCATAATCTTATTGCCTTCGCGACGAATGCTCATGCAGAGAAACTCACTAGCATCGCCCATATCGCGGCATTCCCATCGAGCCATGAATTCAGCTTTCTTCTTGTCAACAAAAGCTTTGTTAGGACCCATGAAGAGTGCATCGTCAACGTATATGATCGCATACACAACTTCACCACTCTTCGGATCTTTGCAGATGAAGAGTCCAGCATCAGAAGTCAGACGTTTGAAGCCTAATACTTCCATGGACGAGCTGAGGGTTCGCCACCACTCAAGGGCAGCTTGCTTCAGTCCATATAATGCATGACGCAGGCGTAGTACCTTACGTTCTTGGCCCTTGACTTTGAAGCCTTCAGGTTGTTCCATGTAAATCTCTTCAACAAGATCGCCATAAAGGAAGGCGTTCTTAACATCAACAGAGGTGATGTACCAGTTCTTGAGAGCTGCGAGAGCAAGCATCATACAAACAGTCTCATAACGAACAACTGGTGAGAAGATTTCATCAAAATCGACGCCTTCGACCTGAGAGAAACCTTTGGCAACAAGCCTCGCTTTCTTGCGACCATTCGACTTGACGTCGAAGACCCATCTATTTCTGATGGCTTTGCGACCTTTAGGCAAGTCACAGAGTTCGAAGACCTTGCGCTTACGAAGTGCCTCAAGTTCTTTGTGGCAAGCAGTCTTCCATTCCTTCTGTTGCTCAACAGGCAACTTTAGAATATCACGGAGTGTCCACTCTCTGATGTTAGAAAAATCAGGAGTATCGGACGTTGGAAGCGAATCGTGAACTGGAACGGCATTGTTCAACAGGTAAATCACGAATCCTACTCCCCCTTCTTGGGTAAGTCTTTCGACTATGCTTTCTTCCTCATGCGACTCAGTGCTTCCACTGGGTTCTGGAGCAGGCGGAGGCGGAAGTGGACCAGGAATCCCCTTTTTACTACCTTTGCCTTTCCTAGATCGCGAAGAGCTAGGACGATCAACTGGATGTGAAGGTTCTTTATCTCCAGTGACGTTTCTCCAAGTATTTTTATTTTCTAAGTCGCGAACAATATCTGAGGGTCTATTTGGGTTCCGCTGTTCCCCAAATATATTACCAGGTTGCATTGTACCCTTCCGCTGCCTCGAAGACCATCGTGGACCATCCGCTGCTGGTGCAGGCAGAGGAACGGCGGGTTCGCCTGGAGGCGTCGGAGGACCAGATTGAGGGAGTGGCACATCCCCTGGCACAGGGCCACCTACAGGTTCGTCAACCTGGGGTTCTGATCTCTTAGAAGGTTCGGAGCGACGTCTGAGATCTGGGAACGGAGTATCCTTCCAATCGTCATCAGAGTCTTCATCTTCTGAAGGAATGTTGGGATTTTCACCCAAAGTAAATGGTTCACTACCAACAGGTGTAAAGCCACGAGTTTTGGCATCAGGACACTTATTGTATAGCGTCTCATCGAATAGTGCAGTGCTACCTTTGAATACAGAATTATTACTTCGCATGAACAGGAAGCCTTTCATCCCATCCTGGTAGCCGATGAAAGTCATCAACTCACTTCGAGGAGCGAGCTTATTTTTTCTACGATCTTCAGGAATGAAAACATAGGCTGCACAACCCATAACTCGGAGATGTGAAACATCAGGTGCTTCGCCGTAAAGCATTTCGAACGGAGTTCGCCAGCTCAAACGTTGCACAGGAGTGCGATTGTAGAGGTGGACAGCATGCACATGGCAGAATTCCCACCAGGACTGAGGCATACAAGCTTCAAAACGAAGAGCTTCAGCCTTCTCATGAATAGTCCTGTTAAATCGTTCAGCACGACCGTTTTGTTGTGGTGTATACGGTATGGTCTGATCCCTTTGGATCCCATACTCTTTCAGTACTGCACCGAACTTATCTCCTTTGTACTCTCCCCCTTCATCGGACATCCAGGTCTTGACAACAGCATTGAACTGCATCTTGACCATGGTAAGGAAGTCCCTCAAAGTGGATACTGCCTCGTCTTTCGTCTTGAGCTTGGAGGTCCAAACGTAGGACGTGCAGTCATCGAGAAAAGAGATGTAGTACTTGTACCGGTGATACAATTCAGCCGGGTACAACTTCAAATCCGAATGTATGCGTTCAAACGGTTTAGAAGCTCTTGTTGTAGAGTTGGGGAACGATTTCTCATGCATCTTGCCTTCAGCACAACCATGACACAAAGGTGTCTTCTTAGTAGGCGTTTTAAGGTCAAGTGGGAAACCTTGCGTATGTTTCCGAGCTTTGTTCAGGGCTTTATCCGACGGATGCCCAAAGCGTCTGTGCTCAATTTTGTAGTCGACGTTGTAAACGACTGACTTGGCCATTAAAACCTCAGCAGATGCTTTCCGCGAGTGTACCCAATAAATGGTTTGACCAGGCATATGAGGATAGGAAACAAGCGACTGTCATCGCTGTGATGAATAGAAGGCTAACTTCTTCGCGTTTCCACAAATTGAAAGACCATCTTGAAGGAACTCTCCCATTGATAGTAGACGTATGTCCAATTGAGGTATGTAATAGACAGGATAGAGACGCGAAACACGCTCAGTAAGTTTCCCGTCATGTCCTTCAACATTATGCTTAATGAAGACTGTGCCTTTACCCTTGATCTGTATAGGGTTGCCCTTATTCGCAGTATTTACAATAGGACCATCAAGCGATTCATATTCAGCGAAATCATTTAAATCATTCGTGAAATGAGAGGAGGCACCAGAATCAAGGAGCCAACCCTGTGCGTTGTTCACACTTTTCTTTCCTTTACATTGAGTACATCCCACAAAGTGGGTCGAAATAGCATTGCAAAAATTTACAAGTGATACCAGATCACTACGACTACCGCGCGCACTACTGATACCAACTAGTTGTGAGCAGCGCTGTAGGTTTGCATCAGCTTGGGAAAGCAGGTCAAGGTATGGTACTTGCCTGTCATCATGGAACGATCCAAGAGAGACGTCATCTGGGACGTCCTCAACCCCTGCAGCTTCGGCAATATTGTTATCAACATCATTACCAAATAGAGAGGTCATGTCTTCCATACCGTTGTCAGATCCCCAATCCATCTCTACATCTTCATCAGGATCAGCGCTACGAGAGCGTTTAGAAGAAGTAGAAGAAGGAGATCCGGCTCCCTCATATCCCTCATCATCCTCCAAAAGACGCTTGGACGAGGATGCACGTGGTTGTTCAATGCGGTCCTGAAGCGAATGATTGGTGGCGGACGTGACAATCTGTTCGAAGGGTTTGAGATACCGCGCCGTCTTGGGGGCACCAAGTCTGTCAGCAAGGGAACGTGCTCCACGGACATCATCAAATACTGACTGAGATGGCTTGAAGCCAGTGAAGGACTGCATGGCAGTCGGGTTCTTCTTGACAGCTGGCTGAGGGACAGTGCTGTCACAAGACTTATCCCAGTGACCGGTGAAGTGAGCTGGGGGCGGTGATCCCATAGCACGAACAGGAGGGGCGCTGGCAATCTCGGCGCGCAAGGAGTTATTGACTGCGTTCAAAGCGATACGTTCCCTGCGGTCGGTGATCGAGGAATAAGGACGGATAGGAGCGGGGGAAGCTACGACGGATGCATAGGATGCCAGATGGGAGTGACCATGCGACCGATTGTTACCACCGTTGTTACCGCCGGCGTTGCCGGGACCCTGATGCTGGTTGATACCACCGCGGGTACCACGCTGCTGCTGCTTCTTCTTCTTACCGTTGTTCTGATTCGAAGAAGGGCGTTGCTGCTGCTGCTGTGGTTGACGCTGTTGGCCGCGCTGCTGCTGTCCGCGCTGCTGACGTTGCTGCGGCGGACGCTGCTGCTGACCAAAGGATGGCTCACGGTTACCAGCACGCTTGACCGCAGAGAGGCGGTTAGCAAGCTGAGGGTTCTGGCGCTCGTATTCAATCATGATAGCTTCATGAACGTCGGCAACGGTGAGGGCGCTGGAGCTCTCAGGATCCCTATCAAAGTCATGAAGGGACTTGGAGGAAGCGGCGTCCCATTCGGGAGGAATAGCTGCGATGAGAAGGAGGGCTTTGATCAACTCGGGGAGTTCAACCCCGACCTCGGCAAGACGTTCAATGTAGTGTTTGAACTTGGCGATGCCGGCCTGAGGATGGCTGGTAGTAAGCCGGAAGGACACCAACTTGACAAAGTCGCCATAGATGGCAGACAAAGTTGGTTCGCCGTAGGTGGTGACGATAGTGGACCAGGCTTTAGCAGCGTCCATGTCCTTGAGAGGTTCAAAGACTTCCTTCGTAGAGGTCAACTGAATGATACCCATCAGCTGGAGGTCTTTTTCCTCCCATGCTTCTAGCGCAGTATTGTACACTGTGATCTGAGCATCGGTGGGAGGGTGACGATCAGGCTCGTCGTCACTGTCAGTTCCAGCTGCAGGCGGAGCAGTTCCACCAGGGGGAGTAGTGACGGTAATAGTCGGACGAATGGGTTCCCCCAGCGGGTACGTAGGCTTCTTAGCCGCACCAGTAAGGTGACGATAAAGGCCTTGAGCCTTGGTTACAGCTTCCATTTCGCCGTTATAGGTCTGGCGAAAACCAGTGCCGTCGAAGCGACCGGAGAAGAATTTCTTAACATCGAACATTGTAGTAAGAGGTTGAGAGTTTGGTGTTGGATCTAGAAAAGACAGCATCAGCATGCGTCTAATCAACACAGGGAGCAGCCATCAAGGCGCTATGCTCAACGTGGAGCATTGGATCCTTGAGATCCAATGTCGTCGAAGGACTTACATCAATGCCATAGATCGAGCACTCAATTAAGAGGTCGATGGCAACATGCAGGTCTAGCCTAGCTAGCCGATGACAGCAGCCTAAGGGCGCTCGTCGCTGACAGCAGCCATTAAGGCGCTCGTCATTGTAGTCGGGCTAACTGGGGCCCATAACCTGATGAGCCGGCATGACGCCTAGCGCAGAGGACTACAACATGGACTACACTACTACTTACCAGAGAGGAGTTTAGAGAGGTAGAGGCGAGACGTAGAAGCTCAAGCACACTGTAGATTCAAGTAGAGAACTACGAGCTTATATACATGTAGAGTCAATAGTAAATACCATATAAGGACGATAATAGAAATTGTACATATGATCATAAGTAGAAATGATAAATGGAACAATAGTCCCGCATAATATGATGGTGGGAAGTATGAACCGGGACTTCGGATATACCGGGATCTAATAATAGTCCACGGATTCAACAACATGCAACTTGTACAGGGACGTGAGTGGATAGATATAAGGGACGGAGAACCCTGATCCTGACACCAGACAATCGTCAATGACAAGCCTTTGACATCGCTAGAGACTTCCTTAACCCATGTAGGTTACAGGTTGTCTGCTAGGATGGTGGTGACACACAGAAAGTATTAGCTACTTCGATCATAACATTGACCTGACCACTGCTTGTGGGGCCCATAACCTGTTGAGCCAGCATATTTAAAGTGCACAGTGGGTATAACGAAATAAACCTCACATGGGTAATACACAGAGTGTTCTTGTAGACTTGAGATGCTTGTGAAGAGGTGATAATCGAGTAGATTGTCCTAAGGCTTAAGGCCTTGGAATACCAGCTTTTATACACAAGTTTCTGTACATGTAAGAGTAATTACAATAGTATGAAACTACTACTAGAAGTAGGTATTTAGCCAATACTAATGAGTCTTTTGTCTGTTGTGCCTCGCACTTTGGACTATAAGCATCATACTTGATGCAACTACATACATAGTACATATCTACAGTGTCATTTGTGAAGCAATAACTACATAGATACATCCTTGCATGAGAGTGCAAGTGTTCCTAGAGGTGTAGCTCTATACATAGTGTGACACATAAACAACACGTCAATATGTATCACATGATATCCATCATGTTCAACAGATCATACATCAGTCAGTCTACCCATCAAATCATGAATATATCAAACAGAGGCTTCCCGAGGGATTGAGGGAAGATGTGGGGGAGCATGTTGAACGAGATGAATTTGACAATGTCACTTCAGACATTGACCAATGTGTCAAAGGGACAGGACGTTGGAAGGACCTTTCAGATTGGGTTCACAGGGAACCGGAGTTACAATCACTAGTTTTTTCCGGTGAGTGAGGTCCACATTCGAGTAAAGACTACTGTACCATTTTGAGATATTCGTCAGGGGGCATGACCTGTGACCAAAAGTTTCACTTTTTAGTTTCGACAGGAAGGTCGGTCCGCTGTGACCGACCGGAAATTTTCTCGAAATTTGTCGTTTTTGGGCAATTTCTGGGCCAAATTTGGGTCTGAACCTCGGAGAATTTTCGACAGTCAGGTCTGGGACGCGTGACAGGGTGTGACATTTCACCATTTCTGGGTCCCCTGTGACGCGTGACCTGACGATCATCTTGAAATGGTACAGTATGACGGGACTGAATCTCCCCGTAGAAGACCGCCGAGCATTGCGCAGTAAGTAAGCTTCGCATTTGAGTAAACAATACTATGGGACTGAAATACTCCGCAGACAACGGACTCTCGGCATCTCGAGATCTTTGTGAGTCCCCAAAACAGACTCCCATATCTGACAGAGAGAACAACGTAACTATAGCCAAAATGGTGTGCTGTGGCCTGCTACTTCCCTAAGGGGCATTCTTACGACCTGCCAAAGGTGGTGAAGGAACTGTTGCGCTACGGAGACAGCTCGAAGAAGGGCGACGCATGGGATTTCATAGAAAAATTCAGTAATGGTGGGTACTCTCTTGAGGTCGCTCCACAAGTTTTGAGGTACTTAGAATCGATACTACCGAGCAGCCGAAGCTTTCAAAATCTATTTGGATGCTCCTGTCAAGTCTCTTGGGCTCACTAAAAGGATTGACGCCAATGGCCGGGCCGCTGAAGGGAATTGATATTTCCTCGCAGTTGCCTCTGCTCAATTGGAAATCCCGGTGTACGATCTTGACGCTCGACATAGCATTTGGAGCTTGCGGGGCCATACTAGCGTTGCCAACAGTCGGTTTGGTTTGGTTCCGGCTCCTGAGCCATGGTTCCGGCGAACCGCGGTTCCCGGAGCCATTGACGGATAGCGGTTCGGCTCCCAGGAGCCGCTCGAGCCGGTTAAGCCGCGGTTCGAGCCGGTTTTTTGACTTCCCAGAAAAAGTCCTGTACGGTCGTAGGGTATTGTAGTATACCTGCGTAGCATAACCACAACCCACTCGTAGGCTCTAGGGCCACACTGGGGCAATTAGTACTTGTTTATTTTAGGACAAATCCGGTTCCAGCGCTGGTTTGTACCGCCCGATAGAGTTGCTCTATATCATCTTTGATGTAACGTACACTGGGTCTCGGTTCTGTATAATCACGAGTGATTGAGTACTACTGCGTAAACTTGAGCTCAAGTATCATAATAAAGTATTTACAAGGTAAAGAAAGAAAGACTAATGCATGCCGTATTGGCTTTCCCAATCTCGTTGAGTAAGTCGAGCCCCTACCGCGATACCAAGGTCAGGAGCCTTGAGCCCCAAGGCCGATGAGAGGGTGGAAAGTGCATACGGCGTACGCAGTCTACCATGTTGAACCATGGGACCCAGGTGCTTTGAGGCTTGAGGCTTCAGCACGTATGATACCAGCCAGGGCGGAGGGTAAACAAAACTTTCCCTTGCCATCATTAGGTGCAAACCTTCCTGAAACGAAGATGAGTAACACGACTTTCGGCTTCACCATGCAGCTGAGACCAAGAAATAGCTGTGGCGATAGTCGACTCATTGGTGTCGAAGAAGACGTATGGACCCGCCTCCGCTGTTCAGCTACTGAACTGTCCGTGGCTGTAAGCAAGACTCTCGAACTCAGAGAGCTTGGCTTCGAAGGCAAGCTTCCGAACGATATGCGTGTACTTCCACGACGCTCGTCCAAGTCATCCTCTTGGTTCCTCCTTGACATCTCATCGCCATGACTACCATCTTGTACAAAGGAGACATGGGAACTGTGGCCTCCAAGTCGGGGATACATATGCTCACGGCGGCGAAACACTAACAAGGTAACCACAGGTGAGCATCACGATGAGTGAAACCCAGAGAATTTTTGACTAACCTCGGGGATTTATCCCGCATTGTGCGCGTTCAAAGTGATAGTTTTGAGATCTAACTGACAGTCGAGACTGATGGCACTCGGAAGTGACAATGTCTCCGAGTGTTAGAACAAAACCCTTGATGGTGGTGATGCATTTCTCGGTGACAAAAGGTTTAGGTGTGGCAGCCGGTTAACTTGACCGTAATCGCAGCAAACTGGTGCCTCTCTGTAGCTGCACGATTTTGAATAGTCTTGAGAGCACCTGTGAGAACGGAGATCATCGATGTTGATGACGAGAAGAGGGAGGAGCACACTCACCTCTCGGAACTTCCAGATACATAGATCCAGCGAGGCAGAGCAGTCTGAGTGACCGCCCGAATCACATACAGAGAATGGCCAGGGACCATCTAGTTCCGGAAA
Organism: Marasmius tenuissimus; assembly: GCA_029532415.1. NCBI lineage: Eukaryota > Fungi > Basidiomycota > Agaricomycetes > Agaricales > Marasmiaceae > Marasmius > Marasmius tenuissimus. Next base: position 254,091 of record JAQOTA010000025.1, on the reverse strand, counting down.
GGTCAATGAGTGAGGTATGGCGGGATGCGAGAGTACGGGCTTACCTGCAAGATGCAAGGGTTTGGTATTTAAATTTTTGAGTATACTAGTTGGATGTGGGTGTGTTGGAGCCTGGTATTACTAATGAAGCCATTGAGAAAACAGACCACGCTCGGAAAGAAACTATTCTAAACCTCCTGGTGGTCAAGTACAATCGAAATCACCAAGTCCAGTGCCTCATCCAGATCCATCCCTGGGTATGTGAATCGTTCCCTATGCATCTTCCCACCTAGCGAGAGAATGATTTCGACGATCAAGTGAGGATTTCAGAGGGGAACGTACATGAGCAAACCACTTGAAACTTTGATAGGCCGTCGATCCGCATCTTCAGGTGTACAAGGGCCTCTGAATAGAACGAAGTTAGTATAAGAAAAGGGCCAGATACACGGTCACTCACCAGCCTTGTGCGAGTGCTTCACCTTCCAGGCGCCCACCCATTTCCATTTGACTGCATGGCAACGACTTCTGTGTTCTCCGTATCGTCTCTTGGCATCCTTCAATTGCCCGACCTTGATGAATGTCCGGTGCTCGATCGTTCCCACTAGAACGTATAACTCCTCGGGAGGGTCGCCTCTTTTTGCGCGTTTCTGATGACGTTCAGCGTAAAGAAGAGGGGGAGGAAGTTTGGTCGAGAGCTTGTGGGAGGTTTTGTTGGATCTCATTCAGGCCATTGTCTGATAATGAAGAGCTGATGGCGGAAAGGCAAACGGGATGTCAGTTGAATTTTGCTCGGAAAAGAACCAAACTGACTGACTGTTTGCTTTCGTTTGTACGGAGTGCTGGACCCTCAATGTTGGATTGAAGGCTAACGGCGAGGAGCTGTTGGCGGGAAGAACAGAAGAGATGTCAAATAAGCTTTTCTCGAAATAGAAATGAAAGGCCTGACCGTTTGGTCTGGTTTGTACCACTATGCACTGGACCGCCAAATCTGGCGACCACAACGTCTGTACACCGTAGGGACCGCTTGTGTGAACGTCTCGATTGTTATCAAGTATTCAGGGTCCCCAACCAATAGGCGGCTGATACCTAGCGTTGTTGGATGGCTGGAGAGGCTTGAGAGAACGGTTGACGCAGGATATTGCCTTTTCGGTGTGTTCAGACGCACCTATCTTCCCAATTGTCTAACGATTCATAACTGTGTGATTGCAACAGTGCCGCAAGAGCACTCGAGGAACTTCGAGATATGCACAGTGCTTTGGTAAGACGCTCAGTAGATGATTGTGATTACGGGAGAAACGAACTTACCGGCGTCTATCTCGGGCGCTCATCCAGAAAAAGCTGGAAGGGACAACTCAGAGAGTTATAAACCCGTGCGGGATACACCCGAGCGACGCTCAAGCTGACATGCAAAGTCAGCGCAGCCAGACCGCTCCCTCCTACCGCCACCGAACGAGATCCCAAGCTTACCAGGAGGGGAAGCAGAAGCGGCCGCTTCTGCTTCCCCTCTACCTATATGCACTGATCAGAAGAGCGCTATCTGATAGGATAGCAAACTCACCTCAGCTATGTCTCGATCGCTAGTGCGTGCGTACTCAGGTTGGAAATCGTCGTGAGCGAGCTCACAGGTCAAGAACAGTGCCTGGTTAAACGTTGAGCAAGCTAGACGAAATAGAGCTTGTTCACTCACCTATCATGTAATCACAGAGATAGTCATTGAGGGGCGACAAGTGGCTTCGTGCTCCACACCACCCACCCAAGTCATTCCAATGTCCATACTAGAGCAGGTGGGACATCATATTTTGGGACGCGACACGAGTACAAGCCAGGGTTTAGCAAGTCAAGAACATTGTATAGAGTCAGAAAGAACAAAGGCGAGAACATCGAGTACAACAAGAAAGCTACATGGCTGCGGCAACAGTAAGTACAGCGTATGACAAGGAAAGTAACAAGCGAGAGTATGTTGGTACGCAAGAAATATCTACCGAGACACGGCTGCAGCCTGAGTAGACGAACCCTGACCCCTTTGAGGCCTCTCCCCAAGAGGGCCAAACAACGAGATATAGTCCTTCGTAGAGATCTCTTTGGGCAGCTCGTCCTCCTTCGCATTGAGCACCTCCATCTCCTCTAACATCATCTTCGTATTCAAGTACCCGGTGAAGTTGAGTCCGTCCTCGTTCTTGAGGCCGTATATGAGTATCTGGCAGGCCTCCATCAACTGAGGACCCATGCGGTTGCAGAGGTCGGTCTTGGTGAGCTTGGCTGATGAGAACAATCGTTCACAGGGCACAGATGAGCCGCAAGCAGGCAGTACATCATAGGCAACCAGAAGAATTTGTGGCCATCGTGCGCCGTTACGCTGCGTGCAGAGATGAGTACAGCACACCACGTAGAGGGTATAGAGAGGGTATTACGCACCTGCCAGTAGGTCAAGATGTCAGGATAGGTGTCAAGTGCCGCGTCCACATCTCCCAGATATGATAGGGCTTCCTGTCGAGCATCAGGTCCCGACGAGCCGTTAGCACCCCCCTCTGCGGTTTCATCAATCCACCTGTTGCCCAAGAATTTGTAATCTTTGTCCATAGACCTGGAGGCCTGTCTGTCAGCGGCAGCCTCGTTTGACTTGGAGGGAAGAGGCTTGTTCTGAAAGAAACGTATGAAAATCAAGCAAATCACTCGACGAAGATAGAATGCACTGTGACTGCCTTAACGAACACTTTGATGGCCTTTTCTACCGCCACACGATCGCTCAAGCCACTTGAGCTTAATCTTGGGGTTGAGGACTATGGGATTTCCCTCGTTAGGTGGTCAAATCAAATGAAAAGACATGCATGTACTCACTCATAGCTATAACCTACACAGGGACCGACTCGGCCAGTTCCTGGTACTCCAGGAGTTTCTCGATCCCAGCTTGGATTATGTCCGTGTCCTGAAGATGTTCCATCTCCGCATTGAGCTTCCGCCATTCCGAGATCACTGTCTCAAACGAGGGGAGAACCCTACAGAGACTCGGAGTGTGTTCGCTGCTCAGCTTTTGCTGGAATAAATGAGGTACCTGAGAAGACCATGAGGACTGGAGAAATGATGAGCGGATGTCATGAACCTGGAGAATTAGTAGAAGGTCATCGATCACGGCCCAATCCGCTTCGTGTAGCCCATCGATGCTGTGTTTCCACGTGAACTCGTCGACGACCTGTAGTAGAAGGTGAAATCAGGGGGTCCAACTCGCTGGAAGCCCACAGAATCACATACATTTCTCAGGAGCACAAGTCTCTTCAACATTAAATAGGTGTATGACCAGCGGGTCTTGACATCATGTAGGAGTTGCAGAGGTTGCTTCAACTCCTTCTGGACCATCGCTGCGAAATCTGCTTTTCGTGTGGGAGAACTTCGAACCTGTACATTTATGAGTATCTTCCAAGACCTCTCAAGGACAAGTACTTACCTGACGAACCAATGTTCGACAACGCGTGATTAGACCCTCTGTCTTTAGCGTGGATAGCTCATCATCTTCTGCGTAGATCTGGTTGAGCTGGAGACGGTTTGCTTCTTCGACAACCGAGGTGACTGTGAGGTTCATTACATGGGGAAAGCATCTACACAACGACAACAATCATGAGCAACGTAACTCGTAAACAAAGAGAAATAGGCCTCACCGAATGCACTGTTCCTTCGCAGCGAATCTTTGCCGACCCAGAAGCCTTTCCAACTCTGACAACATGCGGGTGTTATTCGAAGCATTGTCGAGGGAGATATAACCAATCTATGTGAGTGTCAGGAACGTCCGAGGTACACAAAGAGGATGACCTACGTTGTCTGTTACTTCAACTCGGTCAGTGATGTTCACCAAAGCGGCAGCCAAGTGTTCCCCCGTGTGGCTGACAGGAAGTCCATAAAAACCAATGACCGCCGACTTCAGGACGAGGGTAGCGTTTGGACTGTTTCCCTCGCGTTGGATCCAATGTGCTGTGACAGCAATGAACGGATAGATGGTTGAATCCAACCACCCGTCTGTCGTAAGAGACACCCCCCCCCCCCCCCCCAGCGCATCCTGAAATGAATGTCAGCTTGAGGTATACTGAATAGTGTATGGCCTCGCGCACCTTGAGAGTATCCTTGAGCTGATGCATGGATATCAGCCATGCCTCGAGAATGCTATCGTGGAGAGTCGTTCGATGACCTATGTCCTGCTTGTTGAGGGACTCGCGGAGGAGGAGTATGAGTCTGCGAAACCACTCTGAATCGATAAGTCGAAGAGACTTGAAGACAGAATATCAGCTAACGTGCTACAACAACCAAAAACGACTTACTAGATCTTCCACCACAATCAGTTCCATGATGTAGTCTAGAAGGAGCCTATACGAGAACTCTGGTCGCAAGGCCCCCGTCAGTGGTAGATTATTCTGTTTGCAGTGTTCCTCTGCACATTTGCCCTCCGGTCCGATTATCTTAATCTTCAGTCGGTCGACGATCTCGACCCAGGCCACCAAGTGTACTTTCCCAAAGTGTTTTCGAATGGATGATGTACCTGTTGATACTTGAAATGTGTGAACCGAAATCAACTCACCCTTTTTTATTTGCTCCCTAGGAAAGTGCTCAGCTGAAGCGAATTTGTGAGTCTGGAGATTGGGTACTTACAGACAAAATTTGCAGAGAGGTTGTTCTGGCTCCGCGGGGTCTGGGGTCAGGAAGGTGTGCACGTCTCTGGCCTTACGAGAATCCTCTTTGGCAAGTCGAGACCCCACTCACTTGGCAGGGAGATTTGGAAGTCACGCCCCACCAATACAACGAACAGGAGTACAAGGGACACGAGGGGTTTGTTGAGCCTGGGTTTGTCCGGCTCTTGCACCTCCAGTAGTCCTTTTGCCTGCACCAGGGGCCCGAAACCTTCTGTCAGTGTCTTCGTCGGACAAAGGGGAGAAGTCTTCCTCCGTTGATAGGGTTGCAGGTGGCATGCTCCGTTGTGTATGAGCATGAGGTGTTGCCTCATCGCTGGAATCGTCCTCGTCCGGGGGCAGTCTCGCTTCGAGAGCTCGAAGCGCTCTCACCGTCTCGTCCTCTGACTCACTGTCGAACCCGACGCCTAGGAGAGTGTCAATATCATCGTGGGTTGTATGATAAGGCGAAACTCACCCTGGACCTGCGCACGCCCTGTTTTCTTGGTCTTCTTGGTCTTCTTGCGTGGTTTCGGAGTTGAGAAGTTGTCCATCACCTGTCGTTGAGCCCTGGGTGGAGCTGGTATCGAGATTAGGTCCGTGAACTAGGAAGAGGGAATATAGTGAACGAACCTTGTTGAACACGCCGTGTCAGAGCTTCAATGCCCATGACTGTCTGAGGGTACCGAGTTTTCCTTGGAGAGGGTACTCGTGTTGATTTCCGGGTCACTGTAAATCTATGAGCATATGAAAGTCATGTCATTGGGGACGAGACGTACGACTCGCTTGAGCTCCCAGAACTGCAGATCCACCAGGTTCACCTTGGCCATCGTCATCGGAGTCGTTGTTGTCTTGTTCACCACCGTCACTGTTATCAAAGCCGTCGTCGTCTTGTTGGTCATCGTCAACAAAGCCATCGCCTCTTTCATTGAAGTCGTCATCTCTTTTGAGAGCAGGAAGAGCAAAGCCTTCCTGACTATCACTGTCAGAATCGGCGAAATGGTATTCGTGAGAGGCAGTGCTCTCGTAGGCAATATCACTGGGGTCGAAGGGACCTGCCAGTAGGCATTGAGTACAAGGAACGTTACGGAGTGGATAGAAAAAATTACTGATGCTTTGCGACCGATTAGAAGAGGCACGAGAAGAAGGTCGGGTAGTTGGCACTGTAACACAATGAGTGTTTGACTAGACATGAAGACTGGGAAGATTGGGACGCACCTTGATTCCGAAGGGATGGTTCGCGTCGTTCATGCTGATCATCAAGACTAAGAGGAACAAGACTCTCATCTAACAAGTGTTTAGTGGGAAAACGATACGGAACAGGGAGAGAGAGACTTACTGATGCTTCGGGAAGGCCGACGAGAGGTGGCACGGAAGGGAGGCCTTGTTGGAACTACAACGGAATGAGGACATGGTGACCGGGAATGAGGACTTCAAGACAGACCTTTCGAAGTTCTTCTGAAGTCGACAACTTTGGGAAGAGTTGAATCTGCTGGATAAAATAAGGACGGGTGGATGTGTTATGGCCGTCACATACCTTCATCAAGTACAGGTATCTGTAAGTGAGGTGCAAAGTCTCAAACATCTCCTCGCTCGCTCTGAATGCGAGAAGGATCCTTGGCAACCGGTACTGTGTCAGCGTTAACAGGCTGACCTGGCTTTCTTGCACGGGGACGGGGTCAAGGTGGATCTAATACTGCGAAAGTCAGTTATCGTGGCTCTGCAAGCCGTTGGCAGGGATCAGCTCGGCTCTGAAAGCCGCTCTGAGTGGCTCAGCCACGGTTCCAGCCATGAAAAATCAATTCTGTTGAAATATTTGTAAGTACTGAGGAAATAATACATAAATGCCATTCGGACTACCTTTTATTGAAAATTTTCTCACTGGAAGGTCCAGGTGCCAGCTGTGCTGGCTCTACACGTGACGACCCACCCGTGAGTCGCTTTTCCCACGCCAACGTCAGGGCTTCCAATTTTGTAGAACATGATAATTACCCAAATTGTACCACGTTTGGTAGATTTCTGTGATATTTCAAAACCCACAAACATTCCAGATGTCTTCCAGAGTCTGTAACAGGCCTAAAAATGAGGCATGAGCAAATATTTATTTCAGGTGGCTCCAACCGGTTAAACCGGTTCTGAACTGGTTCTGAGCCGCTCTGGTAAAACGGCTCCCGGTGAGCCGTTTCACCAGAGCGGCTTTGGCCCGGCTCGGCTCTGAGCCGCTCAAGCCACGGCTCGAGCCGAGCCGTTGGCAACACTACCATGGAATTTGTCTGTCACAGGTATAGTTTTAGACCCTAAGCAATAGAGAATGTTAGCGTGAGGTAGGTAATGGAGGTGAAGAAGCTTTGATGAGGGAAATGGGGATAGCAAAGGCTTCGAAAGCGATTATTGAGGATATGTAAGAGGTAATGTAAGCATGGAGTGAATCGGCGTGCATGGGTGGCGTCTTCATTGCATCAGAAGGAGCAGACGCGGGACTTATAATCCACCACGAGTTGCTGCAGAGCGCATCCAATCGAACCCAAAGATGTTGGACCAGTCTCTTACCCATTGTTTGAGAGGCGTGTGAATGCTTGAAAACCGACCTGGCTTGGGTACTGGGCTGTGATCTTTTCTGCATGTAATATTTGGGGTCAGTGAATCAAAGTTCTGCCTTCGATTTGTGTATCGCTTACCAGTGTTGGTAACACAATCATGAGCAAAAACCATTGTTTTGCTTCAACGCGAGACCTTGAGGTAAGTCTCACTCGGTTATTTCATTCATCACAATGCACCTCATCTACCAACAATAAGGTTTTTTTTCAAGCCTCGAGGGCAGGGTCTAGCGGATAGTGTGGCTTTTGTCAGTGACTGAATCCTGCCGGCCAGTGATCACAAACGAGGGTAGATGAAGACCTCGAGCTGTCGGCTATACTGGTATCCTGCACCACCGTTCCTGTCAAACGTCAAACTTTCCACCCCAACTCGAGTCTCGGCCTCAATAATCCACCTATTCTGCATTCTCCCATGAGTCTTCATCGGGCTTTTTTCAGCCACTTTCGCGTTCCGCCAATAACCTCGTGCGCCCTGTGATATTCAAGTCAGTAAAAGGTTCCGTTGACATGCAAATGTACTCAACCTGCGGTTGTGCCCAAACATGAACACAGTTTGATCGATGAGAGCTGCAAACATGCCCTCGAGAAGCTGTAAGGAAACATCAGAGATCGGAACGGAATCTTTTGAGAAGGCTTACTTTTTTAGAGGTAAGTTCATGAGCAAAGTACTAGACAACTCCATCAAGAATAGACCTGGCAGTGAATCGTATCAGCAGCGTGCTTTTGATAGACAGTGCGACGGGAACACTATGTGAAAAATGATTGAACGAGAACGAGAACCTAAATTGAGCAGAAGGAGGAGACGGTAGCCAACTATAGACTACACACAAGATTGACTCTGGTCGTTGTATGAGCTCTTCGCTCTCAACACTCGTTGTCATCGGCGTGTGGTCATTGAGGTGCCTGCATTGTTCCTAATGCTGACTTGGTTCTCTCAACGTTTCTTATCTTAAAAATTCATTACAATGTTATTCTATGATTGTATTCTACTGGTAGGTACTTCAGTGATAAACAACTTACTTGGATCGCAGCAATGGCGACGTCATACATGGTGGTTGGAAGTGAAGCCTGGAAGCTGTGCAGCTCTCTGATATCTACCCTGCACATGCTGCTCCCTCCCCCAGGTTCATGGGAATAACCACACAGCCTCAAGGTCGCCGCACAGCTTCCAGGCTTCGCTTCCAACCACCATGTACAACGTTGCCATCATCGTGATCCAGGTAAACCTCTCCTCTTCGATCTACTTGGAATATAATTAGTTAGAATATGAATAAGTTCAAATATCTGCGTGAGTACACAAATGCAAAAGTCAGAAGGAAACCAGCGAAAGTGTGAGGCCATCAATTGGCCGATGCAGCATTGAGACGTCAGGCCCACTTTGCGATGGTGGGCTGGATGACGCCCTCAGATGCACCGTGCTGCGATGCCCTGGTTTACTCTCAATTCCTCTTCCCTTCGCTTGTAATAACACTTGTAATTCAGACCCGTGCTCAATCATGCTTTCCCAACCAGGTCTCCATTCAAGTTTCCTAATTGGTGCCCGATGATATTGAACGAACGAAGTGGCCATGGCGGTGAGTCGTGGAATTGTATCTCCATCATCCTCGGTCTCCTTGGCTCATTCATATTCACAGAACTTCGAACGTAAACGACGTATCATAGGTCCCACAAGTTCGCGACAAGGGTGTGGTTCTGGTGAGGGATGCGCAAATGGGGATGTGGTTGCGTCTTAGTCGCTTTCAGACAATTCGGTGAGTCGCAAGGCCTATCTCATGAATAATGATTGATTAAATTCTAGTGCTTTCAGCCTTCCCAAATGCACGGCGTTACCATTCAATCGCAACATGCCACCCACAAGTAATAGAAATACAGAAAGTATGTGACTTACGCATTCGTGGTGTATTCATCTTACTCAAGGATCATCCCCAGACCTTTCACTTGCCGATGAACACGTCAAGTCCCTGGATTTCTCCAGAAGCTGGCTCTGATGACCGTCTGTCGTATTGCTTTACATGTACATGTCAATCAACAGATCATCTTCTTGCCAATTCCTCTGCGCGTCTCGTCTGGTCCCCCGCTGTCTTGTTCACACCATTATTTTCATAGATCCGATTCAATCTCTCGAAGACGACAAACACTGATGACACAGATGGCAGCGGGAGTCTTGATAACCCCAACAAAGAACAGCTCCACCCACAAAAGAAAGTCTTGCATAATCCGGGCAAGCACCAACTCCTTAAAAACTCGCTGGATACTCTACATCCCCACTCCTACACCGCAATATGTCCAAAAAGACCAGAGCTGGTAACCACCATCTCAATCCTACCCTTACTGTTCTAATTGATCCTCTTAGCTCGACGTTCTCGAAAGCAACAACGATGCAAGGAAAGACAACAAAGGGAGCGTCGAGGTATTGATCTTTATCTCGATCCACTTCCTACTCTAACCCGATGTCTTGCAGCTCTAGCTAACACATATTTTGAAGTTGTCACTGGCAACGTGGATGTAGGGCTCGAGTCTGACGTACCGACTGAGCTGGATGAGGATGGTGAGTCGTCCCTTTTCTCTTCTGTTCCGCAACTGACGCAAAGCTTAAACTAGATATGCCACCGCTGGAGGATATCTCTGATGATGAATATCCTTGTTTCCGCAGTTGCCCTTTACTCGCCGATGTGGCAACACGCTGGTCTCGATACTACACGATTCCGAGTGCTCATCATTTTCGGTCGGTTCAGAAATATCTTCTGAGGGATTCCAAACATGCTGGGAGATACCATTGCGCTTTGTGCCTGTAAGTCCAACAGGCGCGCTGGAGCGTCAATAATGGCTGACCCATGTTTTGACTTTAGGGAGCTTCAGAGAGCTGGACAACTGGGCAACTTGACCGTTGCATCGTACGATAATATCGACGCTACTGCTGATGACATTCGAGAGCATCTCATTAGCCACTATATTGATGTCTGGGTCAGGTAGAGAGGTTCCTTCTCACGATGGCAGGACCATATTTACAATTATGAATGTACGCCTTCTCATTTCTTGAATGAATTGTTGCGAATATGAATACATATTGTCTTAGCGCCAGATGTCGCGGGTATCACGTGCGCCTCCCCCCCCCAGGTTCATGGGAATAACTGAGCAAGCACGGAAGCGCCTGCACAGCTTTCCCGCCTGGCTCTTAACCACCACCATAAGTTCACCATGAGTTGACCATGCCTTTTGCGTATGTAGTTTGTAGCTATCGAAAGCCCAATACATAGCTATAAGATTATAGAAATTCTATTTGAGTTCTGAGAGAATGAAATCAGCACCTGAATGAGTTGCTGACCATACCTTGTAGGCATTTACAGACACAAAATGTCCAACGTTGCGGCCACTGCATCGTCGAGTCGATCTGGAGACAGAAGAACAACTCTGGAGTCAATGCGGTTCCTAGACATAGAGGTGGAGGTTGACAGAGATGAAGAGAAAGAGGACGAGGACAATGAAGGCATTGGTGAGTTCAGAGTCGGCCTGGACTACCTTTCAAGATGCTAACCTGCACCTTTAGCTGATTTTATGGCCGATGAAGATGACGGTGACACATACAGATCGCGCTTTTCTCATGAAGCTCTCAATTCGCGGTTACGAAATTGCGAGGAAAACGTACTCTCAGCCAAGGCCAATGAAATTTATGATCAAATACACTCCTCAAAGCCTGGAATTGCCCACGAACAGGAAGACCACACCCCCGTACCTCTGCTCTACCCTCTACGCTGCATGGTGAGCTATCCATCCCTTGTTAGCATGACTGGATTCTGACAGTCCAGTTAGCCCAAGAAAGAGCTGGACGTAGTGCTCTACACGATGGGATACTGCCACAAGAACCAGGTCTCAGACACTATACTTTCTCTCCACTATTGAAAACCCGGAGATGGGTACTTGTTCCTCGAGACTCATAATCCACTTGATGCTGCCCGAATATTGGGGAAGTGCGCATTTGTTTTACACAGTGCAGAGAGCCAGTATGGCAAGGTCGCACTCCGTTGCCTTGAGAATGTTTGGGAGTCGATACTCTCTTTGTCCATCTCTCCCGACATCATAGAGCGGGGGATGTGGGTTCGTCTTTCCAACCCGAAGTTTGGTCTCCGAAAACCCCGTCCTAAGGATCAACCCAAGCCCAAACCACCCCCCTCGAAAGCCACTTCGCAAAGTGAACCACCCAGCCCTGAAGCTGCACGGCTGGACGAACTCCCGGCCCCCAATCCCCATGACTACATACCTCCACAACCAAAGAAACCGCACTGCTCCCTCTATCACAACAACCTCGCGTTGGTTCTCGACGTTCTGTTCACTGTGCAACAGGCACTTACAGTCCTTGTCGTCCCACGTTTTGACGAAGCCATGAAGAAGGCTGATCTTCGGTCGCCTCTGAATCTCGATAAAGGAACACCCCTTTTGTTGAACAAAAAGACGGTTTTGGACCTCAATTCTCTGGCCATGATTGGCCTAGAGGTAGCTTGCGGCTTGCGAGTAGAGTCTGTGGAAAGGTGGGCTGCAGTTCCGCCATCAGAACCCCCTTCATCACAAGAGGTCATCTTGTTCGCAACCAGCCATCATCCATTGGTTATTGACAAGTTCCCGGCTGTGCAACAATGGTCTTTCCATGAAGGCAAGTCTGTCTGTACGTGGAGAGGGGACTGGAGAGGGCAGATTACCACAGTGACAGCACACGGTGTAGAAGCGGTGTGGACTCGCCAGGTCAGTAATGGGAACAAAAAGTCGAAGGTGGAAGAGTTGCAATTTCTCGGTTGGGGTCTTCACAAGACCTGGAAGGTTGGGCAGTATGTGCAGCACTACACTGGAGCAGAGGGCTTTGTCCTCGCATGTGAGAACGACGAGGTCTTTTTTTGGAAGGGGGGAGAGGAAATAGTAGGTTCTTCGTTCCATTATTTGATATCTTTACACCGCTGACTTCACACCAACATCCAGGGTGCTACTCCGTACGTTGCACACCACAATTCGCTTCGGGAGATACAGAAAACGAGAGGTGTTGCCCAGATTTTGGAGAGGCGTAGAGAGGATGCGTTAGCAGAGGCAGAAAAGCTCACAAGAGTGTCATGAGGCGATATCTTCCGGACAATGTCGTTGGTAGAAGACCCCAATGCACTTGATCCACAGCTCATGACGCCCAAGCAAATCAACAAAGCTCTGAACATCGTCCGAACAGGTGGTGATCCGTGGAAACATTGGGATGTCCTAGTGTGGAAGGGACGCCATCATGGCTTCTACCACGTCATGGATGTGATTCCGTCCAAGAGGACAAAGGGCCGTCTGATGATTCAAATTCGAACCAATACCGTCAACACAGTGGGAATGCTCATCAATGTCGATTACAACCATGTGGTTGATACACAGTAAGTCGCGACTTGCAGTCTGTTCAGTTGTGTTCTAGTACTGAAAACTGTTGTCTTCAGGCTTCTACTTCCTCTCCATGTTCTACAGCAACCTTCCCTCGCCCTCCAGCCTCCCGGTGATTATCAGCATCCCGGGATTGCTGGCCTCTGCAACCAGCAGTCACGACTACATCTTCACAAACCCGCACCAGGGCCAACACGAGCGGCGACACCAACACGAATGTCAACCCCCCCTCTCGACCCCACTGTTCTCTTAGATCCTACTGTTTTGGAATCGGACCCTTGGAATCCGGAAGCATCAGTAGCCCTCGATGTCACAACAATCGTTCCATCTCCATCCCCATCCGTGCTTCCTCCCCCTCCTCCCACACTCCTGGTTGAACCATGGAAGTTGGTGTTGAATCCGTGGACTATAATTAGATCCCGGTATATCCAAAGTCCCGGTTCATACTTCCCGCCATTGTATTATGCAGGACAATGCATTCGCTATTGTTCTATTCTTCATTGTTCATTATGCTCATATGTACAATTTCTATTGTCATCCTTATATGGTAACTCTATTGTATCTTCATGTATATAAGCTCATAGTTCTCTACCTGAATCTACAGTGTGCTTGAGCTTCTACGTCTCGCCTCTACCTCTCTAAACTCCTCTCTGGTAAGTAGTAGTGTAGCCATGTTGTAGTCCTCTGCGCTAGGCGTCATGCCAGCTCATCAGGTTATGGGCCCCGGTTAGCCCGACTACAATAACGAGTGCCCCTAGGCTGCTGTTAGTGACGAGCGCCCCTAGGCCGCTGTCATTGGCTAGCTAGGCTAGACCTGCATGTTGCCATCGACCTCTTAATTGAGTGATTGATCTATGGCATTGATGTATGTGCTTCGACGACATTGGATCTCAAGGATCCAATGCTCCTCGTTGAGCATAGCGCCTTGATGGCTGCTCCCTGTGTTGATTAGACACATGCTGATGCTGTCTTTTCTAGATCCAATACCAAACTCTCAACCTCTTACTACCATGTTCGACGTTAAGAAATACTTCTCCGGTTGCTTCGATGGTACCAACTTTAAACAAGTTTATACCGGCAAGATGGAAGCCGTGTGCAAGACCCAAGGCCTTTATAGTCATCTTACTGGCGACGAACCACGTCCCTCCATGCCCCTCGGCACTGTCACTAGCCCTGCTGGGGTTACTCCTGTTGTCCGTGACACTGTCCCTCCTGAAGAGCATGCCGCATGGCAAAAGGAGAGTCTTGCATGGGATAAGGAAGATCTCCAGCTCATGGGGATTATCCAGATCACGACCACCAAGGAAGTCTTCGATCTGATCAAGGACATGAACGCCCAGAAGGCTTGGGAACAGCTGAACCTCACCTACGGCGAGCCCACTTTGTCTGCCATCTATGGCGACTTTGTTAAACTCGTCTCTTTCAGACTTACCACCTCTCATTCCCAAGCCGGCATTGCCAAGTTCAAGTCCTACATCGAACGACTCTCCGAGGTAGGAGTGGTTCTCCCCGAGTTAATCAAGTCACTCTTGCTCATTGCCGCTATTCCTAAGATGTAGAAATGGACTGGGGATCTGATGATGGTATGGACGATATGACTTCTCTATTCGGTAATGATGTTGACAACGACATTGCCGAAGCTGCAGGAGTAGAGGACGTCCCGGATGACGTCTCTCTTGGATTGTTCCACAATGACAGGCAAGTACCATACCTTGACCTGCTTTCCCAAGCTGATGCAAACCTTCAGTGCTGCTCTCAACTAGTTGGTATCAGTAGTGTGCGCGGTAGTCGTAGTGATCTGGCATCACTTGTACATTTTTGCAATGCTATTTCCACCCACTTTGTGGGTTGTACTCAATGTAAGGGAAAGAAAAGTGTGAACAATGCACAGGGTTGGCTCCTTGATTCTGGTGCCTCCTCTCATTTCACGAATGATTTGAATGATTTCGCTGAATATGAATCGCTTGATGGTCCTATCGTAAATACTGCGAATAAGGGCAACCCTATACAGATCAAGGGTAAAGGCACAGTCTTCATTAAGCATAACATTGAAGGACATGACGGGAAACTTACTGAGCACGTTTCGCATCTCTATCCTGTCTATTACATACCTCAATTGGACATACGTCTACTATCAATGGGAGAGTTCCTTCAAGATGGTCTATCAATTCGTGGAAATGCGAAGAAGTTAGCCTTCTACTCATCACAGCGACAACAGTCGCTTGTTTCCTACCCTCATATGCCTGGTCAAACCATTTATTGGGTACACTCGTGGAAAGCATCTGCTGAGGTTTTAATGGCCAAGTCGGTTGTTTATAACGTCAACTACGATATTGAGCACAGACGCTTTGGGCATCCATCGGATAAAGCCCTGAATAAAGCTCGGAAACATACGCAAGGTTTCCCACTTGACCTTAAAATGCCTACTAAGAAGACACCTTTGTGTCATGGTTGTGCTGAAGGCAAGATGCATGAGAAATCGTTCCCTAAGTCTACTACTAGAGCTTCTAAACCGTTTGAACGCATACATTCGGATTTGAAGTCGTACCCGGCTGAATCGTATCACCGGTACAAGTACTACATCTCTTTTCTCAATGACTGCACGTCCTACATTTGGACCTCCAAGCTCAAGACGAAAGACGAGGCAGTACCCGCTTTGAGGGACTTCCTTACTATGGTCAAGATGCAATTCAATGCTGTCGTCAAGACCTGGATGTCCGATGAAGGGGGAGAGTACAAAGGAGATAAGTTCGATGCAGTACTGAAAGAGTATGGGATCCAGAGGGATCAAAGCATACCGTATACACCACAACAAAATGGTCGTGCTGAACGATTCAACAGGACTATTCATGAGAAGTCTGAAGCACTTTGCTTTGAAGCTTGCATGCCTCAGTCCTGGTGGGAATTCTGCCATGTGCACGCCGTCCACCTCTACAATCCCACTCCTGTACAACGTTTGAGCTGGCGAACTCTGTTCGAAATGCTTTACGGCGAAGCACCTGATGTTTCACATCTCCGAGTTATGGGTTGTGCAGCCTATGTTTTCATTCCTGAAGATCGTAGAAAAAATAAGCTCGCTCCTCGAAGTGAGTTGATGACTTTCATCAGCTACCAAGAAGGGATGAAAGGCTTCCTGTTCATGCGAAGCAACAATTCTGTATTCAAAGGTAGCACTGCACTGTTCGATGAGACACTGTACAATAAGTGTCCTGATGCCAAAACTCGTGGCTTCACACCTGTCGGTAGTGAACCATTTACTTTGGGTGAAAATCCCAACATTCCTTCAGAAGATGAAGACTCTGATGATGACGGTTTTGATACTCCATTAAGAGTGGTGAAGTTGTGTATGTGATCATCTGCGTTGACAATGCACTCTTCATGGGTCCTAACAAAGCTTCTGTTGACAAAAAGAAAGCTGAGTTCATGGCTCAATGGGAATGTTGCGATATGGGCGATGCTAGCGAGTTTCTCCGCATGAGCATTCATCGCGAAGGCAATAAGATCATGATTGACCAGAAGGATTATCTGAAGAAAGTCCTTGAACGTTTTGGGATGCAGAATGCAAAAGGTGCTCCTACGCCCTTACCTGCTGGCTATGTGCCAACTCCCAACAATGGTCCAGTCAATCCTGCCATTCGCTCCAGATTCCAGTCTGTGATTGGGTCGCTTCTGTATATTATGCTGGGTACACGCCCTGATATTGCCTATGCAGTTACGAAGCTTTCCCAGTTCTCTTCTAATCCAACGAAGGAACACCTCGATAAAGCTCTGTATATCTGCCGCTATCTAGCTGGCACATCAGATTATTCACTCGTCTACAATGGTGACTCTGATGGAGGTCTTCTTGCGTTCACAGACTCGGATTGGGCTGCCGATCCTATCAAACGCCGTTCGATCACTGGCTACTTCTTCAAGTTAGCAGGCGGCATCTTCTCGTGGCAATCACATGCCCAGAAGACTGTAGCTCTTTCTTCCACTGAGGCTGAGTATATGGCACTGTCGGATTGCAGTCATCAAGCTTCCTGGATAAGATCACTACTCTCTGAACTTGGAATCGACTTAGGTCCCATTCCAATCTGCGGAGATAATCAAGGCTCTATCTTCATTGCATCTAATCCGGTTCAAGAACGCCGAACCAAGCACATCGATATTCGATATCATTACATTCGATCGTGTGTTGAAGATGGCAAAGTCGAGTTGTTCTTTATTGAAGGAGTCTATAACCCCGCAGACATGTTTACGAAGAATCTCGGACTTGAGAAGTTCTTACGGTTCAGAGATCACCTTGGACTTGAATTCTATTTGTCCACTTGATTCGCTCAGATGCGCTTTTCAGCTGCACTTAGCGAGGGGGTGTGTTGAATCCGTGGACTATAATTAGATCCCGGTATATCCAAAGTCCCGGTTCATACTTCCCGCCATTGTATTATGCGGGACAATGCATTCGCTATTGTTCTATTCTTCATTGTTCATTATGCTCATATGTACAATTTCTATTGTCATCCTTATATGGTAACTCTATTGTATCTTCATGTATATAAGCTCGTAGTTCTCTACCTGAATCTACAGTGTGCTTGAGCTTCTACGTCTCGCCTCTACCTCTCTAAACTCCTCTCTGGTAAGTAGTAGTGTAGCCATGTTGTAGTCCTCTGCGCTAGGCGTCATGCCGGCTCATCAGTTGGCTCATACCAGTCACCACGAGTTCTACAAACTGGATCAAAGCATCGCCGACGATGTGCTCTTTCAGGTCAAACTCCATGGCGTCATGCCCGCGTTCAAGGACAAGAAGTACAAGTACAACGAGAGCTCTTCCTCATGGTTCTTGGTCTACTTTCTCCAGGATTCTGGCGGCAGTCCTCGTGTCTTAGCGATGGACTGACAGAGAATCAAGCAAAGGCTGCCCAAAGAGATGGTGATCTTTCCCCAGCAGCTGATGCAAAAAACCAACCTTCCATTGATCATAACACAAGGGGAGTTCAAAGACTCAGTGGTTACCAAGGTCGCTGGTGTGGGTACTGACCTTCATGTTTTGCCTCTTGTGGCATCCACAGGTGACGTTGACACCAACGCATCGACCTTCAAGGTCCCTTGCGGTGATTGCTGCATTATCCGGTTGCAGAAGTCAGCGCATGAGAAGTGGAAGCAGTTCAAAGTAGCGGCATGGCGGGACGCAAGGGCTGACGGTTCTACTCCGTCTTAGTTTCACTGTATTTCAATACGAGTCATTGCTATGTATCACTCACGTTCGCGCATCATAGAGACATACTAATGTATTTTGGCGACCATGTTGTAAACAAAATTTGTACCTTGGCGACACGGTTTCTGTATTAATAGTACTTCATACAATGTATTATACAGAGTATTTATGCTATCCTATACTCACATGTGGATACCCAACTGGTGCCCGCTGTTGTTCAGCGTCCTGTTCAGGTCTTGCCAGCTCAAAAAAAAATAAAAATTGGGGCAGTTCGAACTGGTTGAACCGGTTCCGGAACCAGGTCTAGCCGTTCCAGTAAACCGGTTCTGCGGGGAACTATTTCGCCGAGCGGTTCCGCCCTGGTCCGGTTCCGAACTGCTCGAACCGCGGTTAAAACCGAGCCGTTGGTAACGCTAGGCCATACACATGATGTCGAGTCACTCCTCGCCCAATTCTAACTTGGACACACTGATATTAGTATCGGGGTCGGCGGATGGAACTATATGGTCATGATACATGGATCATGGCATGCAATGGAAATCCCCAAACAAAGAGCACATTGACGGACAGCACCTTGTCTATCTCCTTCTATTCTGACAGAAAGCGCATTATCTCCGGTGAGCGCGACAGTTCACCCAAGATCTGGGAGGTAAACCAAGATGCCCGCACACGGGACTTACTAGCATGTACAACTCCTGAGGAGGGGCACAGAGAACATGTATTATCTGCTGTGGCTGCGGAATCCCCAAGAAAATCGTGGCTTATCTCAGTCTACGAAGAGCACAAACATCAGCAGATCCGCCTGTGGACATATTCCTCCGGAGCATCATCATTCTTGGCACCGGCGCGTTCGGCGTTCCGGAACCCCAATGATCCTAAGGAGGTTGTTTTCCTCACGGCAGACGACTACCTTACTGTCTCCTGAAACGGGATTTTCAGGATCACCAATGCAGTTACCGGTTTATTAGAGTAATGCGACCCAAAAGACATGGACCCAAAAGAACCACCTCGGGGTGTTACAGTGTGTTCGCTCGCTCGGTTTCTGCCATCCAGACCAGTTGGCCTGTGGGCTATCAGATGGCTGCATTATAGTATGGGCTGTCAGGAGTCATGGGAATGCGGTACATTCAGATCCTCTAAAGCAGGGATGGTGGGAGTTTTGAATGCTTTGCACGTTTGGCTGCCACCAAGGGAAAGCACCCTCAAGAGGTGGGCAGGATTGCAAAAAGTAAAACAATGTCGATTTTTTTTCTAAGCCCCCCTGGCCCGACCGACCGATCACGTGGATTAATTACTATATATGGCAGGTGTGACATAATCATTCTGATTTCTCCCCGGCCAAGTAAGTACTTCCTAGCTCCTGCCATTTTTCTCTCTGCTACACTGGACATCTCCATTCATGCTTCAAAAAGCTGTCCGCGGTTCTTCTCTGCTTGATACTGCAATGTAGAAACCCATTCATTTGCCTTGTTCACAAGGCTATTGAGGCCAAGCCTGTTCTAAGTCCAAAGTTGTAACATCCAATCAAGTGAACCCAGCATGGTTTTCTGCGGCTGCTCACTCCGGGTTGGGATTGAAGGTATGTGCTCTGTGTAAATGAGAGAATCTTTTATTCCGAAGCTACACAACAGGCCAGATCTGGGACTACTGGTGGCCTGCAGGCTGAGAAGGTCAGAATTCAGCAAAAATTGAGTTGACTTCATCCATGCACCTCTATTTTCTGGCTTACCATCCTAATTACACGCTATTAACATGTTATTTCACTCAATGCAACCTATTAGTCCAGTGGGAAGTAGCTTTTGAGGGCGGTACTACCTCGAAAAAAATATGCATGTAATTTTTTTTTAAGAGAGCCTCGACCGACCGACCGACCGGAATGGTATGCCGGAATGTCGGCCCACCCACCCCTTGAGCACCCTCTTCAGTCACATTGATCGCATATTCAGACGACCAGATATTTTTTGGTGGCAGGATATGTGGATGGGCACGTCGTTGTTTGGTATGCACAGGGAACGAAGGGCATGGTTGCCAATTTGCTGAGTCATGTTGGCCAGGAGGATGGACTGGATGAAGAAAGACAAGAGCGGTTTCCCTATACTCATCACCACGCTTTGATACCACACAAAACAGCCGCTCAGCCAACCCACTTAACCCGCCTTCAAAAGGTAGAATAACGAATTACCACATCACTCCTTGACAATATGACGATAGGCCATCATTTACGGGCCAGAGCTGTAATACTTTCAAGTTAACTATGAATGCTGACTGTATTCCATACTTACATATATTTCACTGAAGTCGGTTTCCGGTAAAAAAATTGGGTCATCGCAAAGTCCTATATCGGAAGAACCAGACGCTTCTGCTGCTTGAGGTCGGGAGAGAAGAAAAGAATGTGTTTGGGATGTACGATAAATGGCGTTACGGGCGTTGCCGCTGCGTCAATTCCCACGAGCCTGTCTTCGGATAGTTTGCGGCTTGGACGCGTGCATGGTGCTCTCAGAATGCGAACCACAAGAAAGTACCCGAGAAAATGAAAGGACTCGATGTCTGGAGCTGGGGAATTATTGAAATGGAGTGCTCCGAGTGCTAAAGTCATTCGAGAGCCTCATGTAAGAGTATGAAGTCGCGGAGGGAACACAGACGGGCAAACTTATCGGCGATCGCCCTCTCCTGAGACACCGCCAAGACCACGTACCATAATTAGATAGGCAATGAATTTCAGATTTACATCTTTGCACTAAACTGCTTTATCGACGACTTTCGTGTCAGCTCCTCCGCTCTTTGTCCTATCTGTCATGATCCGGGCCATCCCTCACACTCCTACTAGTTACAGATCACCTCCTACATGTCTCCGCTCTTAAGTATGCTGCAAGTTTCATAGTTATTTCATATTCCTTATTAGTATATTAGCTCTCTCTTTCTGTATGTAGTCCTTAGTCGAATCATCTCTTCCCTTCGCTGATTCTCTATTTCCCTCTGAGTCAGCCTTCGCCGAGGTCATGGCTATTCCGTCTCGCGGCAAGCCTTGATCCTCACACTATCGACGAAAGCTCCACCTCCCCCGCCTCCGTCTGCCTCGCAATGTCAGCGGTATTAAATCGAATAGTCGATACGGATATCATCTGCTCTACACTGTCCACCGTCTTGCCATGTGCGGCGCGGACAATTATTAGAGTCGGTGCAAGGCCCTTGGTAAGTGAGTGAATATAGATGTAAGTGTGTGGACACTCTCAACCCTAGTGAATACTCACAGACAACAAAACCGGAATCACCGATAGCTCAAACGGAAGATACCTCGTTTTGGGATCTGAAGACAGGTCTACGACGACACTTATTAGAAGGGTTCCGGCATAGAGAATCCCGGATTCGATTCTTGGAATAACTTGGTCAATCCGAGTCCTACTTCAAATGCTGGTCGTACGGTATTGGACTCACATCACAGCTACAATCGTCTTATAATACCGCTGAATGGGCTTGCCCAGTGACTTTCTGGCTTGCCTCGTAATCCACCAGATGCGCCCTCCTACATGACGAAGGAATGGTTAGTATTCAATGCTCACCGGCGCCCTCAGAGTATAGCAGACTTACCCGTCATAAAGGTCAACATAAGATTGAATACGACGATGGCTATCACATTTCCGTGGTTTATCGTATGCGTTTTGAAGAATAGTTTGTTGCTCGCCGGGTCGTTTAGATCAGTGACAGTGACAATGAGGATGATTGTGGTTGTGAGGTCGATGCCTCCAATTTCAGCAGAGGATTGAGCTTGAATAATAACAGGGTTTGAAACAAGACGTTGGCTATTGACTGACCATTTATGACGAGCGAGGCTAGAGCAAATGTGCTTAAAACTAGTCTGTTGTGCCCCCAGATTATGTAACACCGGTGAATCTAGAAGTTCAGGGTGGCGTGTGAAAAATCCATCAATTCTGTATCGTGAGCGGCATTGCCCGGAGTCGGTCCCCCCATTGCGCACTTACGAGCATGCATTCTGCGACGGTGCTATGGAAAACACGTTGGTTTCTTAGTGTCAGTCATGGGTGTCCTTCTGCTACCAAGGGTCACTGAGCAAACAGCAACTCACTTCATCAAAGTAACCGATAGGTTGAAAATCGTTCTTGCAGATTGTTTGAAAGCCCGGTCAAACTCAAGGCAAGAACGCAGACGCACGAAGCAATAGAGCCTTCCCTGTCCTTCCTTAACGCTTTTACAAACCATCGATAGTCCCAATCTCTGACAGCGACGAATTCCAACGCTGCTCGTCGATACGTATACCAACATTGGGACGCCGTGTAGGTAGTCGCGAGGAGGAAGAGCGTAATTGTGAACGCCGTGTATAGCTTGGCACTGGAAGTACCACGAACAGACTGGCCCCGGGATCTCTGACGTGTGAGGATGCGAATAGAGAGGATGAATATGATCGTGTATGTGCCTGCGGGTCGCGGATTACGTTGGGATGCAAAGTTTCAACGCTGGTCTTACCATAGGTGAAGAACAGAACCTACAATTAGGGCGATTCCGAGTGTCTGGTTAGGATTCAGATATTCCAGAGTCCAAAAAAGAAATTTACTGAGAACGTGAGGACAGGAAAGCCCAAGACGGAAGTGAGGGTGAAGTATGGCGTGTCCGAAGGCATTTCGAGTGAGGAATTTGGGTGGTTGCAGGGGGATAAAGGGGAATGGGAAACAGATTCGACGGGAAAGCAATTTGACGACACTTAATAAATGCGGAAGCGATGCCGAGGCTAAATAATAGGACGCTGTACACGCTGGGATCATTTTGATGTCAGATTCCACCTGATTCCACCTGTGTGTAACATGTCATACATATCCGAAGGACACTGTGACCAAGACAAAGAGTTTTTTGTATTAAACTACAACTATTCTGAATGGCAGAGAAGCCATAAAGCAACTCCGCAGGCATACAGCTGGCTCAATATCCCTAGCAACTTTTTCGATTTCCCGTGTTCAAAATTTCTGTTTAGTGCCAAACAAAATGCCACCCAAACTCGAAACAATTGTTGTCGGCTATCATGTCGAGGCTCGAGCTTTGAGCTTCGAGAGCGAGAAGATCACCAAATATTTGTTTGTCTCTAAACAATAACATCTGAGCTCAAGAAATCGCAAAAGTTGCTACGATTATTGAGCCAGCTGCAACATATTTAGTCTCGATCCAAGACCTCCAGCCTCCAGGCCGCCGGGCCGTGGGAGGAGCTTGCCGAAGCGTGGGAGGGTTGCTTAATTGAGCCTAGCCCGAATTTTTGGACCGCGCAGATCCTCCTGGCTCGGCAGTGGCACCGGCTCGGGACTAGGCTCGGTTCCAGCGCTCTCCAAAAGGGGAAGACCGTATGGCGGACAAGAGGTATGGGGTCCTAGGACTAAGGATGGCATGAGGCTCCTGCTAACCTATCAAATGCCATACCGTAACTGCACGCGAGTCTAGCTCGGGACCACCAACCTCTCAGGAAGCCCGTCTTTCCGTCCAAGGTCGTGAGACTCGGTTTGACAGCGGCTGCTATCATAATCGAGACCAGTTTTGCTTTTTTTCTCGTTCCCTGCCTTTACTTATCTATGCCAAACACAGAAAGCCCACAATAGGCGTGTAAAGCTCCCTTACATGGAAGCTTCATATCTTTAGCCCCGCCAGGCTTAAACGATTATCGATTATCCATCGATCCTCCAGCCTCCCTAACCAGCCCTTCCACCGTCCAAACACCGTGTGATTACCTCCGAGAGGTACTTCAATATCGACGTCGCATCCAAGAGACTATATTTTGGAGTTCGTTGAGGGTGATGAAGGACGACCTGCTGTTTTTCACACAAGTCACCTGGAGCGAACATCCTGCGAAAGAATGGTGTTGGTCATATGAGGTGGTTCGAATGAATAGGCTTCAAAGGGGAGATTGAATGCATGTAAGAGATTCAGAACCGGTGAGGGCCGAACAGAATCAGTGACGAGGACAAGGACAAGTTGCACAACGGTGACAAGGCTGTCTCCAGTCTGTCCGGATCGCGACGGTCCGGTGCAGCGGTGTCGAACGCCATAATCGGTCCTCGGAACACTGTCGAATAGATAACAAGACGAATAACATACACGGCCTTTCAAGATGAATTATAAGCAAGGTAATCCTGTACTTAGCGTTATCTACCAATGAGTATTGAACGCTGCCATTACGACTGGAGGCTTTAAAGACTCAGAGAGCCAAGATGACGCAGTGAGTACTTTCTAGCAAGCTCCTGCATCGCGTCGGCCAGCTCTGCATCTTCCGTAGACATCAGATCCCGCCTCAAGATTGCGTTCGTGGCTAAAGGATCGTCAAAAGGCATACCATCCATGGGACAAATGGTGTCTTGATCGGGTAGCGTTCCATTCACAAAGTACTCCCGAACAATCTTGGCGGTGCATACTGAAGGCGCGGAGACCGAACAATGCTGCGAGGGAGAAGGAGATCAAGTCTTTGATACAGACGGTGGGAAGAGGAATGCTTACCCCGGGCGAATTTTGCTCTAAAACAACGGAGCCTGGGAATTGCTGAGAGACTTTCTTTCCCCTAGATCAGAAACGACTCAGCGCCACTATCTAGCCGCATCTACATGCACTTACGCCGAAAGTGGTGATGCTGGGTCTGTTAATGGTATAAGTCAGTTTGAGTTTGATCAGGGAAGAACTTTCATACTCGCCTGCCGTATTCCCGATTATAAGCATAGGGAAGCTAGTGTTCCCAGTAATAGGTCCTAGACGGAAGTGGTTTCCACATCAGAGGTGGCAACAAGGAGCTGAAACGAACCTCGGAATTGTGTCTTGGGAATTTCCGGCGACCATCCGCTACAAGCACGAGCCGTCAGCGATGCCTACGAGGGTCAAAGGGCGCTACACACCTGCAAAAAATACGGTGGCTAGCCCGGTGGGTCCCCCAAGACCCATAGAGGTGCACGGCCTCCTCATAATGGGCTCGGGCAGCCTCTACCCCTGGAGAAACAGCATCCCCGTCGTTGCAGTTGTAAGCATTTATCGATTCTAAATTATACTCGAATGCATATTTGTCTGGATCGCATTCGCATTCGAACATGGGGACATCATGCAAGAGGCCCCAGAACAACAATCCGTCTCCCTCGGTCAATGCCTGCAGTCCCGCAGCAAAGCGGCGCCAAAAAGCGAAAGGGCCATAGAGCATGTTGATCGTCACGATGCGCAAAATACCATAGTCAATGACACCATAGGAAAGATTGCCGCGGACAGGAATGGGATCCTCGTTCAAGCGAGCATAGATTCCCTGGAGTTTTATGTTCATGGCTTCGGTCGAGTCCTCGTAGAAAGCACAAGATTGCGGGCCGGCGTCCTTACAGCTCTGGAGGAACCATTGGAAAGTCTTGTCCGCGTCTTCAGCGACATTTATCCACCTCACTGTAAATCAAATTCATGCGAATCAGTGTCATAACATGCTGAATCTGAAGGGCCGTACTCCGGTAATAGTCTTCAATTTCAACGACTCCGTCAATGATTAGACGTTCCACCTTGTCCTGGTGGATTTTTCAGCGCATCGACCACCAACAGCGGAAGAAAACCCACCGGGAACATTGCAGCAAATGTATATCCGAGTACAGAACCATATCTACAAGTGATGGATTAGTTACGGCCAGTTTCGTTGATGATGACCCAAAATCGTAACTCACGAGAATCCCCAGTACTGAAGCTTCTCTTGTCCATGAGCCTTCACGATACTTAGCATATCGTTCGCCGAATTTGCGGTGTTCATATGAACCAGGTAGTCCTTACCCCTCTCGTACGCGAGGGTCCCTATAACCTGGCTGTCCGCCCAGAAGCTCTCCACGGACTCCCTCGATTGGTTGAGTTCAGCTCCTGGACGAAACGACAGAGCACGTTTCGCCCGAGACTCGTAGAATTCAATACGAGGAGTCGAACGTTGCACGCCTATGGGGGAAGGAAGCGGGGGTCTCAGTATGGTAGGGAACTTGGACATCATGGTCACCTACCTCGAGGATCAAAACTGACGAGGTCAAATTGAGGACCCAGAACGACTCGGCGAGATAATCCAGCTTTCAGCAAAAAGTCGACACCGCTGGCTCCTGGACCTCCCGGGTTGAAGAGGATTGGACCGCGATAGTCTTGACTGTCGGTTGAAACGTTGGCCGGTTGACGCACGATCGCAATAGCAGCTTTCTCGCCTTCCGGGTTGCTGTAGTTGAGAGGTACCTTTCGTCACACTTAGTGAGCGGTCTTTAACCGGTTGATGTGATGATTGACATACCTCGAGGCGGGTACATTGAAAATCGCCCTGTTCTGTGTAGCACGGGACCCACTGGAGGTCTTTGGACGGTTGTAGCTGTAGATATAAACATGCTCAGTCAACAGATGGGAAAGAAAGATGGGAAAAGAGAGACTCACAGTACCCCAGGATGATTCACTCCAACTTTTCGTGCCATTTTCTTGCCGACCCGACAGACCGCAATTCACACTCCCCAGCGCACGATGCAGCAAAAACGCGCTGATAAAAAACAGTCCTTTGGAGATGGGCTTTCGATACATCTTTGGAGAATCTGGAGACCGAACCTCTTGTGAGTGTGGCTTTATAGAAGTTTGAAAAAACTGCGCAACACATATTCACGTCGTGAAACCGGAATTATTCTGAGCGCTGAGCGCTGATCCATCCCGAGACTTCTCTAGGTTGAACATGGTCAGTTTGACTATTTCGTGATCTCTTGTCCTTGTTCTGTACGAAGTTGAATCGTAGCGAATCGCTGTTGATGCATGGGGTAACGGTATTGCTGCTCCTTGACCCGGCTGGGACCGTCTCAGCTTTTCCAATATGCAGAACAACTGCGGACTGCGGACCATGTTATTAAAAAGACTTGGTATTCGCGAGTTGTAGAGGAAGATGTTTACACGGTTGTATCTGATTTGGAGTAAACCTTCGACACCAGTTTATTTGTACACCGTTTCAGGTCAAAGCATGTGGCGAGCTTAATAGAGAGTCATAATGGCGCTACTCAACAGAACTCTTGAACGGGGTACCTCGGTGATGGCACGAAATTTTGTGGCATTTCGAGTCGAGAAATCGAGAAACTCATCAAACCCCTTGGTAGTGCCATACAAACAGCAATGACACCATGCGAGGAGAGTATGACAGGAATCATGGACTTTAGAATCAGAGCTTGGCACTCGAATGGTATAATTCCTAGTAGTACGTTGGCCAAAGAGAGAATTCCGCATGGCACCCCTCCCCACTGGTCGTTTGGGGATGAGACTTCTCGCATGGGTGAAGGGTGGAGTCGGAGTTGCTGTCATAGTCTGGTTCAGAGTCAGCGTCAATGTCATCGTCGCCACTCTCGAAGGCGGTAGCGGGTGGTTGGGCTTGAGGTGCTTCTGGTGGGGCTACTGGATTTAAGGAAGCATACCCAGTGGTCATGACTTAGTACCATTGACAGACTCTGGTTCGTCACCGTTCTCAGTAGCCTCCCCCCCCAAAGGCGACAGCCCCTGCATGAGCATACTCCGTCTCGGAATCGTCCATCGATATTTGCCTAGTGCCCTGAGACGTTATTCAGAAAATTCGAGAAGTTTGTCGGTGAAAATTCTCAGGTGGTACAGAGACAATGTTTGGGAGTTTGTTGGAGCCGTGGAGGTGATGAAGTTTGGATGAAGTACTGAGTCATCTGGAATGAATATCCTGCGTAAAGCCATATTTGAATTTGAGTTTTGACTTCAGGCTCCAGAGTTGAGAGTGGATGCGATTGAAGGGTCAAGGAATCCATTTGGAACAGGACCAATAAGAATGAGTGACGAGGATGAGAACAAGCCGCGCAAGACCGTCGCGACTTGTCAGTCCGGATAGCGATGGTCCGACACAGTAGTGCAGAGCTGTAGCACAGCCACATGCACCTGCTTTTGCGACGACCACGAACTCAACTTGACACCGTCAGGATCTGGCTTACAGAATAACTTTTGGCCTCGAAGAAGCTGGAGCTTCAAGCTTGCTCTCAAACAGCGATGATAATACGTGCGTATTATCACAACAGGAACATTCCTCGCTTAAAAGGTCCACCTTCGACATGTTAGCTTCAATGCAAGGTGTTGATCCTAGGTCCTAGTGCCAGTGATAAAACAAGTAGCTATTCAATTCGCTTTGACCACAAAATACAAACTACATATCAATAAATACGCATATTGGAGGGATGCTAACGGTCAATCACAGACAAATCATGGGCCAATCGTCCAAATCATCCTTGTTCTACTCTGAAGCAGCAGGCTTGTCGGGGCCGGGTGAACCATCTGGGCAGGAGACTATATCAGAGAAGAGGATGAATGGATACTCCAAAGATGCACGTACAATAGCTCTACAAGAATTCTCTCATCAAGCCGGACAAACCCACATCTTCAGGTGGGTGTGTTGATGTGTCCGCAGGTTTGTCTTCACATTTCGGAGCAGGTGTATCCGCGAGCGACGAAGGCAATGCGACAAGCCGAGAATCCGAAGGATCCTGCTGTGTAGCAGACTCCTCTAACTCCGACACTGGAAGAGGTGTCCCCTTCTTTCTCTCTCTTCGTCCCGCTCTTCCAATCCTAAACTGGAAGCAAAAACGTCGACAAGGCGAACCCAGAATCCAAAGGATCTTGCCGCGTGATACACTCCTCTTCCCCCTTCTCCTCCGAAATCGAAGTAGTAGGGTCTTCCGTGTCTTCCGCCGGCGACTCCTCCGAAAGGTGGAACCATCGACTTCTACCGTGGGCTCCACCGGAAGCTCCTCATTTCTCATGTCAAACGGAGAGCCTGGGGATTGGAAATCAATGTCAGAGGGTGAAGTTCAGCTGAGAAGGACATATGAGCCTCGTACCTGGCACCAACTCTGGATAACCCCGGTCACGAGCGAACTGCCTCCCATCCGAACCGTAGCCCTTCATGTGTATATAGTTCTTAACGGCTCTGTATGGGATGCTGACTCACGAGGAACCTCCGTGTGGCTGTGTTGATACTTTGGGGATGTTATAATCCTTCCAATCCACCTCTTGAATCACATCTCTTCCTGCTGGGTCAGAAGACCAGTAAAATAAAGAGTTGGGAAGGGGCGAGTATATGTAGTACGTGTTGTGATTATACTCAAGGGCAATAGGCGGAACAAAGAGGTACGCGGAAGGACGGAACTGAGTTGGAGCATGGACATGTTTGAATTTTAGACAGAATCCCATGGTATCGATGTAGGCTAGGTAAGTATTAGTATCAGCAAGAAGGTGGCACTCCGAGGGGCACTCACTGTAGTTGCTACCAAGTCGATGGTTGTCGAATAGTAGGTCGGGCGCTTGACTGAGGTAGGCAGCACGAAATCGGTTTTGGTCCTCATCTGCAAGGCACCACCTAAACCAAAGACACACAACGGTTTTATCAGAGCCCTCTGGATTGGAGAAAGAGAGATCGACCCGTGAGAGCACTGACAAAAATTAGTTAGGCAGAGCAAATGGACAAGAGATAACCGAAACTTTTTACATACCTAAGTCAGAATAACTCGCTTTGATAGAGCGGGTAAGGCTGGTACAGCGCCATTCAGGCAATGGCATGGAAGGAAAATGGGCAACAATCCCCTTATGATTGATCGGCTTGACTTCCGCTGCCATAACAGTCCCGAAACCTCGAATGCGGGGAGGCTGTTTGTCATATATCTGCAGACTGGGGAAATAACTCTCCCACGTCGACGTCGCTGAAACAAACATATACGCGAGATCGCCAAAGTTATGCTCTAAGCAAGTGACTATCTCGCCCACATCTAGATGTGGACGAATCTCCAAGTGGAGCGGGGTGAGCAGCCACTCGTACGTGCTGCTAATACCGCTCTGTACGTGCTCGCCAGCTGTTGTGAAGGTAGAAGGAACATCATATTGCCAAGCCAAAGTCTTGAGGTTGAACATCCAATTTTCGTTATTGGGTGAAATCTGTGGATATATATCATGCACCGGTCAAAACTTGCAATAGTCAACGCACGGGAACTGCCATCAGCGTGGGATCGGCACGCAGTATTTGGAGCGCAGCATTCTGAACACCTTTAATAGTTTGGATTTGATGTGAAAGAAAAGTGAACGTACTTTCGTGTACTCGAGGTACGAGCATATAATTTCATTGTCCTGAACGTTTCCGGAACGACCTGGATATCGAGCAAAGATCTCTTGGTCGCTGACTAGCTCTGTAATAGAGGGGTAAGCAGATCAATCTGATGACAGAGAAACTAGTAGACCATCGTGCGTCATGATAATCGGCGTGATCTTGGACTTTATGAACCCAAATATTTGTGTGAACCTCAGTGATCCTAGTCTATTTGGTCATACGTGTGAGCAGCCGTTCATAACCAACCAAGAAACAGCCTACGGATGCATCAGTGACTGTGCCTTGTAAATCAGCTTCTGTATCTGTGAAACCGGGTTAACATCATCTACAAACCCGAGAGTCCGGTTCAACTCACTAGGTGTGCAGCTTCCTTGTCCTTCTTATCCTCCGGCTCGAAGGTGACTACGGTGAACACTCGATCGTTAAATTGGACAACCTCGGCAGTATAAATGTTCCTGATAATCTTGACTCTTCTCTCTGCACGATCCCGAAAAGGATTCCTGGCCTTCAGCGAGTCTCTGAGGACAACTGTTATCTTGTCTGGAACAAAGGGTCCTTTGCGCAGTATCACGTCGCCCCGAAGGATCTCTCTATATTGCTGTTGAATTGTCTGGACAATCATACAACAATCCATAGTTAGCTCAGATGAATGGTCGCAATTGGGAGTACAGCCCACCGCAATTGTTTCGCGACCCTCGTCAAGACCCGAACTCGAGCTTGAGCCCGAAGCTCCGTATCTGTGGTCTCCAAAGTAGACATGATTCGTGACGTTCCCAGCAACATGTTGAAACTGGTTGCTACCATAAAAATTGATATGTCGGGCTGGATCGAAGAAATGGGACATAGTGTCCCACTTGTACTACTTGAGGCGGAGTGAAAGTAGATGGGAGTAGTGGATGTGCGATGAGAATCACTCATGTATGCTTGATTACAGAAGCGTGGAAAAGAAACACACCTTTTTCAAGTTGTCGTTCAACCCACAGGTCGGCGAGTTACAATTATGCTCATTACGATTGCAACCTTGGAGTAGTACCGCCAACACTTGGTTGACCTCTCACGATGCCAGGTACTGTCGCCAACTGACCTGTATGGTGTCCTCTGGCGTGCTCGATGTGCCGACGGGGATAGTACCCTTGGATGAACCTCCGAAGAACGACCGCGTGTGCGGACTGGTAGTGACATGGCAGTTCAAAAGAAAGAGCGGCTCGTCGGCGCAGGGGCCCAGATACGTCGGCTTATCGGACCATTCGTCCGACCCACACGTCCGTTAGTCGCTTCATCCAATGGTTTCCCACGACTGACTACCACCTCAAACCACGAAACAGCATCAGACTACCAATCATGATCTTCCTGCGTCGCTCCGGGACAAGTCATTAACGATGAAGCAATACAATGCGGATAATACCGAACTTCTGTGGCAGCCAATCAGGGGCAGTATGACATTGTTCTCCGATGCTATTGTGTCTAGTAAGTGCAAGTACTAGTACCAGTGCCACAACAATTCGCCGCTTACTTTCTACCACCACCATATCCACAGGGACAATGTCTCCTTCCTCTCTGACGACTCGAACATGCTCTACCAAGAAATGTAGCACCAAATTACCAGGAGAGTATCTTTTTAAGACCTGCAATCGCTGTCGTGCCAAGGATCTCGAAAGAAAATGCTGTAAACGCGCTCGCCGTGTCGATAAAGACGCGTCAAATTGCTCGGTATGTCTACCGCACAATCAGGAAGCATCCGGTAGTGCTGGGAGTTGCGCAGAACACGAGGATATCATTGATAGAGACTCGGACAAAGGACACAAGGCACGTCTCAATTTGCACTGATTAGAGTGGCACTCACATCTGTCTTCCTTACTACTCAGAGAGATGATTCAGTGACACGCTACCCGAACAACGAAACCATGTTACTAGCTCTCGGAGCCCAAGCCCTCGATCAAGCAAGAAAAATTGATTTTCCCCATGCGCGGTACCTGTGAATCCTCTGGCAATGTTAACCAACAAAGATCAGATCCAGCAACTTATGCGGGAGGTTTGGCGAACCACAGGGTTCCGATTTACGTGGGTTAACTCAAGTCTCAGCCAGACGAAAGGCTGACCAGAATTGTAGCGTGAACTTCCACGCGATACTCAAAGCAGGCCACAAGACACGTGGATGGTGTTCCCAAGACGCTAGTCACATAAAACCATCCAAGAAAAAACAGCATCAGGGACTAGGGCCAAATATCCGGAGTAGGAGAACCATTGGAATGGAGCGCTTCCAGTGCCAAAGTCATTTGGGAGCCTCGTGCAAGGACGTGAAGGAGGGAACACAAACGGTGAAACTCATGACACTTCGCCTTAGACACCAACAGAACCACGTCCCGTATCCGGACAGGCCTTGAATTACGAATCATCACGGGGATTGATGGATTCAAACTACCTGATTAGTGTCCGTCGTGTTTCAACTTCCTTTAGACGAACGCGCCACCTCTCCCTTGTGTAATCAGAATGTTTGGATCGGATAGTCAATACAAACACCATCTACTACACACTACCCACCCTTAGCAGGTCAGACTAACCGACCTAATACATGACGGGATATACAAAAACCAAGAAAACAGACACTACGTCGCATTCCTTGTGTCCCGAGAACAGTCGATTACAGACAAACCATAGGCCAACTATTCAGCTCTTCCTTCTGCCATTCTGAGCTTCTAGTACGTTCCCCAGAATTGGGTGATCATCTAGCGAGAGTTCACGTGAGACTCGAATGGTACATCCGGGTGTTTCACAGATGCACGTACAGTACTTCTTCAAATATCCCCTCATCAAACCAGTCAAACTGCCTCCATCAAGTACCCGTGTTGATGTCTCTCCAGATGATTCATCTTGAAATCTTGGAGTAGGCGTCTCGGCAAGCCACGAGGTCTGCAGAAACACGGGTGGCGAATCTGAACGGCTGGGAGCGTTACATCTAGCTTACTGGGTAACTACTGCCCTCGTATGCGTTTCCACAGTCGCATGCTTTCCTATCTCTATATTCTATCATATCTGATGTTGATTGTTTCACAAACTCAAGGCAGAATGAAGATTTGATGCGGTCATGACTCAAATCAGCATATTTCCACCCAGCCTCCCCTCACGCTCAAGTTTCAGCTCGATATAACTGTCGGGCGGTTTCTCACTTGGACCTGCACCCTTGCTCAAAGGTTTCACTTAAGCCTCCGGCTCGCTCGGAGCACCCTCAATCCAACATCCCGCTGTCTCAAGTCCTAAATTAATCCAGAGGGCCTTGAAACCCCTTCCCCTTCGAACTTTCGAGCCCTCAGAGTCGGATACGATGCTAGCGACGGCGACTCCGTCCACTGCTGCAGCGACCACTCAGCCAATCGCGTGGACACTCGTCCCAAAAACTTGGTCATCTGTATCGACGGAACTATGAATAAATCTGATCAAAACGTGAGTAGGCGGGCCATCTGACTAACAACAAAGAATGGCTAACACTTCAACATTTCCGAACACTTCTACAGAGTTACAACGTTAAGAAACTCTACAGTTTAACGACAAAAGACAAATCTCAATTGAGGTACTACAATAGCGGGATTGGAGCATACCCCAAACTCATAGAATTTGTTTGGCTACTGTATAAAGAGATCCTCTTAGACCATATTAAATGGTATACACATACCAATCTTGACACCATAAAGAGCGCTGACATCCCGATTCCCTCTCGCCATCAACAATATCCATGAGGCTCGTGTGCGATGGAGGAACAAGCAGTTATAAGAGGCTGCGACATCGCTTGCACCTCGAGCGGTGTACATCAGAAAACCCTGTTTATATCTGGCGTTCTCCTAAAACTTGTTATGGAAATTCTAGGGGTAGGCAAGAGGTTTCCCGACCTCAAAATATAGCCTCGTCCCACGACACCATTCCTCAGCTCCCGCTTTCGTGGCCAAGTTAATGGAGAGCGGACTTAGAGATTTCGAGAATGTGGTTATGAAAATGCGAGGTCGAGCAAAAATCACGCGGAGCCCAGGGACCACTGAGTGTAACAAATTTCGATGTCAGTCAGGTCGAGGTATAGACTCGCCTAAACTCCCAAGAACACTCGCCTACTCAAACTTCCTCCAAGGATTCGTTCAACCCCGTTATCTTCTGATCTCCCATGAAAACGTTTCTATGAGGCCTATCGAGGGGTATGTGGCTCAGATTGAAGTTGAGCGCTGATCCCTGAGGCCTGAGGCCTGAAAAGGCGATAGTTGTGGTTGGGCGGGCGCTAAAGCACTGATAAATCAGTAAATCAGAGATGGATCAACATTATTTTGGGTGCCAGCGCTCAATGCCGGACGTTTCTTTTGTCGGCATGCTCCACGGCCGTGTGAACGTCAAACGTTCTTGACCCGACGCCCACGGTTGTTTGGCAAACTGTACATTTATATTCACTCACCTTGTGCTGGAGAATTTGATTCTGATGATAACGCACTGCTCACGCAGCAGATAGTCGGGTTAAAAATACCTTTTCTACACTGCTCTGTTCACACATTCCATCGCCACCTTCTAGTGGGCCCCACACCTGAACTGATTGCAACTCATTCAGAGGGTATTTGAAGCATCAATGTAAACTTACATTTCCAATCCAGCCAAACACCCCACTATCATGTCTAATATCAAATCGCCGAACAACGTCGAAGTTCAAGCCCTCGGGTACGGAGCGGGGAGCGGGGGGGTCCTAGAGAAGTGTTGCATTGCCCATCCGCCAGAGCGAGTGGCAACTCGTCCCAGGAACTTGGTCGTGTGTATCGACGGAACATCAAATAAATTTGGCCAAAATGTGAGTGGCAGATGACAAGAATAAAACATCAGTCTTACGCCGCAATACATATGCGTGCATCTTTGCAGAATTCCAACGTCGTTGAACTCTACAGCCGCCTAGTTAAGGATGAATCTCAGCTTACATACTACAATAGCGGGATTGGTACATTTCCCAAACCCTCTTGGAAATCATTCAGCTACTACAAGAAGAAAACTGCACATGTCATTGATATGGCTATTGCATGGTATAATATCATTTTCTTTGATACTTTGGAGCCAGAAGAACACTTATATATTCTTAATAGGTGGTTTGAAAAGCGAATCATGGAGGCGTACCGTTGGCTTAGTGATAATTATAGAGAGGGTGACCGCCTTTTCCTCTTTGGTGAGTAGCAACTCACGATTGATCTCCTAAAATAATCACATTTCATCAAGGCTTCTCAAGGGGTGCATACCAAGTTCGAGTGCTTTCCGCCATGATTGAAATGGTGGGTTGAAGCAACATGACTTGATAAGTGATCACAATTTCAATGGACTCTTTGACAACCTAGGTTGGATTGATTCACAGAGGAAATGATGACCAAATTCCATTGTAAGTGTTCTGTGGTTCTTGAGAAACACATACTAACACATGCATGGTAACTACAGCGCATATGAGCTGTACTCAAAATGCACTGATCCCATGAAAACTTTGGCACGACAACCTGTAGATTCAGAAGCATCACACTTTCGGAAGACTTTCAGTCGAGAAGTTAAGGTTCATTTTGTTGGTGCATGGTATGTACTGTCCTCATTATTCATGCATACCCAGTTGCTGTTGAAACTGATAGTCCTTTTTTGTTTCTCTTAGGGATACTGTTTCTTCAGTTGGTTTATTCCCAAAGACCCTACCTTTGACTACAACAGGGATGGACTATGTTTGCTTTTTCCGCCATGCACTGGCTCTTGATGAACGACGTGTGAACTTTGTCCCCGAGTATGCAGGTGGCCAAACTGGATCGTTTAGCTATCCCCAGGCACAAAACAGACTTCCACCCCCAAAGAAAGAAGTCTGGTTTGCTGGAACACATTCCGACATGTAGGTTTTAAATAATCTGTCACAAGTTTCTTGATACTCAAGTCATAATTATGACAGTGGTGGTGGAGCCGCAAAGAATGAGGAACTGACATCAAATGGACCTGCATTGCGGTGGATGATTAGGGAGTCTATTGAGGCTGGTTTATCTCTTAGCCCATTCTCTGGACAATGGAGTAAAGTGTATGGAAAGTTGGATGAGATAGAGCAACATTCACCTTCTAGGCTCTGGATACCTCTGGAAATATTGCCTGGGATAAAGAGTGTGGTGTATGTCATTGGGACTTCTAACTCTGCATTAAATGGTTAACTTTGCCCTTCTATCAGGCCACATCTTGGGGAGAGACGTCAAATCTTGCTTGGCCAGCAGATCCACCAGTCAGTTTACGCATCAAACTCCAAGTACACAAAGAGGCTGCCTGTTCAGCTGCAGGGATCTGAGGGAGATCATGTTGAGCAAGACAAGTTTGATGCTGTGGCATCCAAAATCAACCAATGTGTTGAGGATTTGAAAGGTTGTCGATCTGATGACAAGGAATCTGTGCTGAAAAAACTGCCAGAAGTTGCCTCCAGTAAGCAAGGTTTAGAATTTGAGTGGCAAGACTGACCTAGACTGACCTTCTCTGTAGAAGATGGCCGGTTGGCATACCAGGATCTATTTGAGTCCTTAAAGACAGCACATGACGACACCAACAAAACTCAGGCTATTGCTAAAATGGAGATACTGTGTCATGTGGCTAGCATTACTCCAAAGGGTTATGCCAATGACATACCACTTGTAGTAAGAAACTTGCTGTGTAGCGAGGATCCCAAGAACATGGCACTTGCAGGGACATTCATAACAAAATTTGCTCATGGTGGGTCCTACAACTTTGCTGTTCCTCAAATTTCTGAGCCATAGTTGTCACCAAGTAGCTGGGAGCTTCAAAATTTATTTGAATGCTGATATCAAGTCCCTTGCAATCTCCAAGGGTAGATCATTCAACTCCCAAGCTAAGACTGAGGGAGGGCCATGCTATCTTGCAGTTGCTTCTGCTCAAACAGCAATCCCAATTTATGATCTTTCCACTG
Organism: Marasmius tenuissimus; assembly: GCA_029532415.1. Lineage (NCBI taxonomy): Eukaryota > Fungi > Basidiomycota > Agaricomycetes > Agaricales > Marasmiaceae > Marasmius > Marasmius tenuissimus. Next base: position 217,214 of record JAQOTA010000025.1, on the reverse strand, counting down.
GCCAGATTATTCAGACCCTTGGAGGCCACACAAAACAAGTCGAGTCAGTCAGCTTCTCTCCCAGCATGGCCAACCTCAAGGACCTGGTATTAGTTTCGGGATCAACCATGGATGGAACTATACGAGTGTGGGATGTGGCACATGGCTTACAGTGGGAGTCAACAAATGCAGGCCATAAGGGTGGCACCCTCTCTGTTGCATTCTCTTCCGATGGGAAACAAGTTGTTTCCGGTGGGCTTGATTGCTCTCCTAGCATTTGGAAAGTGGAGTCAGATGCCCGCAAGCTCACCCGTTCACATCTTTTCGAGGGACATACAAGCCGTGTGTTCTCAGCCACCATATCCCCAGGTGGCTCTAGACTTGTCTCAGTCTCCAAGGATAACAAGATATTCCTATGGAATTGTGAGGAGGAAGTGCAGATAGGGACAGGGATCAAAAGAGGACCTAATGACCCCAAGGAAGTCATCTTCCTTTCAGAAGACTACTTTCTAGTTGCATCCTCAGATGGCAAGTTCACTGCCAGACATTCAACTAATCACTCCCTTGAGTTATCCAGCAGGATAGAACTCCCCCAAGGTGTCAGCATATGTACACTTGGTTTCCACAAAGACAAGTTGGCATGTGGGCTATCGGACGGTTGCATTGTGATATGGACTGTTCAGCTGGCTCTCTTGAAGGAGAAAAGATTGGAGTTTATCAAGCAGCATACATACGACTATCACCTCGGAGGACATGCACCATCTTCAGTCACATCCATCGTATTCTCAGATGACCTGGAACGTTTAGTTGCGGGGTATGGAGATGGTTATGTTGTTGTTTGGTATGCACGAGGGATGGAAGGCGTCCTCGACGAGTTGTCAGATGGCCAGGGCGTTGGCTCAAGTGGCGGGGCAGACAGCTTTCAACATGAGCGTTTAGTCTTTTATAGCGCCCCTGACAATTCCCGGAACCGAGCTGCCCCCTATGAAAGCGACCTCCACTCGGAGGTGGCCAGCCAGCACTCCAAGCTTCGGTTCCAGACTAGCGTGCCGAAAATTAAAGTTGATGGAGAATTCCTAGAGGACCTAAACCACAAAACTAGCACTCAGGGCATCAGCCTTTCTGGAATAACAGGAAGTGCATATGTGCCCTCCTCACCTTCTATCGGACACAGATACTCTCCAACTTCTACTTCTATGACCCATTCCAGCCTTGGTGTGCATACCCCTAATACATTGTTTCCTGTATCTGACTCTCAGGGTGGCTATTTTCCGGCACAGCCTTTACCTCCCTCCGACAAAAATCTATCCAGTACTGGTGCAAGTCACCAGTTCCTGCAACCCTCAGTTAAGCACCAGTCTTCGCGGACACTGGCTCCGCCTTCTGGTGGCACTGGATCTGGCAATGCCTGTCCATCTTCCGGAGGAGCTGACGGTCACTCGGCCCAGCCTCCTCTCTCTCCTGGCCAAGAGGGCTTTGACCGTCCAAATAATGGTGCACCTGCTTCTATGCCATCCAAAACCATCAGAATACACGATATGGATGATTTTGGTCGCCTCCCCCTCCCTATGCCCACCGTTATTAGGACATATGGCGTGGATGCCAAAGATTGGACGTCCCTAGTTGAAGTACGTACATACGCAACATATTCTCTCGGCTTTCAATTTCTCAGACTCGATTTTAGGAACTCGCACTTGCCTGGTCTGGGCAAATTCCGGCACCGACTGCTCCACATCATGATCAGCCCCTAATACCTCTCGCCATGATAGTTGCCCTGTTGTTTACGTGGAACAAGTTCCTCTTTAACACAGGAGAAGTCAATCTTGTTCTATACAAGGGACATGAATGCTGCTCTGGCCCCCGTACAGGGCAAATAAACCACCAGCTCCCTATAGTACTAGATGATCAGGCGGAAGATTCCTCTACAGAATCCGAGGACGTTGATAGCGACATTGAAGACGAGGCACATCACAACGCGGAATACGGGCGAGCTGCTCACGAAACCAACACTGCGGATGTACAACAGAGCCGCTCGGCCAAGCAGTCAGAGCGCAAGCATCGTGGGACAGAGGAGAAGAAACGGAAGAGGGCACAGGCGACAGCGAAGTATACGCTATACCTGACTTGTCCCGAAGATGGTGCCCAGACTGCTGACCACGCTGCTAATATTCGGCCCAGCAGTCCCGAACAAACGAGGGGAAAGAAATCGCTCTGATGCAGATCCAACCTGGCACAAATAGTTACGGCTCATTTTCCAAACGTCCAGCTCCCATCACTGGCAACTGCCCTCTGATCAGCTCACTATATGGGTCCCTTAGGCTAGTATTGTAGCCTAGCTGTTGATAACTAAATACCAACCGAGTGATTTGATTGAAGACTCTATTACGACGCTTGGGAAAGCATGTCGTATCATTGGAACCCAACTCAAATCCTGACCAGTCGTTGTCGATCTTCACGATGACACCCAGTTGATGAAGCACAATCACCAGTGCTTTTTACTCCGATTTCTAACTCGGAAGCAGGTGTACTCACCCCAGCCGTCCGCAATACGGCCTAGACCGACTATGGTTATCGATGTACCGAAATGAGCGAACACACTTATTCGACGACGTTTGGGGTACCACGGATTGAACGCGAGACATTCAGAGTGGCAATGTTCTGTGGCCTTGAACTTGCTGACTTTTCTTGTCTCCGACTCTGAGCACGCTCATGAGCTCAGTAAGGGGCAGAGGGTATGTAAAGACGAAAGTATGATGGGCCTGAGGTGTGGAGGTCGCATAGATATGATACGAGATAGAGATAGATGAGTGCTTGATGTACAGATATGGTATGTAGAGAATCCAAGATGTAGAGAGTCCGAGATGTAGAGGTAGCGTATTCCATGAGGTATGTGGGTATATAAGCGAGCGAGCATAGGGTAACGTATCAAGCAGCCAGAGGAGAGAGAAAAAGAACGGAACACAGATTCGAGAAGCAAACCACAGTTTGGAACAATCCAACAAAAGAAAAAAATGAGGGCGAATAACTATACATACCACCCCCCTCCAACCCCATCCCCGACTTGAAACTAGACCTCTCACTCCCACTCCCTCAAACTAGCAGCCAACTCCGATTTACATCTCTGATTCATACTCATCGCACAAGTCGTCACCTCCACTGCTACCGGGGGTAGGCCAATTAGACATATGTATCAACCCCGCGGCGCTTGTCGTGTTGGACCGGAGACTTTTGGTCCTGAATATTTGTATCCTGACCCCATATCCATAGCCCCATCTCGTCATCGCCATTCTCGGGGTGTGGGAGCGGGTGGTTGAGTTTGGAGTGATTTGGTGGTATGGTAGAGATGCTAGCGTCGGAGGAAGTAGTGGTAATAAATCAGCACCATCGACAGACTCTAATTCCTCGACGATCTCCACAAGATAACCGACTCCCGGAAGAGTTTGCTCGTTAACCGAGGGTGCCTATGTTCGCTCGCTGCGGTTGAGAGCTGGATGAATTGGGTGAAATCGTCGAAACAGGTGACAGCGGTGGAATCGAGACAAACGAAGGTGTCGGTACGGGAACCAGTGTTCAACGTTCGTTGCTTGAGCTGTCTGTCTCGCTCTAGCTTCAATGGTGGCCTCCCACTCGCGCTTTTCCCTTTCCAAATCCTCCTCCTTGTTCCGAATACGGTTGACTGACCGAAATCGTATCTTGACTCGGCGACTCGGTGTGACTCGTTCTTTGGCCTCCTTCAGCTCGTTCTCGATTTTCTCCAACCTTTTCCTCCCCTTCTTCAATTCCTCCTTAGCATCTCTCAACCTCTCAACCTCGTTCTCGGCCCACTTGCGTCTCTCGACTTCCTTCATCGAACCCATTGACACGCATCTCTCCCCAGCCAGTTCCCCTACGACACCTTTGAATTCAACGTTCTTGAACGCGAGGTTAGGACGTATTCTTTTGTTCCCCTTGAACTCTGTAGTGGAGTTGTTTGGCGACTGCTTCCGCTTTTTTGCACACATCCTCTCGTTCTGCGTCGAGCAAGTAGGTTCATGCAATTGCGGGTGGATTAGAGTTAGTGAGTTTGGCGTAGGACATCTTTAACTGCCAAACGTAAACAGTGAGTATTCATATGAGGAGAGGTAAATTATAGGGATCATGTACCTTCCTCAAACCGACAGCCAACACACCGTAATTGAGCTTGCCTTCCAGCGAATAACCCTGCTTATCTCGGTATCGTTATAGTCACTATCGTATCCCTGCAGCCTGAGGTTCTCCGCATTGATAGCTTGTCGGTGATTTTCCTTTATCCAAGTCATCTAGAGAGTGATTGTAATCCAAAACGCCAGCGTTGGCAAGAGCGTTGGTCCCTTTTGGGTGGTCTGAGCTCGGAGTAAAGATGCAGACAGACGAGATGGTTGAATAACGAATTCAGTGACCGGTGGTAGTCCGAGACTTGTGTCAAATCCGGACCCGTGTCCGTATTTCCGGCCCGGATCTCTATCTCATCACTTGCGCTTATTTTCTCTTTCTTCCTCCATCCCTACGGCATGCACATTTTCAAGAGCACGCTACAAAGGAACAATAACTCGCTCATCAAAGCTACACAAGCGCTACCTCAAGCTTAAGCTCAAGGCTCATGTTGTCATGCAGCCCGTTAAAATTCATCACACGCCAGCTCTCGCTCAACAACAGAAATCGCACAACGACCTTCACAAGAGCGAGAAGGCTATGATAAAGAAGGTACGAATGACCTGTGGATGACGAGCGAGTACTTGTCGCCATGTGAAACGGGTATCGCTCAAGAGTCTCAAAAGGCCATGTGCTCTGTGACACCGATCATCTCAAGCTCTTTCTCAGTGCTCTTGACTCGAAGTTGCTGGTAGCCCTTAGCCTATGGCACTGTCTATTTGCGGAAGTCGTCGACTATCAAGCAGGAGAAAATACGCACAGACTGGGAGGTGGGTACTAATCTTATTATCAGGAGGCCGCACCTTGCTTCAAGCCAACCAGCAGCTCAAACCACCATGACTATCTCGACCCACAGCGAATTGCTGTAAGGCCAAAAGAAGCTGTTTCGAACTCGACCCTGCCAGTGCCCAATTGAAATGTATTCGTGTAGCTTACTAGGCGACCACCGTCCTGGTATACGCGTCCCCTGTCGCATCCTTTCCCATTTCTAGATTTCATGATATTTAATATTCATACTTTCCCAAGTTCGAGGTGAGATATGACACGTTTCTCTACCCACCCTCTCCTCGCGCTCAACTCGTGCTGGGCCATCGAAAGAATCGAAGGTCAGCTCACGTATCAGGACACACCACTCATCTACACGCTTGGACTCGCACCCTTGCTCGGAGGTTGTACTTCAGCCTCGAAGTTGTAGCACTCTCAAGTCAACAACTCGTTACCTCAGGCCTCTTGTCCCCATATCAATTTGAAGCAAGTCAAAGGGCCTTCCTTCAGACTTAACTCTCGGAATCGGATACGATGCTGTCGACGACGGCTACTCTATCCAAAAAAACTGCTACATCGACCATTCACCCGATCTCATCCCAGACGCTTTGTACGACTACCATCCTCAAGAAAGAGCCCCATCTCTCGTGGCATCACTCGTATGTACAGATGAGCTCTGGTGCTTCGTCGCAGGTTATGTGGATGGATACGTCCCAGTGCCATGGCATGGACAGGGAATGAATGGATTCCTTGACAGCTTGTCCCATGATAAGAAAGCTGGCCCCAAGTCGTCGACTCTCGGCCCGACACTGACCACAACCCGCGCCTACCAATCATCAGGAAGCAGGTCGCGTAGGGCTCAGATGCTTAGCAGATATTTTTGCGAGTCCGGTGGCGTATGACCCGAGTCTTTCACAAATGGGCCACTCGACTCAATTTCGCATGGTTACTAATGATTTTATCGACAGACCATCCAAGCAGAGGTCGATAATACCAACAAGCGTATTAACCTGACTTAGTACAATCCTCGTCTAGGAGGTCTCCTGGGATTTCAGATTCAGTTGATCCAAAGGGGAACCTGAAAATCGACGGGAGATACAGATTCGATAACAATAGATATGCATCACATTCCTCGTTTTTCTCACTGATAATCACAGGCAAATCATAGGCCAATCATCTAAATCTTCCTTCTGCTGTTCTGAACTTTCGGCATGCTTCCCGGGACTAGGTGAATCATCTGGCGGGAGGACATATCAGACTCGAATAGCACAATTAAGTGTTTTACAGATGTACGTACAGTACTTCTTGAAAAATCCTCTCATCAAGCTGGTCCAGCCGCCTTCTTCAAGTGCCTCTGTTAACGTTCCTCCAGATTCATTTTCGAATCTTGGAGTGGGCGTCTCGGCGAGCAACAAAGTCGGGGGAAACGCGGGTCGTGAATCTGAATGACTGGGAGTATCGACGTCTTCCGCGACTTCGAACAGAGGCTCCTTCAGTCTCATGTCAAATGGGGAACCTAAGAATTGAGTAGTGATGTTAGAAGGCGAGGTTGAGCTGAACAGCACTACAAACCTAGTATTAAGTCTGGATAACCCCGATCTCGGGCATATCGCTTCCAATACAAGTCGTAGCCCTTCATGCGCATATGGCGCTTGATAGTTTTGTACGCCCAAGGTTCCCACCGGGAACCTTGCGGTAGTGAGACTTGGAGTTCGGGAATGTTATGTTTCTTCCAATCCCGCTCCTGAATGACATGCTGTCCTTCTGGGTCGGAGGTCCAGTAGAAAATGGGAGAGGGAAAGGGGCGGCGTATGCAGCACGTGTTATCAATCCACTCGATGGGAAGAGGTGGGACGAAGAGATATGCCGAAAGACAACGTAGATTCGCGAGGGGAATAGGTGTTTGGTTATACAGGAAGAAACCAATGGCATCAAGATAGGCTATCGGTGAGTGAAGCCAAATGTCAAACATGATGGGTGTCAAATAACACGGAGCACTCACCACAGTCACCGGGATCATTGAACATGTAGGGGAATTGGGTGAGGTAGCCAGCACGAAATCGATTTCGCTCATTGAATGGAAGGCACCACGTGAACAGAACGCGCAGCACGACCCCTCTAGGATCACAGTACGTTGAGTGTGAAGAAGTGTCGGGATAAGAAATATCGACACGCGAAGGTGCTAGCAACTATTAGTGCGGGAAAATAGAATGGGTAATGCTATCATACCGGAGTCGGAATATCTCACGTTGACTCCGGACGTGATGCTGGTGCAGCGCCATTCCGGCAATGATTCAGAACGGTGATGGGCGACAACTTCTTCCTTGTGGGTGTACAAATTGCGCACAACGGTCCCCAGCCCCCAAAAGCCAGGCCGTCCATCGTAGGATGATAGATCCTTCTCCTCTATCCGTATATTCAATGACCTTGACACCAGCAGATACGAGACATTGCCGAAGTTCTGTTCGACGAAGGCAACTATCTTTCCCACGTCTAGGTGCGGACCTGTTACCGGCTGTTGATGTGCGATCGGTGGTGATAGCTGAAGGGAGTCAAGGAATTGGGTCGTGTAACCGCATGAGAACTTGCTTCGGCCTCCAGAGGCGACAGAGAGGACGTTGTATTGCCAGGCTGAAGTTGTGAGGCTGAACATCCAGTTTTTTGGATCACTTGTCACCTATTGGGATACAGAGATACAAAGATCATTGGTCAGTCACTGGCGACTTGCAATAGTCAACGCACCGGAACGGCCAGCAACCGATCGGCACGCAGCTTTTCAACCGCAGCATCCTAAAGCTATAATTTTAGTAGCCGGAACTGTATCGAAAAACAATCCCGATCGTAATCACCAATGTGTGCTGAAGGTATAGTGGTATAATCTTGATACTGCCATCCTGACACTCGGTATCTGAAAAATATTGATCCATCAGGTTGTCTCCATTGAGAAGTTCTGTAACGAGGATTGAGTTGAGCAATTACGCCATAAATAGACCATGTCACCATCATGCATGATGAAACCCAACGCGTTCTCGGACTTGACGACCCCAAAAAGTTGTGTCAAGCCCGGTGATCCGAGTCCACTTAGTCGTGAATGTGAGCAAATATTCACAGTAACTCGATATCTTGGCCTACGTGTCTAGAGACGACAACATCTCGTGAATCTCCTCCCAAATCTACCAACCTAATCAACGTCATGCGCAGTCATAAAGCTCCAATTGAACTCACCAGCCATGCAGCCTCCTTGTCCCTCTTGTCTGTTGCCTCCAAGCTAACCACAGTGAATACACGTTCTTGAAACTGCACAACTTCGGCAGTGTAGACGGTGCTTATAATGTCGATCTCCCCTTTCCGAAATGGATTGTTATCTCGGAAGAGAGTCATACTATCCTCTGAGCGAAAGGGTCCCTTGCGTAGTATCACGTCGCCTCGAGGGATTTCCCTACACTGGCGTCGAATTGGTTGGACGAGTATACAACATCAATTCAAGATCAGCTCAGTAGTGAATCGATTTGACGTACAGCTCACCGCGATAACCGTCCCGTGCTCCCTGAAGTCCCCGACGTATCTACCGTCGCTGTAGTTGTGAACATGTGTCGTGACGTTTCCAGCGACATGCTGAAAGTGAGTGTCGCCGTAAAAGTTGGTATGTCGGGCTCGATTGAAGAAACGGGACATCTCCGAGTCGCACAGCTTCGCCACTAGAGGTGGGGGGGAAAGGGAGGTAGGAGTAGTGGTCAACGTTGAGCGACGGACATCACTCATAGATGCTTAGATACACGACCGTAATCTTTCGTGTTTCAACACAAGTGGGGGATAGATACAGAGAGTTTACGCACAAACCATCAGAACTATCGAAGTTTGACGGTAACTTTTTACACAGCCATCAGCCCCGGGCCACACTGACCCAGGTTGTTTACTGGTTTGTCCGACTTCTCCCTCTCTTTCGTCGCCCGTACGCCTCCATCTCAAGTGCATTCAGAGTGCACAAACGAGATTTCGATTAATCGGTGAGTCTACGAACCATCTTCGATATAAAAGCACATTGGGCCTCGGTATGTAGTATGTAGAATGGGGCAGCCAATTTGAGCAACTGACCCTGATTGCTCGGTATGTATTTTATCATTGATGGCTCTCAATCAAGGGTCCAAAGAGGTGTCCCTGACCCAGGGCTGGGGGCACCCAGCTTCGGGAGGTGATTCAAGGTGATTCACCCGCCCTCACCACCACCAAAAAGGGTTTTCGGATATGAAGCGTCTGTTTATAAGAGACTACGTCGATGGCCATCCGTGATACGGCCAAGGCCGACTATGGTTGTTAACAATGAACCAGAATGAGCAAACAGAGTGTCCACATTGATCCTGATTGCAAAAAGAGTTTACCAAATTTAATGACTTCCCTATCTCCAACCTTCTCCAACCCGTCTCTCGCGAGACGCATCATATTGATTCGAACAGTCGGAGCCAATGGTAAAGAATGAACTTGGTCAGTGGCACGAATGATCAACGCGCTGAGTGTCCGGGACCTACAGTTTTGGATGTCAACGTCATCTTGATATCTCCTGCAAGGCGATGGGAATACAAACGGAATGGCGAAACTCTTCACACTCCACTTTGGACAACGCCAGGACCATGATTCGGAGGACTCCATTTCAAATTTGAACCATTCCTTCCATCATCACTATACAGATTTCTACTTCAACCGCCAGCACGATCGTTGACAAGCTCCGAGTTCCACAATACGACCCGTTAAACAGAAGCGCTGGTCTTGAGATACAAAACATATGCGAGTATTTACAGATGGGAGAAATTTCCCCCAAAAAACTGTTCGCAGGACAACGAAGTATTGGGGGTACCGCGGATCGAACGCGGGACCTTCAGAATTCGTGAAAATATGCGCCATACGCACTTCAGTCTGCTGCTCTCCCAGCTGAGCTATACCCCCGTTCCTTTACATGAGAAACACACGCTAGATATCGGCACTCATCATTCGGAACCTGTGACCTTGAACTCGATGGCTTTTTTGTTCTAGTTCAAATTTGGCAATACGACGTAGTATTTATGACTCTGAGCACGCTCATGAGGTCAGTCAATAGAAAAAGGGTATGTAAAATCTGTAGTACGAAATAGGATTTGAACGAGTGTGTGTGTGTGTGTGTGATGTGCAGTATGCGGCATGCGGTATGTAGGGAATCCAGGTTATAAAGTGCGTATTCCATGAGGTATGTGTATATAAGCGAGCGAGTGTAATGTAACGTATCAAGCAGCCAGAGAGAAGACGGAAAAAGACGAAAACAAAAGAACAAAAAACAAAACGCAGATTCGAATAACTCAAGAAAAACGAAAGCGAATAAAGATATATAACCATACCTCCCCCCCCCCTCTCCCTCTTTTAATCCCTCGTCCCCGAACTAAAACTAAACCTCCCACTCCCACTCCCCTGACCCGCATTCGCTCTCAAACTAGCAGCCAACTCCGACTTGCGTCTCTGGTTCATAATCATCGATTTCCATTTCTGAATCCCCGAATTCAACAACCCCCCACCCCCACCACCACCAGCACCACCGGGGGGAGGCGAATCAGACATATGCATCAACCCACCCGAACTCGTCGTATTGAACCGTACGCTTTTGTTTCTCGACCCTCCCAACACCGATCCCAACCCGCCACCACCACCCGCGGAAGAAGACCCGGCAGCGGCTTCGTCTGCACCCAACCACATCGAAGGGATACTCCTCCCCACAGGTTTCTTCATCGGCGTAGCACCCGACCCCGACCCCGACCCTTGAGGAAAAGAATAATACGTAACCGACCCCGTAGGTAACGGAGGCACCTCATCCTCCTCCCCAAACTCCGTCTTCCTCCTCGTATTAGCCACAAGCGACTCTTCATCCATCGACCCCCTCCTCGCCAATCTCTCCCGCTTCTCCCTCTCCCTCCTCTCTTGCGGTGTCTCGTGCTCGTGACCATGCGACGAAGCAGCGCTCGGGTTCATATGACTCAGATCATCCCCGTGGCCATGGCCATGTGAAGACGTAGCGGTAGGCGTCACAACCAAATCGTCCACAGCCAAAAGAGGCCGACTCCTCGGTGGGAGCTGAGAAAGTCTCCTCACCGGTGCAGGTGTAGGTTTGGGCGGTACAGGTGGTGGACCCATCAACCCCTCTCCCGAGTCCCTCTCCCTCCCCAACACACCCGACCCAGCAGAAGACGTGGTAGTCGTAGAAGGCACCCTCTCCCGCGTAGCACTCGTAGGCGTCAACCCACTCGTCTGGTGTGGATGTTCCTGGCTCGGTGAGTACGGGAACGGTTGGGGAAGGGGTAACGATACACCCGATGACGACGTTGACGATACGTTCAGATTCACGTTGAGATTCGTGTGCAGGTACAACTTGGCTCCAGGACCCGTCACCGTCGCGTGCGTGGTCGGAGAAGGTGTAGGCGGAACCGGCGGCGGGGGCGGAGAAGACGCAGAAGCAGCATACGGCAACCTCAACGCCCCCTGCGAAGCCCTAATACTCCTCTTCCTAGCCGCAGTCACTCCCTCCAGATACGTCCGTTTCGACGGCGAAACAGGCGGTACCGGAAGTGCCGTCCTCGTCGTCCCCGTGGGTTGAGAAGCAGTCCTCGACCTCGGAAACGCCAACGTAGGTGACCGTTTCGTAGGTGTCGTCTGCGTAGGCGTAGTCCGCTCCTCCCCATCCTCTTCCTCTTCCTCCTCCCTCGTAACAGAAGCGGCCTCAGCAAACGTCGCAACCAACGGCGACGGTGTACGCGCTCCAGTAGTCCCCGAATACCGTTTAGACCTCCTCGGAAAACTCGCACTCATCGGGCTCCCAGGAACCGTCAACGTCAACTGCTGAGGCGACGGACTCGACGGTGGAACCGGGAAATCCAAACGTGGAGGATCAGGTGGTGGATGCGTCGGTGGTGGGTGAGGTGGTGGATTGCTCGTGGGGCTCACGGTCGAGATTCTCTGGTTTGCGGATGGTAAGCTGAGTCTGAAGGGACCCATTTTTTCCACTCTGGCTTTTTCGACTTTGGCCACCTCGGCCTCAACCCCGTCAGAGTGGGGGACGTCCATGTTGAGGAGGGCTTGGTACTCTGCTTCCTCCGCTTCTGTGTCCGAGTCGACGGCTGGTTCGTCTCCGTCGTCGTATTCGTGTCCGTGTACGCTCTCCGGGGTAGGTGCTTGAGGTGGAGGTTTTATCTTGTCAGGTGTCGATACTAGACGAGAAGAAAAGTGTGATCAGTATCCAAACGAGTAGAGGAGGAGGGGGGGGAAAGTAAGACAAACGAACGGAGAAACAAAGGAAGAACAAAAACCGAACGAACAGAACCAAAAAAGAGATGGTCACATAGCAGTACCCCTTAAATGCGTCGAAACGAACTGTAGATCAACGAAAGAGTATACCCAAGGACCGAATGGATAGAGATGTGAACGAGGGGACGAGAGAGATGGAAACGCCACATAAACGAACGAAAGGGATTCGTAGGAGCGAGCAGGACGCAAAACGAGCCCGTCAAAAGCTGGAACACCCCCTCATGACCTTGGAATCGAAACAAGAGACTTGGAGGCATCACAAAGAAAAACGAGGAGCCCAAGTGCGAAAAAAAGGCACCAGATTGGGTCGAACAGCAAGAACGCCTGATATCAAAACTCTCGTCGACCAAAAGCTGACGCGTTGCATGCTCCCCCCATGGGGAAGAAGAAAAAACACGAGTGACGTGAAGTAGGTGGCAAATCATGCACCGTTTCAAGTCACGAAAGGGAGAGATAGAAAGAACCAAGTATAGCAAACACAAGCGAAAACAACTCAAAAGGCGCATATACGCTGAATGGGAAAGAAGCCTCCAAATGTACACACACACAGAAAGAAAGAGAAAGAAAAAAAAAACACACTCACACGCACTAAAACTCCCCATCCCAGGCGTCCCAACCGGCGTCCCCGTCTGTTTGCCAGGTAAAACCGTCGAATTCGAACCTATACCCACAACGCATCAGCACCCCTTCTCAAACAAACAAACAAACAAATCAATTAACTAGCCAACTCACTCAACATAGGCACGCTAACCCCCCTCCTCAATGTCAACCCCATCCCCTGGGTCTGGAGTATGGGACTACTAGGCAACGTCACAAGCTTTGGCTTTTCCACTCCGACCGTCGGTGACATCGGTCTTCCGTCCTTGGTGGTCTGGGTGGTGGAAGAAAACTGAGATAAAGCATGGAAGGACGAGAAGGACGCCCGGGGACTTATAGGCGAATGAACCGAGACGACTTCAGCTGTTTGAATGAGGATTTCTTCGCCTGACCCGAGAATCGAGTCAGAGTCGCTATCAGAGTCAGAGTCCGTATCAGAGTTGGCGTCGTGGGCAGGAGGGGGAGGTTCGATAGATTCCGGTTCTTCGACGATTTCTCCGCCTGATAGCCGATTCCCGGAAGACGTTGCTCGTTGACCAAAGGTACCCACGCTCGCTCGTTGTTGTGGTAGCGGTGCTGGTACTGGTGGTTGAGAGCCAAACGTCGATGAACGCGTTAGCGACCCTGGACCCACAGGTGAGATGGGCGAAATCGTCGACACGGGTGACAGGGGTGGAATCGAAACGGATGAAGGGATGGGTACGGGGACGAGTGTCGCTGTGGCGAGGGTTCGATGTTTAGTTGCTTGCGCTTCCTGTTTTGCTCTAGCCTCGACGGCGGCTTCCCATTCGCGCTTTTCTTGTTCGAGATCCTCTTCTTTGTTTCGGTTTCGGTTTCGAGAACGGCTGATTGACCGAGACCGTAGCTTGACTCGGCTGACGCGTTCTTTGGCTTCTTTGAGTTCGTTCTCGACTCGTTCCAACTCCTTCTTGACCCTCTCTAATTCCTCTTCGACGCCTTTCAACCTCTCCACTTCGTCCTCAGCCCACTTGCGTCTCTCAACCTCCTTGATCGAGTTGGTGGAGACGCGTCGTTCCCTGGCCAGTTCCCCAACGACACCTTTGAATTCGACGTCCTTGAAAGCGAGGTTGGACCGAATCTTTTTGTTCTCCTCGTGTGAGGCTTCGAGTTCCGAAACGACTTTTTTGTATTCTTGTTCGGTGTGGTCGAGTTGTTTGGCGACTTTTTCAGCTTCTTTCCATGCGTCGTCTCGTTCGGCTTCGAGTTGGGTGATGCGGTCGCGGGTGGAGAGGAGTTCCGAGGTTCGTTTGGCGTAGGATGTGTTGAGCTGCTCCCCCACGAAACCATAAGGAAAGAAAGAGGAAAAGAAAGATGGAGATGAGAACGCACCTTCCTCAGGGCAACAGCCAAAGCACTAGCCCAATGATTATCCACCAACCCACCAATCTCTCTAACCTGATCACCCACCCCAACCAACTCTTCCACCATCCGATCGCAGTCTGCGACGACATCCGAGAGTTGAGTCAACAACGACGTCGCTGCAGGTCCCATGTCCACCGAAGAACTCCCAGCACCGGTCCCGGTGTTGAGAACGACGACGGCCCATAACCCTTGCATGAGCATGCTCCGTCTTTGAACGGTCCATCGGTATTTGCCTGTGGTGCTCAGTCTTTGGTCTGATAATCTTGAAAGCTCGTCTGGGAGGATGGTATCGAGGAGTTTGAGACTTAACAACCGGACGAAGGATTCTCGTGCGCTGCATCGGATAGCTCGGGAGACGATGTCCTGTAATTCGTTTGATGTGAATGTCCATTGGGCGGCTTCGTAAGGTAAAGCTTTGTATGACGGAGACGTGGGTGTAGGTGCGAATGTCGGGAGAGGCGGGACGGTTAGAGTCGGTGCTAATGGTGGAGGGTCTACCATTGGAGGCGGAGGGGGCGGTGGTGGTGGTGGGGAAGGGGAAGGGGAAGAAGATGGAGGAGAATGATTTTCATCAACGTTGTTAATATTAGGGGCGGTCGTGATCGGATTCGTGGGTTCTTCCTTTTCCTCCTCCTCCTCCTCTCTGTTGCCGTCACCGTCTTCTCCTCGTCGTTGTTCCTCCTCCTCCTCCTCTTCCGGTGCATCCCCAACCACACCAACGCCCACACTAACACCGTCAACACTGGACACACTCTTCATACTTCCAGGCCTCGAATGTTTTCCCGCACTTGTCGTCGAATGCCGTTTGAGAGGTAACGTCCTCGGTCCAAGCGGCGCTCTTCGGCTCGTCAGAGCACCGCTACTGCTCGTTGGTCGTTCCATACGTAGGTCGGAAAGAGGTTGGAAGAGAAGACGAGGGACGAGAGCGCCGTTACTCTGGTCCCTTCTTGTGCTCCCGCGTCCCGGTCCCCAGGGTCAGCCTCAAGCGCGCTTCAAGTTTGTGGAGCCAACTGCCATCCGATTATGCGAAAAACGCTGTATGTAGTCCGTAATGCGCGGCGGTGATTCTAGACTACCGACTTCAGACCATCTGCATCAGCACGGGTTCAAACTTCGAAGATTTACAGTAAGATAGTGGCTTTGACTGATGACGATGCCGATGGAGGTAGCGGCGATAATCATTTATAGATGTATGTACAGCACTATTTCGAGGGGGGGAAAAAGCCTATTCAAAGTTCGCAGCATTCCTGTAGACCGACAAGACAGGCTGTGTACTCGGCTCCCGAACTTCACCAATATCACTGTCAAGGTATTTGATGTTTCCAACGGGGGTATAGCTCAGCTGGGAGAGCAGCAGACTGAAGTCCATTTTTAGCTCCATGTAGTACTCCTTCTGAACGTCCCGCGTTCGATCCGCGGTACCCCCAATATGTTAGAACGTCGTCAAAATTTTCTTTCTTTCTATCTCTTTTTTCCTTCCTTTTTTCCTCTGTCTCATTTTCAACGTACACATCTCACCTTATTCACTTTCGACGCAGAGTAAGTGTTCAAACACTTTCCCCCCCCTACAATAATGTAGACTCCAAGACTCGGAGCATGGCGGATAACAAAGGCTGATACGAGTTCCGGCCCTCTCCAAATTTAAGTAACATCCTCAAAATCTGGACGGGGGTATAAGCAGACTGAAGTCCAACGTTAGTTCCATATGGCATAACTACTCCGTCTGAAGGTCCCGTGTTCGATCCGCGGTACCCTCATCGTGAACGATGGAGTGCACTCAGTTTCTCTCTCTCTCTCTCTCTCTCTCTCTCTTTCCCAATAGATGCAGACCTGTCACCGGTCCGTACACCGCCAATCTGGCTGGATGTCAGTATGATTGTGGGCACGAACATAAAGGCAATCCTTTGAGGCGCCGTCGGCGTGAGATGATAACAACGTCAAATCCACATTCCGGACCGGCCATCTGTCCGTCATACTCCGAACTCGCGATGTCCTTTTGACATTCCTTTCCATGTCGCTGTGATGTACCTTCATGCCCTCTCCTCAACATTCCTTGCACCCAAACGGGCTGCGGGGTTTGAATAATCAAATTCAACGACATAAGAACAACAGGTCTACGTGTCGTGCCAACTGTGCTTTTTTCGTTCCCCCTCATCTTCGCGTTCTCAACTTGTTCTAGTAAATTCACCATATTATTGCTTCCGTGACACACATTGACTTCACCCTTCTACTACTAGTTTGCCGCGAGGGTATTGTCGAAGATAGGTGGTGATGGGATACGTTCTGTGCAGTCATTGAACGTTTGAGGGGTCACTTGCCTCAGGTTTGGATTTCCGGTGAGTTCAACTTATTACTCTCCTCATCGCTTTGAATTAATGGCGGCTGTTGGTCTCAAGACTCAGATCACCATTTTACACATTGTCGAGTGAATCTGGTTCGCTCGATACGTCCAATATGCCGCAAAATTTGATACGCGTTCACTGGATCCCGCCTCTCCATCTGGGTGATGGGGTGCGAAACCATCGAACCGACATCAACTATTGGATACGGTTATGTTGACCGGGTGATGTCCCTGGGATGTTCCGACTGAAATGGCAGTGTATATGACGAGGCAAGCTGGGTGTATACGACTCAGGTTGCTCGTTCCGTGAGGAGCCGCATGACAGGCCTACGATAGATGACAGATGTATTTCAGACTCAGAACCAGACTCCGACACGACTGTGCTCCACTCCCTTATTTTTTTTGCCGGTCACTTTTTTCAAGTAGAACAATGACCCATGGTTGACTCGGAAGGTACGGGCTCAATGTGGAAGGTACATCCTCCACTTTGTACTAATGATTGATTTCATCGGTCTCGCAGAACGAATGACAAGTTCTTTGTGCGCTTGGCTCTCTACTTTCACGGACAACACTGTCATAACCCACCGGAGGTATATCTCAGCTGGGAGAGCAACAGACTCAGGAAGCAAATTCTCCATAATATCCCTTCCAGGTACACGGGAAGAACTCAAAAACCAGCCCTAGACAGATTTGAACGCCACTCAACCCGATCTATATCAACCCTACACAAATCTCGATCCTTATAATCAGCACCGTTTTGATGGTCCATACCTCTCTTATCATCAAGACTCAGACACTCGAGATTCAGAATTCCCTGTTCTTGGCTTTGTTTATGTCGAGGGACCCGCTCATAGCGATCAACTCGGAGCTCGAATTTTCGGTACCCCCATCGTGAACGATGGAGTGTACTCAGTTTTTTTTTTCCCTCTCCGTTTCCCAAGATAGATTTCAGACTCCGACGCGACCACGCTCCATTCCCTTATTTTTCCAGTCGGTTATTTCAAGTACAACAACGACCCACGGTTGTCTCGGAAGGTATGGGCTCGATGTGGAAGGCAAGCCCCACACTTTCTAATAATTGATTTCATCGGTCTCACAAAACGAATGACAAGTTCTTTGTGCACTTGGCTCTCTACTTTCACATAACACCGTCATAACCCACCGGGGGTATATCTCAGCTGGGAGAGTAGGTCTGATTAAATTCTCAATAATATCACTGTCTCGTGTCCGACCCGCAGTACCCCCAATTTTCGTGCTCTTTTTCCCTCCGGCGTTGACTCTCGACTCTTGACTCTTCAGACGCAGAAACTTTTTTTCGTCTTCACCTATTTCAATGTAGCTCGGAAGATTCGAGCTCCCATCCTCCTTATACAAGACCCACGGGACAGTACCAATCACAAGCTACTACTTAGAAGCGGTCTGGATTCTCGAGGTAGAGGGCAGGAAAATGTGCGTTTGATTGGTTTATCTCATTATCGGGATTCGTTACTGGTCTGACTCGAGACTTTTTTTTTTGCCATCTCAAGAATCGAAATTCAACGCTGTCTTTCATTCCATCAACTCAGACCGTGCCATATCCTCATCTCTTTGTGGAACAGCTACTTAATCGTGGTAGCACTGGGCGTACCAGATATGCATTCATGAGTACGAGGCGCTCTCTCTCTCTACTTCTCTCGGTGGCAAGTTGTTTTCGTTACTATCACACTGATAGCGCACCGAACAAGTTGGAGCCCATCGATAAGAAAGTATTCTTTTTTTTTTCGGTTCAAAGGTCACAGGCGCGTTCCAAAAGTTTGAATAGTTTCCCCCGGTTGATATGATTATCCAGATTTTGGACGTATCCGAGCTTGTTGGAGTCTTTTAGCTTTGCACACCGACATATTCCAACACCGATAGACGTAGGCTTTTGGACTTCGGTTCGGTACGGTTGGATAACACGGGCTTAGAGTGCAATATCTCCAGCCAGGCTCGACATTCGACCTTTTTGATGCTGCATTCTACCATATCCTTGTTGGCTTGCCTGCACCTGGGACTCATACACATACATCATTCGCCGCGAACTGGAGCTCAGAACCGCCGAATCCTGGAGGAGAAATCTTCGTCCTGGTAATCAAGGTTCAGATATTCACATTCAATATTCGGAATCCGACGTTGACAGTTTTGTTTACAATGCGCGACTTGGCACTCGTACTCAAAGTCCAACTCGTTAGGTTCTGACTTTTATCCGAGCTTTCACTCTGGGATCATTGTGTACCCATCAAAAGCCCTCTTCCGCATTCAATACTCTGCTTTTTCTTCTCGCTCGTCCCGCGCCATCTCCTACGACTGGAATAATGGCCTGGATGTGGGCCGAAAGCTTTGATTTACTCCGAGTCCATAATTTCAAACTAGCACGTAGGCTGAATGATGTTCAACCTTACTGTTCCTGACGCTACCACCCCTTTCAAATCTTCAACTCGAATGAATTGCCAAGCATGTGCATACCACACTCGATTCTTGCTTGCGAAATCATCTCTCCCTCCGGCCCCTCGTCATTCTTCTGACACGTGCACGTATCGCAGTGCCATGGTCCCGCTCAAACGGAGCCATTGCTGATCCACTGGGAAGCTAACCTGAACTGTTTATTCTCGAATCTTGTTGGATTCTCTCGCTTCTCATCTCCCAGAAGAGTCATCATCATTTCACTACTAATCGTACAAATATCAAAGACCTCGGCAAACTCTCTCTGGATCACGGAATAAATACTTTATACCGCTATTGACGAGGGACGCCACCTGAGAGACTGCTATGTTAAACACCAGCAAAAGAATGGGTGGCAGTCGGACCTTCAGGAACAGACTCGGTCACGTATAACGTGTACCTCGCCTCGCTTTCGTGTACGATCTGCCTTACGATCTCCTCTTCCCTGTTCTCCCTTATACGACGCTTTTGCTCCTCTTGTTCGTCACGGTAGCTGTCTGTTCTTTCCGCCTCGTCAGATGCTTCACTCGTATTATCCGGAGTCTCGTTATTGAAGCGGGTCTCTTCATCGTCATCACGGCCCGAGGCGTAACCAGATTCACTAAAAAGCGTAGGGGAAGCCCTCCTATAGGACTCATCAACAAGAGGAATGCGGCGGTCGATTTGCCCTTTCTGTGGACCAGAGCAACATTCACGTCCTTTGTAAAGAACGAGACTGACCCCCTTTTTGTTGAAGACCAAGTGATTCCATGAACCCAACAAGGTCTCCATCGAAAAGAGGCGCGTCTGCAGCTGAGCATCCGGACCAGACGATGCTGGAAGTTGCCGAAACCAGGTAGACTTGAGTTCCTAAAACCGAGTCTGAGAAATATATCCGAAATGATAGGCAGTATGCTTACCTGAACTAGATGGTCCCAGTCCTGTGAATCAACGCCGTAGTCTGCAAGGACTGCAGGCATGCGAGGAGGGGATGATTGTAAGTCATCCATATCTTGTATTTTCATAAGCTCGCGTGGCGGCATATAGGCGCTGGGGTCATTGGTGACTAGTGCTCGGCGACGAGACGGGACTGGAGGACCGCTTGAAGCTAGTGGAAGTGGAGGTTCGCTTGAGGGTAGCGGGAGCGGAGGGCTGCTTGAAGTTATTGAGACTATACGCTGGCGAGGCAGTGTGTAGGCACTGGCATCATTGTTCGATTGTACTCGGCGACGAGTCAGGACTGGAGGACCGCTTGAAGCTAGCGGGAGTGGAGGAGTGCTTGAAGTTATCGCGACTATACGGTTGCGAGGCGGCGTGTGGTCACTGGCATCATTGCTCGATTGTTCTTGGCGATGAGTCGGGAGTGGGGTACCAACCTGCATATCATGCACTATGCTTCCGACGTTGCCCGAGATAAGTGGCCCGATCAAGGTCCCAATGTCATACAAATGAACTACAGAGGGCGGCATGGCCGTCTCTCTGTCTGAGACGACTGAATTGGGGGTGGTATCAGGGGAATTATGGGTGCTCCCATCAACCGAACTCGTGCCAACATCATCCACCTCGGGAACGCCAGGTAAAGTGTCAGGACGCACAGTTCTAGAAGGGTCGCGGTAACCCACAGGATATGTGGGCCTCGACCTGGTGTCCTGGGGGTGACTTGCAGACTCTGCATACGACCCATCGATGCTTATATCACTCCGAGCATCAGACCGAGAAGGGTTGTCCGGGAGGTGAGAAGAGGCGGGGAAGTTATAAGTAGTATGGCTACCGTGAGTCCCAAGAAGCCCGTTTCCGGGTAGCTGCGGGCTGCTCACTTCTGAGTAGGTGCGATAGTTGGAGGTTGGTCTCTGAGGGATGTGGGGGGCGCTGTGAACTACCCGGCCGCCGCTACTGGGGCCAGAGTCGTAGCCGTCTGATAACTCCCTGAGGATGCCTTCGATTCCTTGCGCATACCAGCCAACGACATAGCCATCCTCATACCCCGCAACCAAACGCGTCAGGTCATCGGAGAATACGAGGGATGTGACTGAAGATGGTGCAGTATCGTCGAGGTGATAGTCGTATACACGTTGCTTAGTCAACTCCAATTTACCGAGAGCAAGCTGAACAGTCCATACCAAGATGCGACCGTCCGATAGCCCACACGCTAACTGGTCCTCTTCGAAAGCAAGCGACTGTGGGCTGACACCTAGGGGCAGTTTCATCTGTTCGGAGAATGCTAATACGCCATCTTCACAACGCCTCCCAATGAGATCGCCATCTAAGGATGCGTATAAGAAGTAGGCATTTTCGGAAAGGAAAATAACATCCTTGGGATCACAATGCCTTCGTTTGATTGTCTCTATGGGACCCTGACTCCTCTTGTTGTAATCCCATAGGCATACTGTGTCTTTGGAGACTGAAACTACTCTGGAGCAATTCGGGGAGATGGCGACTGAGAGCACACGGTTCGTATGTCCTTCAATGGGACACGAAGGAGTGAGGTTTTGGCCGGCTGAATTTACTTCCCATATGTTGGTGAAGCAATCAAGCCCACCGGAAACAATGTGCTTCCCATCGGAGGAGAATGAAACGGAAAGGGTACCGCCTTTGTGCCCTGCATTTGTAGACTCCCACTGTGAGCCGTCGTTCACATTCCACACCCGTATAGTGCCATCCACGGTTGATCCCGATACTAACGTCAGGCTCCTGAAGTCTGTCATGCTGGGAGAAAAGCTGACCGTCTCAACTTTTCTTGTGTGCCCTCTTAGAGTCTGGATAACCTGGTTAGTGGATAAGTTGTAAATTGGAATGACTGTTTGAGCAGAGGCAACTGCGAGGTAGTATGGACGCCCTTGAGCCGCGGGTTGGGGATAAAATGATCCACCTTTAGAGATGGAAAGTGCCTTGATCTCAGCATCCAGATAGATCTTGAAGCTTCCAGCTACTCAGTGACTTCTATTAATGACATTTCAAACAACAGCAAGATAGCACCCACCATGGCTAAATTTCTTGACAAACTCCTGTGCGGCTGTACTGGGTGGTGAAGCCCGAAGCAAGCTCTTGACTCCAGGTGGCAAATCACCAGCATAGCATTTAGGGAAATGGCTAGCCACATGGCACAGCATGTTCATTTTGGCAGTAGTACCAATTGGGTCATTGGAGTGCAAGGGATTCTTCAAGGACTCAAACAGATTTTGGTATGCCAAACGGCCATCTTCTGCGGATAAGATCAGCCCTGCCACTAGATCACAGATCTCACCACTTACTGGAGGAAGGTTCTGGCAGGTTCCGGCTACTCATAAAGTTTTTCACATCATCATCAGAAATAGGAGGCTTTCCACACCAATCCTCAACACATTGGTGGAGCTCCTGCGATATGTCGTCAAACTTGTCCTGTTCAACATTGACCCCCTGTGAGTCCTGAAATCCCGTAGGAAGCCTACTGGAGTAATAGTCATGGCCCAATGCATAGACCGACTGGTGTATGCGCTGACCCTTGAGGATGGGACGTCTCCTCCCAAGATGTGGCCTAGTAGAGGAGTAAATCATAAGCTGGATAGTACAGAGTCAAAAGTTGCAACATGACATACAACAAGCTCTTCTTCCCAGGTAGTATCTCCAGAGCTATCCACAGCCTGGAGGGTGAAGCCATATTGCCCGACTTTCTGTGTACCCTGCCCCATTCGCCGGAGAATGGGTTCAGAGACAAGCCAGCTTCAATTGACTCCCTGATCATCCAACGCAATGCAGGTCCATTCGATGTCAGCCTCTCGTTTTCCGTGGCTCCGCCGCCGCTACCAGAGCTCATGACTTGAGTATCAGATCAAAGATGACAGATCATTTAAACACCTACATATCGGAATGTGTTCCAGCAAACCAGACTTCTTTCTTGGAGAGCGGAAACCCGTTGACCTGTGCCTCAAGGTTATTGGGTGATTTGTTTAGGCCTCCCGCATACTCGGGTACAAAGTTTCCGCGCCGTTCATCAAGAGCCAGAGCATGGCGGAAAAAGCAAACGTGGTCCATCCCCGTTGTGGTCAAAGGCAGGGTTTTCGGGAATAAACCAACTGAAGAGACAGTGTCCCTATACATAACAAAACAAGGTCCATTCAATCTAGAGGCAATTACAAACAAATGCTGGAGACGATACGCACCATGCGCCAACAAAATGAACCTGAACATCTCGACTGAAAGTCGTCTTGAAATGCGATGCTTCATCTGTCTGTTTTGTGTGATCATCAGTGCATTTCGAGTATAGCTCGTATGCACTGTGATTATCGATGATTGTTGACCACGCATATGTATGATCTAGGTCGGTGACTGTTGCTCGAGAACCACAAAACACTCACAATGGAATTTGATCATCATTTCCTCTGTGAATCAATCCAACCTGGGATAGAAGATTCAATAAGATCACAATGCTAAATGAACACTGTTCTGACTTACCTTGTTGATCATGGCCGAAAGAACTCGGACCTGGTATGCGCCTCTCGAGAAACCTCAATAAGGTATGAATACTTCAGTCTTCACAGGGTCAGCTATGATTGACAACTTACCAAAGAGGAAAATACGATCCCCTTTTTTGAAATTTTCACTAAGCCAACGGTACGCCTCAATAATTCGCTTTTCAAACCACCTGTAAAAGACGTGTAAGTGTTCTCCGAGGTATCATGAATGATGGCTATATCATACCATGCTATAGCCATATCGATGATATGCGCAGTTCTCTTCTTGTAGTAGCTAAACGATCTCCAAGAGGGCTTGGCGTATGTACCAATTCCGCTGTTGTAGTATGTGAGCTGGGAGTCATCCTTGACCAGGCGACTGTAGAGTTCGATAACATTGGAGTTCTGCAGAGGCGCACGCGCATGTATCAAACATCAAGATAAACATACTGTATCCTGAATCTGATCGTCCACTCACGTTTTTGCCAAATTTGTTCGAAGTTCCGTCAATGCACACAACCAAGTTTCTGGGACGGGTTGCTAAGCGCTCCGGTGGGTGGACAACGCAGCACTTTTCTACGCCCCCGCCTCCTGCACCGTACCCCAGGGTTTGAACGCCAGTGTGATTTAGCGATGTGATGTTGGACATGAGTGGGGATTGTACTGGGTAGACAAAGCGAAGTTGAAACAATGAAGGCGATGATGCCTTAAGTAGCCTTGTGAGTGATTTGCCATCAACACGGGTGTAGGGTCTCCGAGGTTGGGGAATGATTGAATAATACTGCTGAGCGCATTTGGGCTCGGAGTCAAATGCTATTTACGGTCCAAAGCTGTAGGTAAAGGGCTGTTAGTAAAAGCAGTATTTTTATAAGTACCCAAATATACGCCGCATGAGCGCTGAGCGCTGAGCGCTGGGCCACCTGCATCAAATGGGGTTCAGAATCAGAATCATTGTTCCAGCACTAGGCTCACACAGTATGTGGAAAAGACGTGGCAGTGGTCACACTAAAGCTAGATGAACTCGAGGGAGTTCTACCTACTTGGTGGCCCGCATTACAAGTGAGCAAAGTCTCAACTGACGTCACCTGAGTTCACCTGGCTGAGCTCGTTGTTCGTATGTCGTGAATCGTGGTGGTCGTGAAGCAAGGCGCGGGCTAAATTAGTGCTCACTGACCGTCGACAAAAACCACCATGTGGCATGGTCTATTTTGGGCCTCCGAAGCGCCAGCGCTCGGTATCAACTCTCACAGGCTCATTCTCCTCTGTAAACCCCAAAGTACTGGTTTCAAAATATGACGGAAGATGACGCTGAATTCTCGGCTCAATTCTCGACCTTCTTAACCTGACTGATACCGAGATATCTCGATTTTAGTGGCCATTGGACAACAGACTCATGCCCGATTGATCTCGGATGGGTGAGGAAGGGATATCCTGGTACATGATTTAACCTCGAGGTTGGGCTCTCGCCTTCAAAACTGATAGAGATGTCTTGTCTCGTTTTCATCACTTTCCAGCCGACACGAACGGCAGAATCGTAGGAGTGCTTATGAAGCGCTTTACGACTTCTGATGTTCGACTCGATGTAAGGTGATGTGGTGTCACCAGATACTCCACCTTATTGTCACTCTTCCTCGCATGGCTGCCTTATTCACCTTCCATCAATCAGAACAGAGGTGATATCACAATGGATACCCTTTCTTGCTGTGGTACACAGCGTTGAGGCTGTTCATGGGAAGCTCATTATAATTCACCAGTCTTGTCAGTCATGTAGGTGGCAGATTGTATTACACGTAGGTCTGCGTGCTGAACGCCGCTGGTTCCAGGGTGTATCCTAGTGTACAAGCAGCTATGTAGCACCTTTGTCCCCGCGGCAGTACCCCCAGTGCAAGGACGAGTTCACGGCACGTAGAGTCTGCGGTAGATTCCAACCCTGTGAGTCTGCCTCAATAACCGGCCCACACCCATTATCTAGCCCTCCTTCAATATCATGATTTCGAGACAACTTTGTATGGCGTCATGCCTTGAGTGCATAGATTAGTGTCCCAATGAAGACTCAAAACGTTGCGCACACATTTTCCATCAGGGATAGTACGCCGGCATCCTGCGGTCTCTTGAGCCGCCGGGTATGGGTGGCTGAAGATACCAAGACTCAACTCGCCCGATTGTGGCAAGATAGTTCGTGATTTCGTTTCAAAGCGGCCAATCTCTTCCTGCGTCTTAAACCATTGCATACAGATTCGGCGAAGCCGTTCGTCATCTTGGCCAGAGTCAATCTGCAGACCGCAATTTCTCGGTGTACAATTGTAACACCGATCTCGAAAGCCTTCGTGTCTCGATCGGCGAGATCCCCATTGTACTTGACTCAAACATCGACAGCCACAGGTATCACTGCAAAGAGGCAACTCAGTGTCAGAGAGGGGGAGACACGTGGAATTTCCAGTCTGCCCGTTTCCGTCCACTGGTAGTTTCAGGGCCCGACTCGAAGAATACGAACTTTTCTGGCACTGATTTTGGGTTAAGGCCGAAGTCCCGTTGTCTAGCACGTCAAAGTAAGCACGCATCCGGGCGAGCTGGCGCTGCCAGTATTGGCAGATCACGATGAATATATCTGATAGTAATTCGTCCGACCTGTGGGGTATGTACCAATCCCGCTGTTGTAAGTAGGTGAATCGAGATTCATCTTTCACCACTCGGCTGTCAAGTTCGGCGATGTTGGGATTCCGTAGAAGTGCTTGGGCATGTAAGATTGATGGCCCTTCTTCGTTATTAGTTAGACGATGGCTCGCCCACTCACGTTTCAACCAAATTTATTCGTCGTTCTGTCGATACAGACGACCAAGTTTTTAGGACAAGTTTCCACGCAATCGGCTGAGTGGTCGATGCAGCAGTTTTCTCGGACAGAATCGCCGTCGCTAGCATCGTATCCGACTCTAAGGGCTCGAAACTCCAAAGGGGAAGGGGGTGCCAAACCCCTTTAGGTCGACTTGGGACTTGAGATAGCCAGGTGTTGAATTGAAGGTGCTCCGAGTGAGCCGGAGGCTTAAGTAAAACCTTTGAGCGAGGGTGCGAGTCCAAGTGAGAAGCCGCCCGACAGTTATATTGAGTTGAAACTTGAGCGTGAGGAGAGGCTGGGTGGAAAGATGTTGAGTTTATGAGTCATGACCGCGTCAAATCTTCGTTCTGCCTTGAGTTTGCGAAACCATCAACATCAGATATCATGGAATATAGAGATGGGAAAGCGTGCGACAGTGGAAATGCATACCAGGGCAGTGGTCGCCTGGTAAGCTAGATGGATACGAAGGGAGTTCAACTTGAATTCGGACCTAGCAGGGTCGTTTGGTGAGCGAGTCATCGTTCCTCGCTGTTAATTTTGGTAGTCCCGCAGCGACATTTGTGAATCGTGTTCATTGAGAACTCGCTGGCACTGCTATCCGGTACTGGAGTACTGACCAGTTATTCAAGGCACTGTCATTCGTTTGTACACCTTCCTTGAACGTAATCGTTTGGATTCCAAACGTTTCGGAACCTTTATAGCGTGCTCTTGAGAATATACTTTTCGAAGGGAAGGAGACGGAAGGAGGAATTGGTGAGACAAGCGCAAGTTGATGCGATGAGATGGAGATCCGGACCGGAAATACGGCCTTGGTTCCGGATTTGACACCACGAGGTTTCGGACTCTCGCCGGTCATTATTGGATTCAATCATCTCGTCGGCTTGCATCTTTACTCAGACCACCCGAAAGCGACCAACACTGGCTTTTCTCCAATCCATTTAAGAACACCCCAGATGACGTGAATTACTGAGGGCAAGCTATCAGAGATGCGGAGAACCTGCAGGAATATGATACCGAGATAAGCTGGAAGGCAAGCTCAATTAGCATTACGGTGAGTTGGCTGTTGCTTCGACAGAGGTGCATTACCTCTATTCTTTACCTCTCTTACACGGATGCTTACTGTTTGTGTTGGGCAGCTCAACACGTCATACGCCAAACTCACGAGCTTTCAACCTGCAATCACATAAACCCACTCGCTCGGCGCAGAATGAGACGATGGGTGCAGATAAGCAGAAGCTGTCGCTGCTCAACAGCCCGATTTCTCTAGAGCTCAACACCACGCAAGGAGAACAAGAGAGTTTATTCTCAAGGAAGTCGGATTCAAGTGCCCTGTCGTAGGGGAACTGGCTAGGAAGAGACGCGTGTGACGAATTTGATCAAGAGGGTTGAGAGATGCAAATGGGTTGAGAAGGAGGTGGAGAGATCGAGAGGTATTGAGGAGGAATTGGAGAGAGTTGAGGATGAGCCGAAAGAAGCCAAAGAACGACTCAGTCGAGTCGAGATACGTTTTCAGTCCATCAACCAGCGGGGGAAACGTGAGTGTTAGGCTGCTCTTTAAACTAGGGAAAAACATGAAGGTCAAGCAAGTACATATCGAACACTCGCTAAAGCGATACTCGTCCCAGTATCGATATCATGATGAGTCCCAATTCCACCCTGTCACCTGTGGGCCCCGCATACTCATCAACGTTTGGCTCTTAACGTCAGCCATCACAACAACGAGCAGCGTCTTCCGAGATTCGCCTCTCTGGTGGAGAGATCGTATAGGAGCCAGAGTCTATTGGTAGTGCTAAGTCACCACAACCACTTCTTTCGAAACTAGCAACCCCGCCAAAGTTATCTCGTCCATGTGGTCGGGTGCAGACGAAGCAGCCACCTCTTATTGGGGTGGGGAATGGGTATGGCGCTGGGATCCGGGACCGAAAGCGTCCGATTTGACATGACGGTACTCGTTGTGTCGATGCAGATGTCCGCTTCTCCCAGTGGTAGTGGCAGAGAGACCGGATTGTTGAATTGAGGGATTCAAAAGTAGTTTGGGAGAATGCAGGTCCGAAGGGGGATGGGAATGGGAGGCTTAGTCTTAACTCGGGGACGGGTTGGGAGGGGCGGAGGGTTTAGTAGGGGGGTCACGGTGGTATGGTTATGTTTCTGTTTTTGAATCTGCGTTTCGTTCTCGTCCTCGTTCTCGCTTCTTCTTTTCTTACTGCTTCATACGTCACACTACCGCTCGCTCGCTTATGTATACACATACCGTATGGGGCTGCACATCACACGCACTTCTTCCTCTCCATTTCGTACTATGTCTATCCTACTTACCACGATTTTGGCTATACATACCCCTTCCTCTTTACTGGCTTCATGAGTGTGTTCAGAGTCATACGTACCTACCGTGGGCTTGGAGAATCACCGAGTTCATGTTCGTAGGTTCTTTCGATTAGTGGGGACCGGCATTTGACGCCTTCCCCAGCGTTCCATCACCAAATTAATCTTCCGTACACCAAAAGTCTCGGTCAGTCGACGACATCGTAGAAGGCCAAGATTAACACTGACCAAACTCGGTAGGCAGTGCTATTCCCAAGGTTGATCATGATGAACATGATGGTGATTGGCCCTAGTCGCCCAAGTCGCTCAAGTGGGTTGCATCACAAACAAAGTATGTGTTCTCATAGATTGCTCAGTGCCGATGACGGCTGTAGCAACATTTACGGTCATGGCCGTCTTTGCGCAAGCCCTGGTGATGACGGTCACCCACCTGCTATACTACTCCCACTTACTTTCCCCCCACCTCGAGCAGCAGAACCCGTAGGACTTGGGGATGTCCCATTTCTTCAATGAAGCCCAACACACAAAATTCTATGGCGACACTCACTTTCAACACGTCGCTGGAGACGTCACAACACATGTTCACAACTTCGGTGCCTCGGGCTCAAGCTTGAGTTCTTCTCTGAAGGAACAAGTAACGGTTATCGGGGTGAGTTGGGCTTCAAATCATGCTGAATTCACTATCTGAGCTGATTACGAATCGTTGTGTACTCGCTCAGCCAATTCGACGCCATTATAGGGAGATCCCTCGAGGCGACGTGATACTGCGCAAGGGACCCTTTCGCTCGGAGGATAAGATGATTCTCTTCCGAGATAACAATCCATTTCGGAAAGAGTGTATCGACATTATTAGCACGGTCTACACTGCAGAAGTTGTGCAGTTTGGGGAACGCGTATTCACTGTGGTTAGCCTGGAGACAAAAGACAAGAAGGACCAGGAAGCTGCATGGCTGGTGAGTTCAATTGGAGCTTCATGATTGTGCATGGCGCTGATTAGGTTGGTAGTTATGGGAGCACGTTCATGAGATGTTGTCTCTACACACGTAGGCTAAGCTTTTGAACGATTGTGGATAGTTACTCACATTGACGACACAGTGGACTCGGATCACCGGGCTTGACGCAACTCTTCGGGGTCATCAAGTCTGAGAGCGCGCTGAGTTTCATCATGCATGATGGTGAAATTGCTTTTCCGTGGCGAGATTACTCTGTTAACTCCTCTCTACAGAGCTTCTCAACGGGAGAAAGTTGATGGATGAATATTATTCAGATTCTGAGCTTCGAAATGGTAGCACCGAAATTATACCATTATACCTCCAGCACACATTGGTGATTATGCGTGGACTTGTTGTTCGGTTTAGTTCCGACTACTAAAGTTATGGATTTAGGATTCTGCGGTCGAGAAGCTGCGTACCGACCGATTGCTGGCGGTTCCAGTGCGTCAACGCTTCAACAATTTCAAGTGGTCAGTGACTGGCTACTAACCTTTAGTTTTCAACAGGTGACAGCTGATCCAAAACATTGGATGTTCAGCCTCAAAACTTTGGCCTGGCAGTACGACGTTCTTTCTATTGCCTCCGGAGGCCGACGCAAGTTTTCATGCAGTTACGTAGCTCAATTCATCGACTCCTATCGGATACCACCGCCCATTGCACTCCAACAGCCGGAAACAGGACCGCTCCTAGATGTGAGCAAGATAGTTGCCTTCGTCGAGCAGAGCTTCGGTGGTCTCTCGTATCTGCTGGTGTCAAGGTCAGCGGTTACGTGGACTGAGGGGAAAGATCCATTAGTCTACAACGAACGACCTGGCGTATGGGGATTTGGGACCGTTGTCCGCAAGTTGCAGACACACGAGGAAGAAGTCATTGCCCATCACCTCTTTAAATCAGTGCCGGAATGGCGCTGTGCTAGCCTTACCTCCGGTGTCGAAGCGAGTTATTCTGCCTCCGGTATGATGTCCTCACCCATTCTGTTTCCCCGTACTGATTACTTTTAGTGTCTTCACGTGTCGATCTCTCTTACCCCAATACTTATTCGCACTCAAAATACTGTGATCCGGTAGGAGTCGCGCTGCGCATCCGGTTCGCATGGTGTCTTCCGGTTAATGAGCGAAACCGATTTCGTGCTGCCTACCTCACCCAATCCCCCTACATGCTCAATGATCCTCATGACTGCAGTAAGTTCGCCGTGCTATCTTCCATCTTTCTTGTTTTAACTTTTGCTCTTACTCGCCGGCAGCCTATTTTGATTCCCTTGGATTCTTTCTGCATTGCCCGAAACCTATTCCCCTTGCAAATTTACGCCGTCTTCCGGCATATCTCTTTGTCCCACCTGTTCCCATCGAGTGGGTTGATAACATACGCTGCATACGTCACCCTCCTCCCTCCCCTGTATTTTACTGGACCTCCGATCCAGAAGGAGAGTGTGTAATTCGGGAGCGGGATTGGGAGAAATATAACATTCCCATACTCCAAGTCGCGCTATCACAAGGCTCCAGGTGGCATCCCTGGGCGTACAAAACCATTGAGCGCTATATGCGCATGAAGGGCTACGATTTGGATTGGAAGCAATATGCTCGAGATCGGGGTTATCCAGAGTTGGTACTAGGTTTGTAACGCTGATATGAGCTGTTTAGCTCAACCTCGCCTTCTGACATCAATACTTCATGACCAGGCTCCCCGTTCAGTACGAGACTGAAGGAACTTCGAGTCGAAGACGCGCCGGGAGACGTTGATGCTCCCAGCCGTTCAGATTCACCACCCGTGTTTCCGCCGACTTCGTCGCTTGCCGAGACGCCTGCTACAGAATTCCAAGATGAATCACCTCGAGAGACATTGACACGGGCACTTGACGGAGGCGGTTTGACTGGTTTGATGAGGGGATTTTTGAAGAAGTACTGTATGTCCATCTGTGAAACACCCGTTTGTACTATTCGAGTCTGATGTGATCTCCCGCTAGATTATTCACCCAATCCCGGGGAACGTACTAGAAGCCCAGAATGGCAGAAGGAAGAGGTAGATGATTGGCCTATGATTTGTCTGTGATTGACTGCTCTTGGGACACAGGGAATGCGACGCGGTGTCTTTTTTCTTCGGTTTTGTATATCCCGTCATGTATCAGGTCGGCTAGTCCGACATGCTAAGGGTGACTAGTGTGTAGTAAATGGCGTTTGTATTGACTATCCGATCCAAACAATCTGATTTCACGGGGGAAAGGTGGCGCGTTCGTCTAAAGGAAGTTGAAACACGACGGACGCTGATCAGGTAGTTTGAATCCATCAATCCCCATGATGATTGGTAATTCAAGACCTGTCCGGATACGGGATGTGGTTCTTTTGGTGTCTAAGACGAAGTGTCATGAGTTTCACCGTCTGTGTTCCCTCCTTCACGTCCTTGCACGAGGCTCCCAAATGACTTTGGCACTGGAAACGCTCCATTCCGACAGTTCTCCTACTCCGGATACTTGGTCCTAGTCCCTGATGCTGTGATTTCTTCGATGGTTTTATGTGACTGGCGTCTTGGAAACACCATTCACGCGTCTTGTGGCCTGCTTTGAGTATCCTATGAAAGTTTACGCTACAGTTCTGGTCAGCCTTGGCGTCTGGATGAAAATTGAGTTAACCTACGTAAATCGAAACCCTGTGGTCTGCCAAACCCCTCGCATAAGTTGCTGAATCTGTTCTTTGTCGGTTAACACTGCCAGAGGGTTCACAGGGACTGTGCATTCTCCATGAAAATCAAGTTTTTCTGCTTGATCGAGGGCTTGTGCTCTGAGAGCTAGTAACATGGTTTCGGTGTTCGGGTAGCGTGTCACTGAACCATCTCTCTGAAAAGTAAGGAAGACAAATGTGAATGCCACTCTAATCAGTGCAAACTGAAATGTGCCTTGTGTCCTTCGTCCGAGTCTCTATCGATGATATCCTCGTGTTCTGCGCAACTCCAAGCACTACCGGATGCTTCCTGATTGTACGTTAGACATGCCGAACAATTTGACGCGTCTTTATCGACACGACGAGCGCGTTTACGACGTTTTCTTTCGAGATCTTTGGCACGACAGTGATCGCAGGTCTTTAAAAGACATTCTCCTGGTAATTTGGCGCTACATTTCTTGGTGGAACATGTTCGAGTCGTCAGAGAGGAAGGAGACATTGTTCCTATGGATATGGTGGTGGTAGAAATTAAGCGGCGAATTGCTGTGGCACTGGTACCTGCACTTACTAGACACAATAGCATCGGAGAACAATGTCGTACTGCCCCTGATTGGCTGCCACAGAAGCTCGGTGATATCCGCATTGTATTGCTTCATCGTTAATGAGTGTGCGTTCAAGTATGTCCTGGAGTGACGCAGGAAAATCATGATTGGCAGTCCAATGCTGTTTCGTGGTTTGAGGTGGGATTAGTCGTGGGAAACCATTGGATGAAGCAACTAACGGACGTGTGGGTCGGACGAATGGTCCGATAAGCCGACGTATCTGGGTCCCCGCGCCGACGAGCCGCTCTTTCTTTTGAACTGCCATGTCGCTACCAGTCCGCATACGCGGTCGTTATTCAGAGGTTCATCAAAGGGTACTATCCCCGTCGGCACATCGAGGACGCCAGATGACACCATACAGGCCAGTTGACGACGGTACCTGGCATCGTGAGAGGTCAACCAAGTGTTGGCGGTGCTACTCCAAGGTTGCAATCGTGATGAGCATGATTGTAACTCGCTGACCTGTGGGTTGAACGACAAAAAGGTGTGTTTCTCTTCCACGCTCCTGTGATTAAGCATGCATGAGTGATTCTTATCGCACATCCACTACTCCCATCTACTTTCACTCCGCCTCAAGTACTACAAGTGGGACACTATGTCCCATTTCTTCGATCAAGCCCAACATGTCAATTTTTATGGTAACAACCAGTTTCAACATGTCGCTGGGAACGTCACGACCCATGTCCACTTTGAGGACGGCAGATACAGAGCTTCGGGCTCAAGCTCAAGTTCAGGTCTGGACGAGGGTCGCGAAATGATTGCGGTGGGCTGTACTCCCAGTTGTGACCATTCATCTGAGCTAACTATTAGTTGTTGTATGATTTTTCAGCCAATTCAACAGCAATATAGAGAGATCCTTCGGGGCGACGTGATACTGCGCAAAGGACCCTTTGCTCCGGACGAGATAACAGTTGTCCTCAGAGACTCGCTGAAGGCCAGGAATCCTTTTCGGGATCGTGCAGAGAGAAGAGTCAAGATTATCAGGAACATTTATACTGCCGAGGTTGTCCAATTTAACGATCGAGTGTTCACCGTAGTCACCTTCGAGCCGGAGGATAAGAAGGACAAGGAAGCTGCACACCTAGTGAGTTGAACCGGACCCTCGGGTTTGTAGATGATGTTAACCCGGTTTCACAGATACAGAAGCTGATTTACAAGGCACAGTCACTGATGCATCCGTAGGCTGTTTCTTGGTTGGTTATGAACGGCTGCTCACACGTATGACCAAATAGACTAGGATCACCGAGGTTCACACAAATATTTGGGTTCATAAAGTCCAAGATCACGCCGATTGTCATGACGCACGATGGTCCACTAGTTTCTCTGTCATCAGATTGATCTGCTTACCCCTCTATTACAGAGCTAGTCAGCGACCGAGAGATCTTTGCTCGATATCCAGGTCGTTCCGGAAACGTTCAGGACAATGAAATTATATGCTCGTACCTCGAGTACACGAAAGTACGTTCACTTTTCTTTCACATCAAATCCAAACTATTAAAGGTGTTCAGAATGCTGCGCTCCAAATACTGCGTGCCGATCCCACACTGATGGCAGTTCCCGTGCGTTGACTATTGCAAGTTTTGACCGGTGCATGATATATATCCACAGATTTCACCCAATAACAAAAATTGGATGTTCAACCTCAAGACTTTGGCTTGGCAATATGATGTTCCTTCTGCCTTCACAACAGCTGACGAGCACGTACGGAGCGGTATTAGCAGCATGTACGAGTGGCTGCTCACCCCGCTCCACTTGGAGATTCGTCCACATCTAGATGTGGGCGAGATAGTCACTTGCTTAGAGCATAACTTTGGCGATCTCGCGTATATGTTTGTTTCAGCGACGTCGACGTGGGAGAGTTATTTCCCCAGTCTGCAGATATATGACAAACAGCCTCCCCGCATTCGAGGTTTCGGGACTGTTATGGCAGCAGAAGTCAAGCCGATCAATCATAAGGGGATTGTTGCCCATTTTCCTTCCATGCCATTGCCTGAATGGCGCTGTACCAGCCTTACCCGCTCTATCAAAGCGAGTTATTCTGACTTAGGTATGTAAAAAGTTTCGGTTATCTCTTGTCCATTTGCTCTGCCTAACTAATTTTTGTCAGTGCCCTCACGGGTCGATCTCTCCTTCTCCAATCCAGAGGGCTCTGATAAAACCAGTGTGTGTCTTTGGTTTAGGTGGTGCCTTGCAGATGAGGACCAAAACCGATTTCGTGCTGCCTACCTCAGTCAAGCGCGCGACCTACTATTCGACAACCATCGACTTGGTAGCAACTACAGTGAGTGCCCCTCGGAGTGCCACCTTCTTGCTGATACTAATACTTACCTAGCCTACATCGATACCATGGGATTCTGTCTAAATTTCAAACATGACCATGCTCAAACTCAGTTCCGTCCTTCTGCGTACCTCTTTGTTCCGCCTATTGCCCTTGAGTATAATCACAACACGTACTACATATACTCGCCCCTTCCCAACTCTTTATTCTACTGGTCTTCTGACCCAGCAGGAAGAGATGTGATTCAAGAGGTGGATTGGAAGGATTATAACATCCCCAAAGTATCAACACAGCCACACATAGGTTCCTCGTGGAGCAGCATCCCATTCAGAGCTGTTAAGAACTATATACACATGAAGGGCTACGGTTCGGATGGGAGGCAGTTCGCTCGTGACCGGGGTTATCCAGAGTTGGTGCCAGGTACGAGGCTCATATGTCCTTCTCAGCTGAACTTCACCCTCTGACATTGATTTCCAATCCCCAGGCTCTCCGTTTGACACGAGAAATGAGGAGCTTCCGGTGGAGCCCACGGTAGAAGTTGATGGTTCCACCTTTCGGAGGAGTCGCCGGCAGAAGACACGGAAGATCCTATTACTTCGATTTCGGAGGAGAAGGGGGAAGAGGAGTGTATCACGCGGCAAGATCCTTTGGATTCCGGGTTCGCCTTGTCGACGTTTTTGCTTCCAGTTTAGGATTGGAAGAGCGGGACGAAGAGAGAGAAAGAAGGGGACACCTCCTCCAGTGTCGGAGTTAGAGGAGTCTGCTACACAGCAGGATCCTTCGGATTCTCGGCTTGTCGCATTGCCTTCGTTGCTCGCGGATACACCTACTTCGAAATGTGAAGACAAACCTGCGGACACATCCACCTGAAGAGGTGGGTTTGTCCGGCTTGATGAGAGAATTCTTGTAGAACTATTGTACGTGCATCTTTGGAGTATCCATTCATCCTCTTCTCTGATATAATCACCTGCCCAGATGGTTCACCCGGCCCCGACAAGCCTGCTGCTTCAGAGCAGAACAAGGACGATTTGGACCGATTTGCCCATGATTTGTCTGTGATTGACCGTTAACATCCCTCCAATATGCGTATTTATTGACATGTAGTTTGTATTTTGTGGTCAAAACGAATTGAATAGCTACTTGTTGTATCACTGGCACTAGGACCTAGGATCAACACCTTGAGGCTTGCATCGAAGCTAACGTGTCGAAGGTGGACCTTTTGAGCGAGGAATGTTCCTGTTGTGATAATACGCACGTATTATCATCACTGTTTGAGAGCAAGCTTGAAGCTCCAGCTTCTTCGAGGCCAAAAGTTATTCTGTAAGCCAGATCCTGACGGTGTCAAGTTGAGTTCATGGTCGTCGCAAACAGTGTTGTCTTTGACCGCAGTAATACCGGTAAGTCAAACCGGTCAGGTAAACACCGCCACCACTTGACCCCGGTCAGTCAAAAGTCAAACCACTCGCTGGAAATAGTGATCACGTCGATATTACATTACAGTGGCCAAACATTACCAGGTTCCATGACATTTTGGACGGCTTTTGGATTGATGCGAGTCCACTATACTACAAGAATGACGATTCCACTACTTGCCAGGTACTCTCCGGCGTTCTCGATGCTTCGTTAATTCCGCCAGATTCCGCCCAGTTCAATTTTCAATTACCTTCTCCTTGAGCCCTGGACATCAATCTACTCTTTCAGTTGAAAGCAAGCTTGCTCGCCGGAGCAATAACTCTGAGAAGAGCCATGATTATATGGGTGTCCGTACCGGACAAAATTAATTTCGCTGTTTTCAAGTTTCGTTTTTAGTTTTACGTACCTGAAACTTTTGTTTTGTAAGGAAATATCGTTTTCGCGTCACGCTTTTTTCGTTTTCGTGTCATAACTGCTCGTTTTTGGACTCTAATGTTGTTCTTGTTTTCGCCTATGGCGGAAGATGAGAGAACACCGGCGTGGGGCCCCGGTGATACCACCCAGCGTGACATCCGACCATATTCTCGGCGAGTCGGCACCGGAGACTACCGACTGACTACGCGACCTTCAAGTTGGTCGTAGCGACGTGTGGTCCTGCATGTCCAACTCCTACTTTCCCATCGTGTCACGCTGCGCGCTCTTCAGTTCATCAAACAGAGCCCTCAGAGATGTCTCTTGCAAGGTAATGGCTTGTGGCAATCCCGGACAGGGGCGTTTTAAGAGAGGCGCAAAGAGTTGGAAGGGGAGTTGGCACTGGAGTGTCCAAAACGTTGCGTGTAGCGAGTCCAGTTAACTCTCTGATGGTACATGTGGCTTCACTCACATTCAAGTGCCTGTTTGCTCCTCTGCATCTGCTGCTTGGGAGGCTTATTGATAGCCAGGTATTGGACTATCATTCAGAATAGTACTACTTATGTGTATAGTATTGATTAGTGTAGTACTTGATACTGGTAATGATGTTACTGGTAGTAGCCTATGAGTTTTGAGGCCGCACTTCAGTGCTGAGTGGATCATCAATGGCAGACTGTTCTTGGAGTTCAGAGGAGAGAAAGCTTCATCAACGTATAGTTTTTCAGCTCACCTGTATTTTAGAAGCCAGTGGAATTCGCTCGAAAGGACACGGGGGCGGGACAATCTCATTCCAACACGAGCGCCCTGGTACTTCAGAAGGGCCATGATAGCCGAGATGCCGGCCTGCTGTCATCCTGTCACGCTCGGCCTCGCTCGGACCTCACGGCGATGAGATGCCGTTACTCCAAATTGCAAGCGAAAACGAAAATAGAGCAACTGAGCCGAAACGAGATCACGATATTTGGGGACCAAAAACAAAAACTCTCCGTCCAAAACAGCTATGTATTTTTGTCTGACGTGGACCTCCAAATGATTATGAGGGTACAGGGAGCTTTAGATTGAGCTACAACGAGAGGGAATGAAATTGAACCAGATTGTGGTGGTCACGAACGTGACCAGTCGCGTCGTCATTCCAGGGCAAAGGGTAAAGTCTACATACAGTAATTACTTTTGATTAACCAGTTAAACCGCGGTATTACCCACGACCAGGTGAACTTTTTTGACCGCGGCTTGACCTTTTTGACTTACCCTGACAACAATGGTCGCAAAAGCAGGGGCGTGTGGCTGTGCTACAGCTCTGCACTACTGTGTCGGACCGTCGCTATCCGGACTGACAAGTCGCGACGGTCTTGCGCGGCTTGTTCTCATCCTCGTCGCTCATTCTTATTGGTCCTGTTCCAAATGGATTCCTTGACCCTTCAATCGCATCCACTCTCAGCTCTGGAGCCTGAAGTCAAAACTCAAATTCAAATATGGCTTTGCGCAGGATATTCATTCCAGATGACTCAGTACTTCATCCAAACTTCATCACCTCCACGGCTCCAACAAACTCCCAAACATTGTCTCTGTACCACCTGAGAATTTTCACCGACAAACTCTCCGAATTTTCTGAATAACGTCTCAGGGCATTAGGCAAATATCGATGGACGATTCCGAGACGGAGTATGCTCATGCAGGGGCTTTAGGCTGACGTCGTTCTCAACACTGAGACCCGTACTGCGACTGGATATGGGATCGGCTGCGACGTCATTGTTGGTCCGTCTCGCAGGTGGTTGCAGACTGCAATCAGATAGGTGGAGGAGTTGGTTAGGGTCGGTGATTGGGTTGGAGAGATTGGCGGGTTGGTGTGTGTTGGCTGTTGCGCTGAGGAAGGTGCGCAAGTGGGCGGGCAGCGAAGTAAAGAAGCTAAGAGGTGTTGAGGAGGGGCTGGAGAAGGCAAAGGAGCTGTAGAGTTTCGAATGAGCCTAGGAAGAGGCTTTGGAGCGAGATGAATGCGGGTGGGAGGCTTCTGTCGAGGCTAAGACAAGACAAGAAGCTCAGGCAACGAACCATCGAACAGTCGCCAAATTAACACAGTTGCAGTACCCGTTCCTTCATCAATCTCGACCTCACCGCTCTCGCTCGTTTTGACGATTCTGACCAGGGTTCCGCATCGAAAACACGCTCATTAACGTATGGCTCTCAATGACCATAACAACGAACAAGCATGGGCACGTTCGGCCAACGAGAAACATCTTTTGAGAGTCGCCTTTGGGGGGCAGGCTACCGAGAACGGTGACGAACCAGAGTCTATCAATGGTACTAAGTCATGGCCACTGGGTATGCTTCCTTAAATCCAGTAGCCCCACCAGAAGCACCTCAAGTCCAACCACCCGCTACCGCCTTCGAGAGTGGCGACGACGACATTGACGCCGACTCTGAACCAGACTATGACAGCAACTCTGACTCCACCCTTCGCCCATGCGAGAATTCTCATCCCCAAACGACCAGTGGGGAGGGGTGCCATGCGGAATTCTCTCTTTGGCCAACGTACTACTAGGAATTATACCATTCGAGTGCCAAGCTCTGATTCTAAAGTCCATGATTCCTGTCATACTCTCCTCGCATGGTGTCATTGCTGCTTGTATGGCACTACCAAGGGGTTTGATGAGTTTCTCGATTTCTCGACTCGAAATGCCACAAAATTTCGTGCCATCACCGAGGTACCCCGTTCAAGAGTTCTGTTGAGTAGCGCCATTATGACTCTCTATTAAGCTCGCCACATGCTTTGACCTGAAACGGTGTACAAATAAACTGGTGTCGAAGGTTTACTCCAAATCAGATACAACCGTGTAAACATCTTCCTCTACAACTCGCGAATACCAAGTCTTTTTAATAACATGGTCCGCAGTCCGCAGTTGTTCTGCATATTGGAAAAGCTGAGACGGTCCCAGCCGGGTCAAGGAGCAGCAATACCGTTACCCCATGCATCAACAGCGATTCGCTACGATTCAACTTCGTACAGAACAAGGACAAGAGATCACGAAATAGTCAAACTGACCATGTTCAACCTGGACAAGTCTCGGGATGGATCAGCGCTCAGCGCTCAGAATAATTCCGGTTTCACAACGTGAATATGTGTTGCGCAGTTTTTTCAAACTTCTATAAAGCCACACTCACAAGAGGTTCGGTCTCCAGATTCTCCAAAGATGTATCAAAAGCCCATCTCCAAAGGACTGTTTTTTATCAGCGCGTTTTTGCTGCATCGTGCACTGGGGAGTGTGAATTGCGGTCTGTCGGGTCGGCAAGAAAATGGCACGAAAAGTTGGAGTGAATCATCCTGGGGTACTGTGAGTCTCTCTTTTTGCATCTTTCTTTCCCATCTGTTGACTGAGCATGTTTATATCTACAGCTACAACCGTCCAAAGACCTCCAGTGGGTCCCGTGCTACACAGAACAGGGTGGTTTTCAATGTACCCGCCTCGAGGTATGTCAATCATCACATCAACCGGTTAAAGACCGTTCACTAAGTGTGACGAAAGGTACCTCTCAACTACAGCAACCCGGAAGGCGAGAAAGCTGCTATTGCGATTGTGCGTCTACCGACCAACATTTCAACCGATAGTCAAGACTATCGCGGTCCAATCCTCTTCAACCCGGGAGGTCCAGGAGCCAGCGGTGTCGACTTTTTGCTGAAAGCTGGATTATCTCGCCGAGTCGTTCTGGGTCCTCAATTTGACCTCGTCAGTTTTGATCCTCGAGGTAGGTGACCATGATGTCCAAGTTCCCTGCCATACTGAGACCCCCGCTTCCTTCCCCCATAGGCGTGCAACGTTCGACTCCTCGTATTGAATTCTACGAGTCTCGGGCGGAACGTGCTCTCTCGTTTCGTCCAGGAGCTGAACTCAACCAATCGAGGGAGTCCGTGGAGAGCTTCTGGGCGGACAGCCAGGTTATAGGGACCCTCGCGTACGAGAGGGGTAAGGACTACCTGGGTCATATGAACACCGCAAATTCGGCGAACGATATGCTAAGTATCGTGAAGGCTCATGGACAAGAGAAGCTTCAGTACTGGGGATTCTCGTGAGTTACGATTTTGGGTCATCATCAACTAAACTGGCTGTAACTAATCCATCACTTGTAGATATGGTTCTGTACTCGGATATACATTTGCTGCTATGTTCCCAGTGGGTTTTCTTCCGCTGTTGGTGGTCGATGCGCTGAAAAATCCACCAGGACAAGGTGGAACGTCTAATCATCGACGGAGTCGTTGAAATTGAAGACTATTACCGGAGTACGGCCCTTCAGATTCAGCATGTTATGACACTGATTCGCATGAATTTGATTTACAGTGAAGTGGATAAATGTCGCTGAAGACGCGGACAAGACTTTCCAATGGTTCCTCCAAAGTTGTAAGGACGCCGGCCCGCAATCTTGTGCTTTCTACGAGGACTCGACCGAAGCCATGAACATCAAACTCCAGGGAATCTATGCTCGCTTGAACGAGGATCCCATTCCTGTCCGCGGCAATCTTTCCTATGGTGTCATTGACTATGGTATTTTGCGCATCGTGACGATCAACATGCTCTATGGCCCTTTCGCTTTTTGGCGCCGCTTTGCTGCGGGACTGCAGGCATTGACCGAGGGGGACGGATCGTTGTTGTGGGGCCTCTTGCATGATGCCCCCATGTTCGAATGCGAATGCGATCCAGACAAATATGCATTCGAGTATAATCTAGAATCGATAAATGCTTACAACTGCAACGACGGGATGCTGTTCCTCCAGGGGTAGAGGCTGCCCGAGCCCATTATCAGGAGGCCGTACACCTCTATGGGTCTTGGGGGACCCACCGGGCTAGCCACCGGATTTTTTGCGGGTGGGTAACGCCCTTTGACCCTCGTAGGTATCGCTGACGGCTCGTGCTTGTAGCGGATGGTCGCCGGAGATTCTCAAGACACAATTCCGAGGTTCGTTTCAGCTCCTTGTTGCCGCCTCTGATATTGAAACCACCTCCGTCTAGGACCTATTACAGGGAATACTAGCTTCCCTATGCTCATAATCGGGAATACGGCAGGTGAGCACGAAAGTTTTTTCTTGATCAAACTCGAACTGACTTGTACCATTAACAGACCCAGCATCACCACTTTCGGCGTAAGTGAATGTAGATGTGGCTAGATAGTTGCGCTGAGTCGTTTCTAATCTAGGGGAAAGAAAGTCTCTAAGCAATTCCCAGGCTCCGTCGTTTTAGAGCAAAATTCTCCCGGGGTAAGTATTCCTCTTCCCGCTGTCTCTATCAAAGACTTGATCTCCTCCTCCCTCGCAGCATTGTTCGGTCTCCGCGCCTTCAGTATGCACCGCCAAAATTGTTCGGGAGTACTTTGTGGATGGAACGCTACCCGATCAAGGCACCATTTGTCCCATGGATGGTATGCCTTTTGACGATTCTTCAGCCAAGAACGCGATCTTGAGGCGGGATCTGATGTCTACGGAGGATGCAGAGTTGGCTGATGCGATGCAGGGGCTCGCCAGAAAGTACTCACTGCGTCGCCTTGGTTCTCTGAGTCTTTGAGGCCTCCAGTCGTGCTGGCAGCGTTTGATACTTAGTGGTAGATAACACGAAGTACAGGATTACTTTGCTATACTCCTTAGAAGGCAATTAATGTTGTTTGTCTTGTTTTTCGTTCAACGGTGTTCCGAGGACCGATTCTGGCGTTCGGCACCGCGACACCGGACCGTCGCGGTCCGGACTGACTGGAGACAGTCTACTGCAACTTGTCGTCTTCCTCGTCGCTCATTCTGTTCGGCCCTCACTAGCCCTGACTCCCTTACATGCATTCAATCTCCCTTTAGAAGCTTGCACCCCCATTCGAACCACCTCAAAAGATGACCAACACCGTTCTTTTGCAGGATGTTCGCTCCAGATGACTTGGATGAAAAACGACGGGTCGTCCTTCATCACCCTCCAAAATATTGTCTCTTGAGTGCGATGTCGCTATTGACGTTCCTCTCGGAGATATTTGCACAGAGCTCGGGCGGGGGAAGAGCTGTTTAGGGAGGCTGGAGGGTTGATGGATAATCGTTAATCGTTGGGCCAGTATGTTGGCTGTTGTCTTGAGGAAGGTGTACAAGTGGCTGAGAACGCTCATCAAAGAGTCACGACTCATGGACACTGTTAACGGAGATGAGCTCGAACATCGAATGAAATGCTGATAGAGTTCGGTTATATCACGGGCCTATTGGCGAAGTGGAACAAAGATCGGTTTGTCGGAATCGATGGTATGTACTTTGTGCAGCGTGCTACTGTTTTAGCCCCGGCATTGGTTTCGCATTTATCAAGCGTCGTCTAGCTGGGCGTATAGAAGGAATCCCATTATAATGGGTCCGGATGAGCTGACGTTAATATGAGGTTAGACCCATGACCCTCCGATATCTGGCTATCCACTAACATTAAAAATGCCTTTGATTAGGGGACATTGTAATGGATCGAGACGTGCCGAAACCGACATCGACCTTCCATCACATCCATTACAATGTCGCTCCAACGTCGCAATGAGCTCGAACACGCCGGAGCGATCATAGATTACCTCCCCGTCTACATTATAATTGTTCAAGAGCTTACCGAATCACTGGTAGGACGATATGATCACACCGTGTTGTCGTGTCGATCTTTGGGTCCTTCACCACGGCTTGCTGGGCGGAACCACTAAAATAGCACACCAGTTGTGCCCATTATATGTACAGCGGGATGTCAGCAGTGGGACAGTGTGACCACGGCGTGCCATCGATTCGGGGCCTGGGTCTCCCGCTAGACGAAACCATTATAGTGGCACAAAAGTCGTGCTCATTATATAAACGCCTGGACGTCTGAGCAGTGGGACGGGCAGTGGGACACTAGGGGAAGGGCTCGCATTATAATGCCACTGTCTACGAAGTAGCCGCGTATTCATTGTAACGCGCGGCCTTGCTACTACAGCAAAAATTGTGATATACAGTACCTACATGGTGTGTTGGGCCATGAATCCGTTAACTGCAGATACCGTTCTACTTACATGCGGGTACTACTTTGTCTACGTTGTCTTCATCGTTTGGCCCTGTCGGCGAAACGTGGTCGAACACACCCTTCATTCCCTGTGCGTACCAAACAACGACGTGCCCATCCGCGTATCCTGCGACCAGACGCTGCCGATCGTCTGAATATGCAATAGACGTGACTGGAGATGGTGCTTTCCCTTCAAGGTGGTAGTCATATGTGTAGAGCTCTCGAAATAACCACCATCTTTGCTCCGAGGAATCTAAAGTCCCAGGCGTCCTGTTCCCACGAGCCTGTTGACTAGCCGCCCATACCATTATGCGACCATCTGATAGCCCACAGGCTAATTGGTCTGGATGACAGAAACCGAGCGAACAGACTGTGACGCCCTGAGGTATACCATCTGTGTCGCGTGTTTCTGAGAAGCCGGTGACTGTATTGGTGACCTTAGACATCGCTGTCGGGGAGGCACGTAGGGAGTAATCCTCTGAAAGACCGGTGGCTGCATTGGTGACTTTGAGTATCCCTTTCGCAGAGGCAGATAGGAATTCATCCTCCGAAAGGAGAATAACCTCCTTGGGATCATGAGGCCCTCGCTCTATCGTGGACTTCAGTGAAAATGGCGACGACGCTCCCTCCCTCGAGTACAGGTGGATCAACTGGGTTTTGTCGTCCTTGAAGATTGAAACGAGTCTCGTGGTGTTTGAGCATCCCGTGGCCGATAATACATCCATTCCGTATTCCT
Source organism: Marasmius tenuissimus (assembly GCA_029532415.1). NCBI lineage: Eukaryota > Fungi > Basidiomycota > Agaricomycetes > Agaricales > Marasmiaceae > Marasmius > Marasmius tenuissimus. The sequence continues at coordinate 172,530 of JAQOTA010000025.1, read as the reverse complement.
CCTCAGTACTCGAATACAGCTTGAGCTTGTGGTTCTCTCGGTCCACCTTCCACATCCTCGCACAACCATCGCGTCCACCAGAGAAAACATGCACCCCGTCAGAGGAAAATGAGACGGATGAGGTGCCGTCAATGTGTCCCTCGTTCGCAGATCTCCACTGCGAATTGCGAGCCACGTCCCACGTCCGTATAGTTCCATCCCCCGATCCCGATACTAATATCAGTTTGTCGAAGTCAGAGTCGGGAGAGAAGCTGAGTGATTTGACATCTTTTGTGTGGCCCCGCAGACTTCGAATAATATGGCCAGTGGAAAGGTTGTAAACCGGGATAGTTGATTGAGCGGAGGCGACTGCCAGGTAGTAGGACCTTCGTTCAGCCTTCTCGCCGTCGCCGTCAATCTTTGGTCCACCTTTGGAGAGTACTAGGGAGTTGACACAAGCTTCCAGATGAATTTTGAAGATTTGAGCTACTCAGTGACATTAATCATTCAACGCCTTACACTGCTTCAAACAACTGCAGGGGAGTACTCACCATGGCTGAATTTCTCTATGAATTCCCGAGCGGCACGGTCCTTCGGGTCCCTGCGCAGGAACACCTTGACCACTTCCGGCACATCTTCAATATGTCCCTTGGGGAGGTGGCTAGCCACGCTGCACAATATCTCCATTTTGGCTATTATGGCAGTGCGCTCGTCTGCCAGTTCCGGATCAACTAGAGGAACCAATTTTAATGACTCGTACAAATCTTGAAATGCTAAATGGCCGGTTTCTACGGAGACAGTCAGTTCGGTCATTTCTACGATGGTCTTACTTACTTGAGGAAGCAAGCTCTTGCAGCTGGGATTTCTTGTCGGCGTCGGGGAGGTTGCTCCAGCGCCCTTCCCCGCTGACACAATTGTCGATATCCGATGCGACATCGTCAAACTCATCTCGTTCGACATGATTCCCGTCAGAATTTTTCAGTGTTTCGGGGAGCCTTTGGGCAACATATCGGGGATTCGATGAATAGACCGACTGATGTATGCGTTGACCAGGTAATATGTCACGTCTTTGTCCAAAATGTGGCCTGGTAGGGGCAGATAGTAAATCAGGCTCCAGTATAGAGGCAGAACATGAAACTGACGCACACCAAAGTCCTTGACAGCCAAGGAACAACCTCCAGAAAAGACCAGAGCTTAGAGGGGGGATGTTGTTCTACTATGCTCAACTTCCCGTATACCGTCCCCCATTTCCCAGAGAATGGCTTCAAGGATAGTCCAGCTTCAATGGACTCCTTGATCATCCAACGCAAAGCAGGTCCATTCGACATCAGCTCCGAGTTTGCCATGCCGCCGCCGCCGCTATCAGAATAGTGTTCTGAGTATTAGCACATCTAGACACACCATCAGAAGCTCACATATCAGAATGCGTTCCAGCAAACCAGACTTCTTTCTTGGGGGTTGGATATTCATCCCGTGCCTCTATTTCATTTTCACCACCCGCATACTCCGGCAAGAACTTCACGCGCGTTTCGTCGAGAGCGAGGGCATGGCGAAAATAGCAAACATGGGCCATCCCTGTGGTAGTCGAAGGTAGGATGTCCGATGAGCAGAAACCAACGGAAGAAACCGTGTCCCTGGAATGCCAGTATAAGGTCCATTATTCTGACAATGACTACGCATAAATATTGAAGACGACACCCACCATGCGCCTACGAAGTGGACCTTAACATTTCGGCCAAAAGTACTCTTGAAACGCTCCGCATCCTTTTCAATCTCGCTATGCTTTCGGTTCACACACCCAAGCGCTTGAAGATCAGTGCATTTCGAATAGAGCTCATATGCGCTATGTGGAATCCCCCGTTAAACGGCGTCAATGAGAGTCTTGTAACTCGTCAAAGACCACAAATGGAGGGCACTCACAATGGCATTTGAGCGTCGTTTCCTCTCTGGATCAATCCCACCTAGAACAGGAAATGAATTCAACAAGAGCGTGATCAAAACGAATGTTTCTTTGACTCACTTTGTGGATCATGGCCGAAAGCACTCGAACCTGGTATGCGCCCCTCGAGAAACCTGAACAGGACGTCAGTATACTACTCAAGAGATCGATCGCTCGTATTCGCGAATGGGTTGCTACTCGCCGAAGAGGAAAATGCGATCTCCCTCTCTATAATTCTCACTGAGCCAACGGTACGCCTCCATGATTCGCTTCTCAAACCACCTGTAAAGGTTTTGTTTTATGAGTGTTGTCCACAATCTCGAGTGTGATGGAGACTGTATACCATGCAAAAGCCATGTCGACAAGATCTCCTGCTTTTTTCATGTAGTAGCTGATTGCTCTCAAGGAGGGTTTAGCGTGTGTACCAATACCACTATTGTAGTATGTGAGTTGAGAGTCGTCCTTCACCAGTCTACTATAAAGTTCGACGACGTTAGAGTTCTGAAGAGGTACACCGTGCGTGTATCACGTGGTAAGACTGACGATTTTAACTACCATTATCGACTACTCACATTTCTGCCGAATTTTTTCGAAGTTCCGTCGATGCAGACAACCAAGTTTCTGGGACGGGTTGCCGCTCGCTCCATAGAATGGTCCCTGCAACAACTCCCCAGGGCGCTCCCGCTTGTTGCACCGTATCCGAGGGCCAGACAGTTAACGTCGTGTAGCAGATCGATATTGGACATGAGTAGTGGGATGTTATGCTGGGATAGGGATGCGAGTCTAAGCCAGTGATGCTTTTAAGGTGACAATTTGAGCGAGTGCCTATCGATCCTCATCTGAAACTGCAGCCGTGCTAAATAGAGTTTTTGCGTTGTATTTGCACTTTCTAGAATCCTGGAACATACACAAAACATGCATCCGTCTACAACGTGAGTCGTGACCCATGTCCCCTTGAGTTTAGCGCCCGTACCAGCAGCAACACCGACGTGCTGGGGACAAGAAAGATTCCTCCACGCCTCTAGTTCTCTGCTTCAGGTGGTGTGGTCTCATTGAAAGTCCCGCAAATTATTCGAAAGGTAATGCTCTTGACCCCAGTAGTGAGGCGGTGAGACTGGTGGGCTTTTCCATCGTCCGTAAGATCACGGTCTGATGGATAAAGGAGAAGAAGACGAGAAATTTTCTACTCTGGTTAATCTTTTTGCCCTCGCAAGCGCCCTAGCTTTATTGGCGTGGTTGCCCGTTGTGGCAGGTTGTCCACTTTCGCAAGGCGGCGGTGTTTGTGATGAGAGACTCCTTGCGGACTTAATATTGATCCTGCGTTCATCAGTAACGGCGAGGCTCTTCAAGGTTGAGGAGACGGTAGATGGCCAGGATAAAGCGAAAACCGAGGCTTCGAAGCTTCTAAATCCATCTTAGATTCGCACTTTGACCCTTGAAGTGACAGCCGCAGCTAGAGTGGTACCGGCCAATCCTATGCCGGTACACATGCCTGTCAAGGGTCAATGAGCAGAACGCTCTATTGCCAGTGAACAACTCTGATTGGCTGAATGCGTATCCCCATTGTTTGAGGCCTTCAGATTATTCGACCTTTGATTAGCGCTCTTGCGAGGGACGCGGACCCTCTCAGGACGGAGGACGTGAATCGTCCATATCCTTCTGGCGCGCCACCTGGAATGGATGTAAATAACTGGAGAACGCTACCACCCAATTGATTTCTGTCACATGCTCAGAACGTTCATTGGCCCTACTGAGCCCAGCTCTAATTCGAACGGCGACCCATTAATGTCACACCATGTCCCATGCTCCGGCAGTTTCCCATTGACAAAGTAGTCACGGACACCACGAGCGGTGCAAACAGAAGGGGATGAGGTCGAGGTGTGCTGTGTGAGAGAGAGAGCGAAGGTGGTTAAATTTGGCCACCAGTAGTAGTTGGAGAAATGGCACTTACACCGGCAGAATCCTGTGATAGAACCACGGATCCAGGATATGATTGGGAGAGCTTTAGCGCTCTGTACGGCAAGTAAGTAGGTACGGCTTTCCACAGAAGAAATATTTGTGGCGTACGATGAAAGTGGGGTGACGGGGTCTGCACATTCAAAAAAGTGATCAGTCGGCGGACTTGTGTGAGAGAGCATAGTATCTTGACATACCCGCAGCGTTACCGATAATCAGAAGAGGGTAGCTCGTATTAGCAGCAATGGGACCTGAGCAGCGTGTTCATGATCAACGCAAAACACGAGTCGACCCCGTACTCACCTCGGAACCGAGCTTTAGGGATTCTCGGCCACCCTCCACAAACCACTCGAAAACCGGCCCACAAGCTTCCCCACTCCGAAACCTTCAAAATCTTCGCATAGTGCTCCCTCGCATGCTCCAACGAAGAAGGCACCTCATCCGCATCGTTGCATGTGATGGCAGTCTGCGCATCTCTAACACTCTCCAACACGGTCTCCCTCGACTCGCAAGGATCACAATCACATCGCACCGGAGCCTCCTCCATCATCCTATACAACACCGTTCCGTTCTGAGGTTCATCGACCAGATCTTGAAGACCCCTAGCAAGCGTAGCCCACTTCTCGAAAGGTTCGTAGAGCGACTTGAATATCGTGAAACGTAACCGGGCGTAGTCGACGAGGCCGTATGAAGTCTCGGTGTGGACGGGTACTGGGGATTGGGTTATCGAGTTGTACAAGAGGTTGAGTTTATCGTTCATGTCGTCGATTGAGGGTTCGTAAAACTTGCATTTGTGGGGTCCGGCGGAGAGACAGTCGGTGAAAAACCGTTGGAGGGCTTTGGAGGTGTCACGAAGACTGGTTGTCCATTGACCTGAAGAACACGGTAAAACGGGCTTCGCTCTATGATATTATATACGAGAACTTACCGGTGTAATAGTCATCCGACACATCGACAACGCCGTCAAGGACCATCCGCTCAACTTTATCCTAGATAGGCACAAGTCAGACCTCGAGTTGCCTGGAAGCCAAGTTGAGCGTACAGATAGATAGACGACTCACAGGAAACATGGCAGCGAACGTTGAGCCCAGGACAGTTCCATACCTTGCGTAGTATCACGAATAGAGAAGAACGATTATCAGCTTCGAACTAGTCACCTCTAAGTAGTTAGAACACTCACGAGAACCCCCAATACTGCAACTTTTCCCTCCCATGCGCTTTGACAATCTCCAACATATCTCTCGCCGTATATTCCGTGTTGATATTCTTCAACACATCCTTCCCCTCGTCTCGTTTAGCAGCAAGCTCTCCAGTAATCTTGCTCTCCGCCCATACACTCCCCACCGTATCAGACGAATGGTTGAGTTCCCTGATGGTATAACGTGCTCCGGACCATAGAGCTCGTTCGATACGAGATTCGTAGAAAGACACGCGCGGAGTCGAACGTGCAACGCCTAGTCAAAGTCACTGTCAGTGAAGGAAGAAGAGTAAGCGTATGGTTTTGAACACACCTCTAGGATCGAAGCCAACGATATCAAACTGCCCACCAAGAATCTCTCTCATCTTCTCTCCCTCGTACAGCCCAACCAAATCCACCCCACTCCCTCCTGGTCCACCCGGATTGAACAGAACGGGACCGCGATAATCTGGATGCGACTCTGATATGTTGGCAGGTAGACGGACGAGAGCGATTGCTGCTGTTCTTCTATCACTAGATGCGTTGTTGTAGTCGAGAGGAACCTAGAACCAGGTAATGATATGAGTTTTTCTCTCTTTCTCCAATGTTGGATATACCTGAAGACGAGCGCATTGGAAACCGCCGGGATAACATTCGACCCATTTCAGGTGTTTACAAGGTTTTATCTGTCTCAGTAATCCAGGTGAGCTAAAAAAAAGAACAACAAAGACCAATTTGGAAAATGAATGCACATCTAACCATGAAGATTCCTTCCATATCTTTGATTTCTCAGCCTGGATTGACCATAGAGTTGGAGTCGTGCGCGGTCGAAGAACCCAAATGCAGCATAACAACGACGATATGGCGATCCAGAGACCTAGTCGTCTATGCATGTTGTACTCGTTGAGACCCGGGCCTGAACGGCGAGCCCTGGCGTTCTGCGTTGTCACTGTAAGACCCATGTGCCAGCACTGAGCAGAATGCTGCGGGAGAGAATAGAGTCAAGGGTCATCATGATCGTCGTGGTTGAGTTTCAACGTCCTGTCCATTCGGTTCTCCGCGGACCGTAGCACGCGCCGTCGACCATTTCATCCTGAACTCCAAGCAGATTATACGTACTTAGCTATAGATACAGTAAAATAGAAAAATTACGGAATAGGGTGTATTTGCCAGGTTTGAAACTACCTGCCGTAACGAAATTTTAGGAAGTTGTAACTAGAATTTTGAGCCGTCAAAAGCTGTGTAAATTTCGGCCCCACAATCCCAAAATTTCGGGAAAATTATGTGTGGGGCCTGCACCTACTGCATGAACTACCAGAATCACTCATCATCAAGCACGCTGGCCTCTCAAAAAGCAGCGGCCGTGGTAATGACAGCTTCCTTGACTTGATATATCCAAGGCGCGTCCAAATCTGCCTGGGGAATGACCCGCAGGGAACAAGCTAGGGGCGCTTGGTGACGAGACTGTTTGCGTGAATTTGGGAGAAATTTTGTACGTACGAGTTTTTTGTTTTGTATTTATCGAGGTGGGGCGGCTCCGCTCACGAAATTTCGGATTTTGAAACTAAACAAAAAATTTTAGTTTCAAACCTGGCAAATACACCCTAATATGACCCCATTATGATATGCAAGTGCAGGCCGTAGCGTAAGTGGTATAGTAGCGAAGATATAGAGAGGCGTATGTATGGGCAGAACTTCCCAAGAGCAAGAAAGCAGAGGCAGAAAACAAGGAATAATCATACACCGTCCAAATCAAAACAAGACATTCGGTATAAGTCCAGACGATGGGTCACCAACGTAACCCAAAGTTCGAAAAGCATGAACAATCCTCCTACCCCAATGGTGTAGAGATGAACGACGTCCCATAACTCAGCTCGACTCGACCTCCGAAAGCAGCGTCGTAGCAAACCGATTTGCAATGGGTGTTCCAACCGTCGGTGGTGGTGCCGGTGTCGACGGCGGCGGTGGTGGTGGAGGTGTAGGCGACGGCGTAGATTCCGGTTTTGGAGTCAAGGAGAACCGGCTGAACAGGTTGTGAAGTGAACGGGAGGTGGCTAGAGTACGAGATCGCCTTTTACATGCGACAAAAGGTTCAGTCAACGAGACACAAGAGGAAAGAGTTAGAAAGTGTACTCACGAGAGACCCGAATTCCCGTTTCTAGCTTCATCTTTGGCTCTAGGTAGAGGCGGAACTGTACAATCATCCAAAACCAACGTGGGTGCGTCCGAGGAGAAATTGAGGAGACATGACAACATCCGAGGCCGATCCCCTTCCGACTCGAGACTCAGAGAAGGTCTTCTCGGCGCTGGTAGTGGGACATCATGCTCATCTTTGTGCTTCTCCTCGACATGCTCGACCATCACATCCGCAACCTAAACCTCCCTCTTCACATCGATGATAATATCCTCACCACCAGAGATCCCTTTCACCGTCGCTGCCGCAACCGACTTCCGCCTTGCCCGGTTTCGGCGAGCACCGAAGAACTGCGGAACATGTATGTCGAATCGAATGGTGCGTGGACTAGGACTTGGCATCCTATTGGAGTTGTTGTCCTTGTGGGTAAGACGAAGAGGGCTGACTGGCGGTGATGCGAGCATTTCCAGAAAGCTTCTCCTCTTCGAGACGGGGGGCTTGTCCTCCGGAAACACGAACCTGGCTCGAGTAGCGGAAGGAGGAAAACGGTATGGAGAGCATGCGTCCTCTGAATCGTCATGTTGGTTTTTGCTTCCCGTGGTACCATGACTGTCTTCGCAACTTCCACCTCCGCTGACGAGGGTGCAACTGCTTGACGACGATGTGTCCGAGAGATTGGTAGCGGGTACAGGCACAGGAAGAGAGGTAGATATCTTCTTGAGATCCAATGGGGTAGGTCTCCGTTTGACTCTAATCTCCGCCGGTACAGTGATCTTTGACTCGTTGTCAGCGTCGTACGCCTCACATTCCAAGATATCGTGAGTGTCTTTGGATCTTCCGTCTCCGTCAACGAGGGTGGAGCTGCTCGACGCTGACGTGCTCGATGAAGCGGTAGTGGTGGGTACTGGGGAAGGGGTGAGCGTCTTCGTTAGATCCAACGAGGCGGGTCTCCGTTTGACTCTAGTCTTCTTTGGCTCGCTGTCGATTTCATCTCCGCTTTTCGTCCTCCCCACAATCGAAGATCTAGTGCTAGACAACCGGGAGCGCGACGGTGGAGGGGTCGGCAAAGGGGGGAAAGAGAAACTGTCGATGCTTTCTTGTGAGGGCTTGCGCATCGTACGCTCGGTTGCTTTCCCGACACGGATGAGCACAGGAGCGACCCAACGGACGTTGAGCGATACTCTTCTCGCTGTCTGTAGAGGTGCCTGGAGTTGAACTCCGTTGAGTTCGAGAGGAGTTTGGGGAAGAGGAGATGTGGGTGGTGGTGAGATGAACAATATTGATTCTACTCGAGTAGGCGACTGTAGGGGCTGAATAGTTTGCATCGAGAATCGACCAATCGGAGGGGAGGAGAGGGAAGGCTTCGAAAGTCGGGAGTCGTGAATGAGGGTATGTGAAGATTAAATGAAGCAACGAAAAAGGGATGAAAAACCGAGAAGCCTCAGTTGCGACGGAGGATGAGACTGACAACGTCGTGGTGCCGATCGTGCCGGGGGGCAACACGATAGTGGCGGTCGTATGTGTAACATCCTACTTATGTGGGCGACCGGTCGCCGTTTCGACATCGCTAACGAGGTAGAAAATTGCTGCAAGTGCCTATCTCGCGGTGAATGTTTCAGCCTAGTCGGAGCTCGAACTCCACAACCTGAAGAGGAGGCGTGATTATTTGAAGTTTCAGCCTATTCGCCTCGATCGAAACCGCCCCACTAGCGTCAGAAATAGACATCTGGACATCATATGTCGCGGAAAGGGTGAAGTCCATCTTTGTGCAAGAGAAATGGTGAAGATGTGTCAGGATAGGACCTGGAGGAGGTGGTTACGGTTTCGATATTGACGAGGCTATTTTGAGGCCTCAAAGGAGACGATTTTATAGTGAAAGCAGAAGCCATTCAGAATATGATCCCGCAAGAGATTTCTGGTCCCTCACTGAGGTAAACCAAGTTCAGCAAGTGTGCGGCATCGTCTGCCCGTGCTTGAGGTCTGAAATCTGAGTTTTCAGATACTGCATAGCAATGAGTATAATGGCGATCTTTAGAGGATATCCAACGCACTGGAAGCCCGTCACTTGTATCCAGATTCCGTATCACTATTTATCGTCTCCTCCTCGAACTTGATGGTTGTCTTAAGCAGGCTCCGAGCTCGAGTCGGAGGAGCGCTCAGCGTTGTACCAAAAAATTCGCGGTCGCCGTTCATTGTCAAGTCAGGACCTTGTGGCTGTGTATTTGTCAGCACCGGGCGGTTACAGTTTTGATCTGGACCGGGGACCCACAGCTTGTTCTCGACCAGCGACAACCGTTCTCATCGCTCATTTTGTTGGAGCCTCACCTGTTCTGTCCCGTGTGTTCTTTGACTTTACATTCCGTCCAACTTCCAAGGACTGAGGCCTTCACGCTCATGCCCAAAAAGAGAATAATGCCGGCTTTTCACAGCACCGTCACTGCACTGCAATATGGATCCACATTTGGATGAAGGCCGACCCGAGTAGTAAAAGTCCTACGAACTCCAGGAGAAGTGGAGAAACATATGAACAGGGGGGATATGAGGCCAAGACATTCAAGACAATCCGAGGTCGCCGGCTTACTGCTGGAAGGCAAGATCAATATTAATCAACTTTTGAGGGCTAAACATCCGGATTCCGAAGTGCTATCAGTGCCACGGATCGTGATTCATTATCCCCAGTCCTTGGACTATCCACTGGGGACTTGGCCGAGATATTCAAGATTCCACTGTCCTACTGTGAAGCTACGTAGGCCTCTACTGTACCTATCTCGACCATCGACGGTATCTCTTTTGCTAGTCATACTCTCGATATGGCAGCTGGAAGAGGTTGCGCGGCAAGGCGACGACTGAAAAAGTTCGGCCACGAGTTCTCTTCCCCCTTGACAAAGGCTCAGTTGTCCCTCGAGTCAGCCAGCGCGGGAGTATCATTACAAACTTCGTGCCAACACGCGAGGATCGACATCCTATTCAAAAGTGATGAACAGGCTCAGCTGTAGGGAGACACTTCCCAAGGTTCAGAGTGCTCGTGAGTACCATACCATGCGGGTTCTCCCTTTTGGTTGACATACAGTTCCCAGCGACCGTAATACCATTCGAGCGCTCAGCTGGAATCCATAATTCCTGCCATACTACTCAACACGGGTCACAGTGCTAACGCCGTTCGTGCGACACTTCTGTAGGATTAGATGAGCTTCGCGATCCGAAAAATCTTGGACTTTCGTGCCATAACCGAGGTAGGCCGTGTATCAGTTACAACATCAAGTAGAACATGATGCTACCATCCGTAATCTCAACAGCACTCTTCTCGCCACATGCCGCGCACTTCAACCTGAAACAGTTTAAACTGTATCGGCGCACTGTAGATCACTCCAAATTCGGTCTGTAATGCACACTTTCTCCACAACTCGCGAATACCGAGTCCGCAGTCGTTTCGATACGTACTGGTTTCGCTGAGGACGGTCCCAGTCGGGTCGGGAAGTGACAGTATCCCTGCCTCAGAGACTCCGACAGCAGTTTGTCACTCCTCAAAGCGAGGGCAAGAGACCAGCAAATGGACCATCGGGCTCTGACAAGCACCGGGTGGATCGGCGTTCTTCATGGGAATGATCTTGGAATAAAGTCGCGTAGACGGTGCGCAGTCGTTCTCAGCTTCTATAAAGACGCTCTAACACAAGTTGTAGCCTTCACATTTCCCAAACATGTATCGGAAGCCCATCTCGAGAGGACTGCTCTTCATCGGTGCATTCTTGTTGCACAGTACGTTTGCCAATGCCAGTTGCAATCTGTCGGCACGTCAGGAAAACGGCACGCAAGACTGGACTGAATCGTCTTGGGGTACTGTGAGTCCGTTTATACGCGTCTTTCCTTCGAATGTGTTGACTGAGCGCTTTCAAATGTACAGTTGGAACCTTCCAAAGACCTCAAGTGGGTTCCCTGCTACACGAACGCCGGCGGTTTCCAATGTACTCGTCTCGAGGTATGTAAATCCCAACGGTCGATTTCACCTCTCATACTCATTCTGAGGTACAACGAAAGGTACCTCTCGACTATAACAACCCGGAGGGCGACAAAGCTGCAATCGCACTTATCCGTTTACCAGCCAACGTCTCGACTGACAGTCAAGACTATCGTGGTCCTATCCTCTTCAACCCGGGAGGCCCAGGAGGCAGCGGTGTCGACTACGTACTAGGGGCTGGAGCTAATCACCAAATCGGTCTGGGACCCCAATTCGACATCGTCGGTTTTGATCCTCGAGGTAGGTGGCCTTCAACCCCTGATTCCCCGTATACTCACTTGGTTCCTTCCTAGGCGTCCAACGCTCGACTCCCCGAATCGAATTCTACGAGTCTCGAGAAGAACGTGTTCTCTCGTTGCGTCCAGCGAATGAACTCAACCAATCGAGAGAATCTGTGGAGAGTTTCTGGGCGAACAGCAAGATTATGGGTACCCTCGCGTACGAGAGGGGTAAAGACTATCTGGGTCATATGAACACCGCCAACTCCGCGAGGGATATGCTCAGTATTGTCGAGGCTCATGGACAAGAGAAACTCCAGTACTGGGGATTCTCGTGAGTTATGATTGTCAGTCACTGTCGACGAACCTAACTAATGCATCGCTTGTAGATATGGTTCTGTCCTCGGATATACATTTGCTGCCATGTTACCGGTGAGTTGCCCTCCTCAACCGTTAGTGGTCAATGCACTGAATAACGTTCTCCAGGACAAGGTCGAACGGCTTATCATCGATGGGGTCGTCGAAATTCAAGACTATTACAGGAGTACGTCTTTCTAGATTCTTCTAGCACGTCTCAACAACTTAAACCCATCTGAACTACAGCGAGGTGGATCAATCTCGCGGAAGACACAGATAAGGCACAACGATGGTTCTTCGAAAAATGCAAGGAGGCCGGTCCACAATCCTGTGATTTCTACGAGGACTCGATCGAAGCCATGGAAAGCAAACTCCAGGGAATTTACGCTCGTTTGGACACGGAGCCCGTCCCCGTTCGTACCAACGTTTCCTATGGTGTTATCGACTATGGTATCTTCCGTCCCGTCTTGCTTCAAGCATTATACCACCCTTTCACTTTTTGGCGCCGCTTTGCTACGGGATTGCAAGCATTGACTAAAGGAAACGGGGAGGCGTTGTGGAAGGTCTTTGGAACTGAGAATTCGATGTTCGAATGTGATTGCGACGAGCCGGGGAAGCACGCATTCGAGGCCAATGGAGAGACTCAGGTTGCTTATATCTGTAACGATGGGGACGCTGTTCCTCCTGGAGTGGACGCTGCTCGGGCCTTTTATAAGGAAGCCGTAGAGCTCTATTCGTCTTGGGGGACTTTCCGATCTAGCCATCGGATTGCTTGCAGGTTTGAAACACGCTTCGACCTTTGTGGATTACGTCGCTGACGGCTCGCGCTTGTAGCGGATGGTCACCAGAAATCCCCAAAACACAGTTCCGAGGTTTGTTTTACCTACTCTTTCTTACCACCTCAGCAAATTGAATCGGCTTTTTATTAGGACCTATCAGCGGTAATACGAGCTTCCCTATGCTCATCATCGGGAACACCGCAGGTAAGCACAGCGGTTCTTCTCTGATTATGTTTGATCTGACCCGTTCTAACAGATCCTGCGACACCACTTTCGGCGTAAGTAAAGCTACAGACGTGGCTCTCTCATTTCATCAACTCATCTACAATCCAGAGCAAAGAAGGCCTCCCAACAATTCCCGGGATCCGTTGTTCTGGAGCAAAATTCGGCAGGAGTAAGGATTCCTCTCTCTCTATCCTCTCTGTACTGAGGATCTGATTTAATCCTTCCCCGTAGCACTGCTCGGTCGCCGCGCCCTCGTTGTGCACCACCAAGATCGTTCGGGATTACTTCGTGAATGGTACGCTGCCTGAGCCAGGCACCGTCTGCCCAGAGGATAGCTCGCCCTTCGATGATCCTTCCGCCACGAATACGACCTCGAAGCGGGATTTGATGTCTGCAGAGGATGCAGAGCTGGTCGACGCGATGCAGGACCTTGCTAGAAAGCACTCGTGGCGTCAATTCGGCCTTAGGAGCCTTTGAATACTCTACTACAAGTACCTGGCGCTATCCTCATGGCAGCGACTCATTAATTAAATCATTATCTGGAATTAACGTTTGCTTCTCGTTTGAATCATCCTTGTTCTTTTGAAGTTCGGTGTAGTGTGGACTACCGGACGTCCAAAAGGATCAATCTCAAGACAGATTGACGCTCTACTTAGATCTAAGCGCTGGGAATCATACGCGTGGGAAACTTCCGTTTTGAGCGTTTGAGCGTTTCCTCAAGGTTGTCCTTAACCTTCTCGGGCCTTATCTGGTTTATGTCGGTCCAATTCTGAAAGCTCTCAAGATGCCAGACACTCGTTCAACGCATATATCAGAGAGGCTAACCCAACAATGGTCTTCGAATACGCTTTGAAACTCGTCTCAGCAATGATTGGATATTCTGAATTCTGACCGGAGTCATTGATCATCTTCTTAATCCTTGAGCATCTATCGTAGAGATTGCCTCAGCTCCTCAAGGCCAAACTGTCTGTTTACTATCCCCCTAATTGGACCGGTACACGAGCCTCCCTGTAGGATCCCGTGGACTCGTCGGATTTGGACATTCCCGCACAAGTTTTACTTCAATCACGACGGTAAACACGGCTGATTTTCGTTTCGAAAATTCGAGGCGATAGTATGATACTTCTCCCATCTGATCAATTCATAGACAGAAAAGTAACCTGGGGCATCAATTTCATCGAAGGTTATGTCCTTGAACTCCAGCTCAGTACGACACCCCTCGTCCTCGGGGGCAGGAATTAGCATTGGAATTTACTCCTCCTGACCAATCTGGCCACAAGACTGGATTGAAGGAAGATGGCAATAAGCTCCGAAATTGTTATGACGGCCCTATAGCGCTCTCAGGTCCGCTGCAACCTCAGTCGGAAAGACTTTTCTTTCTCGAAATCTCGCAAGACCCGAAGGATTTCCTATCATTACTTCGTCCTACAAGAGAGTATTACCGCTGTTTGGCCAAAATAGCACCTGGATCTCCAGTGTTGATATATCACGTCTAGAATATGTTATACCTGTTCAGCGCACGGATCTTGTTTCTCCGCAGCGGCCCCCGCCTAACTGACGAACGGCTCCGTCGTGCTCAAGTCATGTACTCCCAATGATTGGCAGCAAACCGGGAAGCGTGCTGCTGGCAAATGGCAATGGGAGATCAATCCCGACTTTGTGCACTTGGATGTCGAACCCTCGAAATTCTATATATTTTTTTCAGCTCTATTCTCGAGGCAGTCTTGTGGTCTCGTTTGAACGCTAATCCAACGCTGAACGAATCTAATCAGAATGCCAGTCACTTGGCGTGCGACCTTCTATATTTTAAGCTGGCTCTTGGCACATGATACCTCCTCTGCATCCTGTTTTGATCGTCTTCGGATGCAATCATCCGAAACTCGTCCGACTCCTTAGCAACGCAACGCTCACCGGGAACTTCCAGCTTCTACCCAAATCGTTTGCTGCCAGCTTGTTTTTCGACAGTAGTAACAGCAAATAATGACTAGGCTTGAGGACTTCGAGGCTGTGGTGAGATGTATTTGTGGCGTCGAACGACCTCCATCATCTTCTCTGTGTGCTCCACTCTGGAACGAGCTATATAACGGCCACCGATTTCTGAATAGCTCGAAACTTCCGGTTTCCGATGTTTAACCCATACGTCCACATGCCCCAGATGGTCATGATCAAAAGTAAACATCACGAACAGTTGCGCAGGTGGAATGGATATTTTTAGAATGTAATCAGCGTTGTTCGAGAGACGGGATAACTCTGGGAGTTGTACTCTGTCACGGCACTTGTAGAATCAAGGTGGGGCAGTCTACGTCGCTTTCGGCGGCCGCCCCGATTTCTCCTCTTGACCTCAGTTGCCTGAAGAGTTGATTCAGTCGTCTGCTCCCTCCAAACCGAATTTCTGGCGAGTGATAGTGTATAAAAGCTGGAGTTTCTGTCCTTCTATCCTTAATCGAAATCCGCGTTCCACAAAGCTTCAAGCTTCAGTATTCTCAACATGGTCTCCTTCACTTCGCTCGTCCTCGCAGCCACCGTCATCGTCGGCGCCTTTGCCTCGCCCGTCGAGTTCACCAACACAACCGTGCTCGTCGAACGCGGCGGAACTCCCAGCTCTACGGGTACCAGCGGAGGCTACTACTACTCGTGGTGGACCGACAATGCTGCCCAGGCCACCTACACCAATGGTGGTGGAGGCCAATACACTCTCCAATGGTCCGGAAACAACGGAAACCTTGTCGGTGGAAAGGGATGGAACCCTGGTGCAAGCAGCAGGTGCATACACACTTTCTTTATATTTATAGAAGAGAGCACAAGCCTAAATGTCAAACTTGAACAGGACCATTAACTACAGTGGAACCTACACACCCAATGGAAACAGTTACCTCTCCGTCTACGGTTGGACTCGTAGCGCTCTCATCGAGTACTACGTCGTCGAATCCTACGGTTCTTACAACCCATCCTCTGCTGCACAGAGGAAGGGCACTGTCACTTGCAATGGCGCCAGCTACGACGTTCTTTCGACTTGGAGGTACAATGCTCCTTCTATTGATGGTACTCAGACCTTCCAGGTATATCCCCCGTTTCATTCGAAAGCCGAGAAGACGGATGCTTATTTTCTACTCTTTGCAAAGCAATTCTGGTCCGTCCGAAACCCCAAGAAGCAGCCTGGTGGACAGATCAGCGGAAGTGTCGACGTTGCTTGCCACTTCAACGCCTGGAGCAGCTTCGGTATGCAGTTGGGATCCCAGCACAACTACCAAATCGTTGCCACGGAAGGCTACCAGAGCAGCGGTTCTGCTACAATCACCGTCTCTTAAGGTTTTTGTCTTCTGAGGTGAGGACAGATTCTGATTATCACGGTATACATTTCTGAGCGACGTCGCGCTGATAGGTCTCAATCTGAAGTTCGGCCACATTGCATTTGTGCTCTGATTCTTTTGTATGGCGCCTTTTGTATGTAAATCTCACTGAAAAATAAAGTTGATTCTCGGAAATCTACGCCTTTGATGAAGACCAAGGCATGTGGTAGGCTTGTATAGGTCCCTATCCGCCGGAGGTTGTGTCCTTGGCACTGCTTGGCATGGTCTATGAGCGTCTGTGAGCGCCGGGATGATCGGAACAAAAGTCGGCGGAGAGTTCGCTCTGACCCATCGGGTTTTTTCTAATTCTCCTCAATATTGCTCGGATGTAGTTGATGACCCAACTACTGCTCGACGACCTGGGCCGGCAAGCAATTCTTTCCTGACCTTTCCGTAGGTGGAGATACACCGGTCGCGGTGACGCGCGTCACTCAGTGACTCATCTTTTGAGACCACTTTCACTGCAATATTGCCTCGTTGCGGCCGCGATGTTTCTTTGCTTTTCACCACCCATTGACATGGCTACCTTCATACAAGAGAGGATACGAAATGCTCGTGCGGCAGTCGTACGCCCAGTTCCTTGGATCTCAGGATCCGTCGAATTACCCTCGGAACATTTCAACTTTCAGGCTCTTCTAACATACTGATTTCAACCCTCGGCGGGCGCAGTAAGTTTCCCAATTCTTCAGTCCGTTGACGATTATGGTTCTTAAGTCGCAAATGTCTACTACAGTGTCGTCGAATTAACCCACAAAGCTACCCCTGAAGAACTTGAGACCCTCTCTTCCTCATGCGACCGGGGCCCGGGCCACGTTTGGGAGAGCGGACGAAGACGTGTTGGATGAAACCTACAGGAAAGCCGGCAAGATGGACAAAGAACGATTCCTATGTCTATTCGATGTCCACAGCTCGCGTCTCCTAATGACTGCTGTACCCTATCTCGTCTCGGGTGGACAACCGCGGCAGGTTGAGGCTGAGTCGTACAAACTTGACATTTATGGTGCGCCGCTGAGTTTAGTGTTATCACGGAATCCTGTTCTAAACTATTGACAGACCATGGCATTTTCTTTCGTCCTCATAAGGACACTTCTCGTGGAGAGAACATGTTCGCCACGCTCGTGGTGGCATTCCCGACACCCCACGTTGGAGGGCAGCTCGTCCCCAGACATGAGAGTCAAAAATTCGTATTTGATTCCGGAGATTTTCTGTCGAAATCTCCGTACCACATCACCTGGGTCGCATTCTTCTCCGATATCGAACACGAGGTCCTCCCCCCGTCACCAGTGGCCACCGAGTAACCTTGACTTACAACCTCTACTATACGGAATCATCACAACCTAGTCTTCCGCCGCATATCGATGATGTTATCCCGCTCAAACGCTCAAGAACGCACTCTCGTCACTCCTAGATGATGCTACTCCTATGCCCAACAGTGGCTTTTTTGGATTCGGTCTGACGTAAGGGCACGCTGTTATCCCAGGTCAAACTGTGTTCTCGTCCCTCGTTCCACTCTAGAAAGGGAGTGATCAAATCCCCTTCAGCGCATGCACCGACCTTGAGCTCGACTGCTCGATCAGAGGGGTGTTCGAAGACAAGATCCTCTTTACGGACATCAAGCGTTATATAATGACGAGGAGCGCTCCTAAAATCTCCCGAAGATACACAATCGAGAAGCCCTGGGCTGATTCGTTACACCAGAAGAAACTCGATGTGCTGTCTCATGCACATGATGAGGAGTTCATCCCAGTGTTGCCGAACACGTATTCCGACAAAGAAATCTTTGCAAACCAGCGATCGGGAGCGGTGGCTTGGATCACAGCTTTGGCGGAGGACTTGAATGGAAGTGGCTATGGGATGCAGTATACGGCGTATGGGAACGAAAAGAGTATTGGGTACGTGTATGTCAAGTTGTGTCTTGTTGCGAGGTTTGGGCCAGCGGGTGATAGAGGGAATTACGGAGCCTACCAGGGGGACAAAGCGAATCCGGGCGTTGAACCTAAGCAATCTTCGCTTCCGCGGCGGCTTTAAAAGCCTGCAAGGCGTCTCATGTCCACGCAAGGTACTTGCCGTCAACATATGTAAATATTGAATATGTGCCTCGATCAGTGTTTCCGAGGTTTGGAGCCTTACTTTGTCGAGCCTAGCTATGTAGGTAGATCGGTGAACGGATATCTGTGTTTGGGCAAGCGCGTAAAAACGTAGTATTTGAGTGAATAGATTCTGTGGACCAGGACCTGACACGACTCTCCTGTGAACATGTGAGGTTGCGGCCAAAGCATTGATCGACAATGAGACTGACTCAGACGATGGTCGTGTCTTGGGCCACCATTGTGCAACAATCAATGGAGTTTGAAAGCCAGACAACCTATTGTTGATCATTCTGGATAGTCTATAGAGCGAGAGTGGGATATAAAGGGTATGAGCATTCGGCTTTTTTCAATCATTGAAGCCCTGCCCTCAGCACCAAACCTGCACCGTCATCTTGACTACGCGCACGCAACTCTCTCTCCTACCGCATCCCACTCCGCCATCCCATGACCAGCAAGTATAGAAAGCGAAACGTGAGTTGTGTTTTCCCAAAGTTGCAGTTCAAGACTAACCTCAACCAATATCTAACAGGTCCAAGGCAAACGAAACAATCGGAAAGGGGCACCCCTTACCGGCGACCTTATTTCCCACCCAATGCCAATATCCTTTCTCAGGACACAGAGAGAGCTTGCTCTCAACGCACGTGGAACACAAAACCGCACGCACGAAAACAAGGATTCGAATTCTCCAATCCCAGCGAGTCCTGGTACAGACTTGAAGAAAGATGTTGAGAACATGAAGACGAAGCTGGCTTCGCGATTTGGAGAGAACTTGAGGAGGTCGGTAAAGCCAAGTGGCTTGGGGTTGGGACGTAGTCCCAACGAGAACGCACCTACACATGAGGACGTTACGCGAACGAAAGGGAATGAAGGCATGGGGAAGCTCCCCGCAACTACGGTCAGGCGTTCAACGATCATTGTTGAGGGGAGGAAAGCACGAGTTCCATTAGGAGCGGTGGAGAACGCTGAGGCTCATGTCACAGCCAGACATACAGCTCGGCGCGTTCGCTTCGCTGATCCTGACACAGTCATAACATCTCCATCAGAGGGAGGACAACGAAATGATGCGGTCTCAACGTTGGACATACCGAGCCCTCATTTCGACACCCAGACTCAGGCCACCTCAATCACAGATTCCACAGCCTGCTCCCCTGCTAATCACATTCATCTCGCCAACCTCACCTTCGCCGAAGCCTTTGGGATTATGAGCGGAGCGAATTGTACTCGTGACAACGAAGTACTTGCCTTACCACGCGCGTTTTTTCAATCACCGCCCGGAAGGCTCAAGCACGAGTCCAAGGGCTTAAAGACGGTGAAATCCAAGTCTTCCGAGAAACGCAAGGCCATGAATAGCTTTACCGACTTCGGCTCAAAGGGAGCCTCATCTGGACTAGCCTCTCCACTGCATCCGCTCGGCATTCCTTCCACCAGGCAACAAGACAGCAGTAAACGCCACAAGGGCCAGACGGTACAGCTTAACCGACCGTTATCTCCCACCTCTCGCTTCTTCGCAGGCTTCGTGGGTAGATGGAGTAGCGCATTGGGCGGCGGCGACGATCATTAAAGCAGGCGGCAAACTGGAAGGAGAAGGCCTGTGAGACGATCTGTAAGGATGAGTTCTGCATAAGGACTCACCGAAGTATCAAGCATTGTAGTTGTACTGTAATTTGCTACACTTCACCCATGCTATGAATTCCATCATTGTATATTCTGTGGCCAGAGGCTTCAGCGTTCAGCTTGTAGTGCGTATGCAGAATTTTTGACGGGCATTGGCCGACCCGTCATGGTAGCGAAGGAAAGAGATGCGAACGTGGGAAGAATGGCGGTACCTCTTCTGATCCGACTATCAACGAATCGAACTATTGCGAGACTCGAGACAATCCCTTTAAACATTCTCTTTGGTGAGTTTCGTATGCAAAAATACTATATATGAACGCCAGCTTCAATGGATTGACATCAAAGAACCCCGTCAAATCCGGGTCAGGCGGCTCAAACTCCTAAATACTGGTCTCAACGGAAGGCAAGCCAAAAATTACACAATCACTCCACCGGCCCTGCGATATAACCGATGCATCCGAATGTGGATACTTTGAAGTTTCATCTTTTCAGGTGGATTTGAGCGGAAGAGCAGCTCTGTATTGCCTTCCAGTAGTACGTTGTTGATTTTTTTGCAAGTTCACTTTATGCTTTGACCGGCGACCACTCAGATCGCGTCTGACTTTCAGCAGAAATGGATCCATCTCGGCGGCCCTTAGGTACTAAGCTACCGCGGCCAGCACGGTAATAGTCTCTTTCCTGGCGGTACTTTCGGATCACACCGTCATTCCCAGTCCATAAAAAAGCGACGATGTCACTGAAGGCCCCTCATCACATTCCCATTGCATGGATCGCAGAGGTCTCCTAACGAGCATTTTCTTCCTTGTAGTATGCTTTCTGCCTTCCGGGCATGCTGCAAGTGACTTGTACGGTCGCGCCGACAACAGCACTCAAACTTGGACTGAAATCTTGGAGCTCTGTAAGCCTTGGAACGATATCAAACGGCAGATCAAGCGGCGAAGTCACGTCTCTTTCACAGATATAACCTTCCACAGAACTTGAATGGGTCCAATGCTACTCTGAAGAATATCAATGCGCGCGTCTGCAGGTATGCGAGTGCTTAAGGGTGTCTGAATATGTGTGCTTAGATTGGTCATGCGAAGGTACCATTAGACTACGACAACCCAGATGGAGAATCTGCTGCTATCGCTCTCATATGTCTACCGGCCAACGTTCCTTCGGAGAGCGAGGACTATTTGGGACCTATTTTCTCTAATCCAGGAGGTCCAGGAGGCAGTGGTGTTGAATCGGTCCTCGAACAAGGCTAGTTATTCCAGTCAATTTTCGGGGCTCAATTCGATATTGTCAGCTTCGATCCACGGGGTGAGTAATTGAGTGGCATTCAGAATTGGAGATGAGATTCAGATTACTGACATACTTGCTTCCAACTTCAGGCGTTCAACGTCCAACTCCTCGTGCGGTGTTCTATAAAAAGTCTAACCGATTGTATATTCACTCATCGCGCCGCGACGGAGCTCAATCACTCTGCAGAAACCGTTGGAAGCTTCTGGGCATCCAACAAGATCATGGGATCTCTCGCTCCTCAGAGGGGAAAGGAGCACTTGCCACCCATTGATACCGACCATTCTGCGAGAGATATGCTCAAGATTGTCGAAGCTTATGGTGAGGAGAAGCTACAGTATTGGGGGTTTTCGTGAGCTCTTTTGGGGAACTGAAGACATCGATATCTCTCTAACGTTCACTTACTCAGGTATGGATCGGTTCTGGGCTATACATTCGCTTCAATGTTTCCGGTAGGTCCATCCAAGGTGGTCGCCTCAGAAAGCGGTCTAATGGCAGCCTAGGGTAAAGTCGGACGATTGATCATTGACGGGGTTCCTGATCCCGAAGATTACTATGGAAGTAGGACCTACGTATTCGAATCTTTCCGCCTCGAACCAACGTTCCTGTTCCTGAGTGAGCGAGATGGTGGACCGGCTTGAAAGATATCGACAACACCCTAAAATGGTTCCTTACGAGCTGCAAAGAGGCTGGCCCAGAATCCTGCGCTTTCTACGAGGACTCGGTCGAAGCCATGGAAGCAAAATTGAATGGCATCTACGATTCCTTGATCAAGGCCCCTATACCTGTTGAAACCAATGTGCTCCATGGCCTAGTCGACTACACCCTCGTCCATTACACCGTGCTCACAAAACTGTACACCCCTTTTGAATCATGACGCGAATTGGCCGAAGAACTCGCAGGACTGGCTGAGGGTTATGGAACAGCGTTTTACAACATGGTTGCCGCGCCGATGTTCGAGTGTAACTGTGATCCTTCTGTGAACGATTTGGCGATGGCCATCGAATCACTGAATGTGTATTCGTGTAACGACGGGGAAGTCGTTCCTCCGGACGTGGAATCCGCTAGAGCTCATTTCAATGAGAGTACGGACTTTTCGTCGTTTGGATCTATCTGGGCTTCCGTCCGGATTGCTTGCGCGTATGTGCCATAGTTTTTACCTCCTTACAATGCGTATTCAAAATCTCCTAGTGGATGGCCGTCAAAGCTTCGTAAGGACTACTTCAGAGGTATGTTTCGAGCATCTGTCGCTTTTTGAACAAGATTGAGCAAGATTTCTCAGGACCTATCGGTGCTACAAATACTAGTTCTCGTTGTTGATCATTGGGAATGTGGCAGGTATGGATTCGTTCAATTTGGACTCCCTCCAGCTGAATCTTTTCGGTAGACCCCGTTACTTCACTTGAAGGGTGAGCGTTGCTATATGGGTGTACGAACGCGCCTTTTGAAAGTTTCCTTAGAGCAAAGAGCACCTCTCGACTGTTCCCCGGATCGGTTCTTTTGACACAAGACTCTCCAGGGGTAAGTTTCAATCTCCCTTCCTATACATGTTCTAAAAGATGATCCGACGTGCCGTGGCATTGCTCTCCGAGTTCACCGTCGATTTGCACTGCACAAGCCGTGCGATCGTATCTTGTGAATGGTACTCTCCCCGCAGAGGGGACGGTCTATTCTATGGATGGTTCACCATTTGACGATCCGGAGGCTGCGTCTACCGCCATCTCGAGACGGGCTGCAAGATTTGAGGAGGACAATATGTACAAGGCGTTGCGGAAGCTGGCTAAAATTGGAACTCCTAAGGGTCCATTGGTGCTTCGAGGCTGACCATCATGCGAGTTTTGTACTTATTTGACTTTATCCCATCAAGTTCTGTCTCTGTAAGGTTGAAGACGAAACAGTGTTTAACAATGTCAACGATCGGCCTGTGAAATTGGCGGAAATACAAGTTCAATGAGTAGATATTGCACATGACTAGAGCAGCAGTATTCAGGTCTAAGATAGATATCGAGACAGAATGACGGTTTCGGGGCCGGGAGCAAGCCCAGTTAGTTGAAGTGAGGGACGTATAAGCGTGGGAAGCAACGTAAGTATGCTTGACACAGCTGGGCGTGAACATTATTTATGCACGGAATTGTGCCAGAAAAATATGACGCCTCACAGTTCAACACATATTCAGGCTGGAAATAGTCGAATTTGAATTGGGTTCCGCATATTCGGTAGCAAAAATACTCACCGGAAGGCCGGGCGACATATTTCTGCTTCATATTCCGCAACAAAATAAGTTTTGGCCCCAGCTGTGTGAGGGTGTGGCGGTCATGAGTCGGCGGGAAGATTTGACTTGTCTCCAACGTTCATGAACGTTCATGACGCCCCTACTCAGTACTCAAGTACTCAGGGCTCAACCTTTTCAAGAAGCTCGAGGCTCATTATGCCGCGAGAAAACGCATCAATCGGGTCCTACAAGACGAATCAAATACGTAAGTACGTTTTCTACCGTCTACAGCGATGAGCTCATTTCCCACATTTCGTTGTCTAGCTTCTGCATATCTGCCACGGGATACGAGCTCAGACTTTTAAAAGAGGAGATCTCCAACTGGCGAGGGAGCTATTGCATATTACACCGTCTTCAGCCGAGTTCTACGAATGTCTGCACGATTTTGGGCTTGTCGGTGATCTCGCAAAAAGATGAAGCCAGGGTCAACCACAATCAAGGGTGAAGTCATTGATCACATCAGAACTTCTCGCACAATACTTACAGTCTGTTAGGCTCATTAACTTCGATCGATGTTCACAAGTAGCTCGGCCGTAGCGAATGAGTGCAAACTGAGTATTGCAGGGACGAGAGGAGTTTGGCAAACTGGATTGAGAGGTCGATCGCAATGGACTGTACGTGTGTGTCTTTACGTCTGAAAACTCTCATCTTTTCGAAGCTCTCGCGTTCCTATCCCCACTAGATTGGTATGAAGCCTCATCCAGTTGCGCAAGAGCGGAGGAACTTCTCTACTCCATCAATGATGGTCGAACCAGATGCAATCGGCGTAGTCTTCCATCTATCCTACATCACGGCAATGGCCGTTGCGAAGAATTCGAGCTTCGAGTCATCATTGCACCCATTATAATCGGGACACTGCCGAGTTTATCTGTCTATCGCTAGGCCTCCGAGCCTTCTGAATAGCCTCGCACTTGCCACGACCTTGGGCAAAGCAAAATCGTCCAATGCGACCTTCAATACACTTCTGTCGACGGCCGTGACGGTTAAATCGCGGATTTCAGGGTGGAGGATAGCTTGGGAAACTGGACAGTCAGTGGAAAGGAAAGAAGTTCTTCTTTCCTTACGAAACTCATTCAGGACTGAATATTGTTCTACTATACAATCGGCGGGCGCAATTCACTTACCTTAACCATTCGTATGAATCAGACTCCTCCAAGATTAAGACATGATGTAATAGCCGCCAGCCTCAGCGTCGTCTTCACCAGGCTCACATGAGAAAACAAGGATACAGTGTAATCCAGGAGCGTCCATATGATCTGTATCATAGTCTCCGACAGATTGCGTGGGACAAGGAGGGTGCAGCAACACATAAATACAGACTTTGCCCACAACTTTATCTCCAGAGACATTCGCTCTACCTTCGCTCTAACACTTCCAACTCTCATCCATCATGCCAGTTACACTCAACCCTTCTTCCGGCGACACGAGGAAGTTCAAGGTCGCTGCCGTTCAAGCTGAACCGTGAGTGTTTCCCAAAACGGTGGTCGTCGACATTCATCGCTGATACTGAGCCTCCGTAGCGTCTGGCTCGACCTCCAAGGTGGTGTGAACAAGACCATCGACATCATCAATGAGGCCGCCGCTGAAGGTGCCAAAATTATTGGATTCCCAGAGGTGTTTATTCCCGGTCAGTAGGTTGGCTTCCTTGTACCACGTCCCATGGCCACTCACTTCGCCAGCAGGGTATCCATGGACTCCTTGGGCAAACGACTTCGTCGCTTGCCAGCCCGTTCTCAAGGAGTATCAAGCCAACTCGATGGCGGTCCATTCTCCTGAGATGGAACGTATCCAGAAGGCATGTAAGGATAACGACGTCAACGTCGTGCTTGGATTCTCTGAGCGTGATGGCGCTTCGCTTTACATTGCACAAGTAACGATTACCCAGGAAGGCAAGATCGCAAACCATCGCAGGAAGATCAAGGTAAGACGTCATGAATGCACCCGAACTCTCATGCAGAATAAAGGACTCAACAGTGTTCCGCTTCGCAGCCTACACACTATGAAAAGACTGTCTTCGGTGACGGTAGTGGTATGCTTTCTCTCGTTTTATCTCGGGGTATATCATTGATGGCCCTTACCCCTGAACAGCTCAATCAGTCTACAACGTCGTGCAAACCCCTTATGGCCGAGTGGGGTCGTTGAACTGTTGGGAACACATCCAGGCTAGTACAGGCTTCTTCGCTATCTTTCCCGGCATTTCGAGTGCTGAGAGAGCAACCTGTCTATCTTTAGCCCTGGCTCAAGACGCATATGTACGCTCAACACCCACAGATTTTCGTTGGTGGTTGGTGGCCCGCATTCCCACCCGGCACAGGAGGATCTCCGTATATTGTCAGCGGTGAGGCGTCTAGTCGCATGACCCAACTGGTGGCAATGGAAGGTGGCTGCTTCGGGCTTGTCTGCTGCCAGGTCGTGAGTGAGGCCGGCGCAGAGAAGATGAAGATGACCGGGTTCCCGTGGTTCGTATTCCCTGGCGGAGGTTTCACTACCGTGCGTAACGCCATGGTCCAAGCTGTTCGGGGATTATAGACTCAATCTCCGAACTTGACAGATCTACGGTCCGGACGGTTCTGCGTTGACATCTCCTATCGACCCTGGTGAAGAAAAGGTCGCGTATGCCACCATCAGTCTCGACAAGATCAACGAGGTGAAGCTCGTCGCTGATACCATGGGCAACTAGTACGTTGTTTTCAATGAGCTGTCTCTGTTTCTTTTCATTTTCACGTGTCATTGATCATTCCCTCCCATCTTCCTTTCTCCGATAGCTCTCGATTCGACCTTTTGCGTACGGTGGTACACGGAAAGAATTGGGCTCCCGCGTCGTATGGTCTGGAGGAGTTGCAGGCCTTTGAAGATACGAAGCAAAATGAGATCAAGAATGCGGACAACAGCTGCACGTACCAGCCCTCGATCAAGGCGGAGGCTGGGAGTGTTAAGGTTTAAGTAGTCATACATTTGTGTCTCGGACAATCTTGCTAGAAAAAAGTTAACTCGGTCACTCTGTACTGTAAATGTAACGTGGGATTAGCCCTTTCGGATCGATTTCCTCTTTTCTCTGCTTCCTTCGATACTGCCACCGTGTTTTAATGGACCATGAATATCGTCTCCAGATCGCGTACCAAGGGTACCTTTTACTCAGTGATTTTAACCGTGTGCCACATCCTCTTGACCAGATACGACTGAGACTAACCAAAAACTTAAAGTATATACGTAGTGAATAGCCCTTACTAGAATCAAATTGACGCATTTACTGCGGTCGGATACTTTGAACGCTCTGCAAGTGTTGAAAATCGGGTACGAACGAGACAAGTCAATAAGGTTTGATCAAGTACCTGCCAGAAGCTTCGCTCGGTGTTCACAATATGTACTGGCCCATCACTCTGATTTGACAACAATCCTCCTGGCCCGTTGCTTGAAGTTTTGGATGTCTGGTACAGTCCTAACTTTGACGAACTTCACATCACTAACTCTCTGAATAAATATGCACCGTTGTTGCAAGATGATCGTTAATGAATGAATGGGTGAGCTGTCTAGCTCTAATATCTATCTACCACCGACTCGGAGCAAACGTTCAGGCCCGAAGAACTATAGCATTCAAAGACCGAGATAGCGAACGCGACGCCATGAATATTTTCTAGCAAGGTCCTGAGCCGCGCTAGCCAACTCTACATCCTCCATAGACAGTAGATCCCGCCTCGAAGTCGCGTTCGTGGCTGGAGGATCATCAAAGGGCGAGCCATCTTCTGGGCAGACGGTGCCGTTCTCGGGGAGCGTCCCATTCACGAAGTACTCCCGAACGATCTTGGTGGTACATACTGACGGCGCGGCGACCGAACCGTGCTACAAGGCAAGGTAAAATCAGCACCTCGGTAGAGAAGGGACGGAGACAAACACATACCCCGGCAGAGTTTTGCTCCAGAACGACGGATCCCGGGAACTGTTGAGAGGCCTTCTTCGCCCTATATTGAAGATGAGTCAGTCCAACTAAGGAACCATGCCAAAAAATACTTACGCCGAAAGTGGTGTTGCTGGGTCTGTTGAGGCGGGTCAGTTTGAACACAGTCAGAGAAAACCTCGGTGCTTGCCTGCTGTATTCCCGATTATGAGCATGGGGAAGCTCGTATTGCCGCTGATCGGCCCTAAGGAGAGTTAGTTTCAATATATGAGCGGAAAACATTATTAGTCAAAACAAACCCCGGAACTGTGCCTTGGGAATTTCCGGCGACCATCCGCTACGATGACGGGTCATCAGTGATACCCACAAAGTTCGAAGAGTGGTTCATAACTACCTGCAAGCCATCCGATGACTGGATCGGAAAGTCCCCCAGGACGAGTAGAGCTCTACGGCTTCCTTATAAAAGGCACGAGCGGCGTCTACTCCAGGAGGAACAGCGTCCCCGTCGTTGCAGACGTATACGACCTGAGCCTCTGGATTCGCTTCGAATGCGTGCTTGCCCGGTTCGTCGCAGTCACACTCAAACAATTGATTCTCGAATTCAAAGATCTTCCACAACACCTCCCCGTCTCCTTTGACCAATGCTTGCAATCCCGTAGCAAAGCGGCGCCAATAAGCGAAAGGGGCATATAACGCTTCTAGCAAGACGGGGCGGAAGAAACCATAGTCAATGACACCATAGGAAACGTTGGTACGGACGGGGACGGGCTCCGAATCCAAACGTGCGTAAATTCCTTGAAGTTTGCTTTCCATGGCTTCGATCGAGTCCTCGTAGAAATCACAAGATTGTGGGCCAGCGTCCTTACATTTTTCGAAGAACCGTTGTTGTGCCTTTTCTGAGTGTTCAGATAGATTTATCCACCTCGCTGTAGTTCAGATGGGTTTAAGTTGTTGGGACGTCCTAGAAGAATCTAGAAAGACGTACTCCTGTAATAGTCTTCGATTTCGACGACCCCGTCAATGATAAGCCGTTCGACCTTGTCCTGGAGAACGTTATTCAGTGCATTGTCCGCCAACGGTTGAGAGGGGCTAACTCACAGGTAACATGGCAGCAAATGTATATCCGAGGACAGAGCCATATCTACAAGCGATGCATCAGTCAAGCTTATCGACGGTGACTGACAAACGTGACTCACGAGAATCCCCAGTACTGAAGCTTCTCTTGACCATGAGCCTCGACAATACTGAGCATATCCCTCGCGGAGTTGGCAGTGTTCATATGACCCAGATAGTCTTTACCCCTCTCGTACGCAAGGGTTCCCATGATCTTGCCTTTCGCCCAGAAACTCTCCACAGATTCTCTCGATTGGTTGAGTTCATTCGCTGAACGAAACGAGAGAATACGTTCCTCTCGAGACTCGTAAAATTCGATGCGTGGAGTCGAACGTCGCACGCCTGGAGGTAAAAAAAATGAGTATCCTGATGTGACGAGGAATCTGGGGTTGAAGACCACCTACCCCGAGGATCGAAACCGACGATGTCGAATTGAGGCCCTAGGCCAACTTGGTGACTAGCCCCAGCCCCTAATACGTAGTCAACACCGCTGCCTCCCGGGCCTCCCGGGTTAAAGAGGATAGGACCGCGATAGTCTTGACTATCAGATGACACGTTGGCCGGTAGACGTATGAGTGCGATAGCGGCTTTATCGCCCCCCAGATTGTTGTAGTCGAGAGGTACCTTACATCACACTCGGTGAGTAACCGTGAAGTAGATTCGATGATTGGCATTACACACCTCGAGACGTGTACATTGGAAACCGCCGTCTTCCGTGTAGCAAGGAACCCACTTGAGCTCATTGGAGGGTTCTAACTATGGGTTTGAACGTGCTCAGTCGACATATCTAGAGGGCAGGTGCGTATGAACGGACTCACAGTACCCCAGGACGATTCAGTCCAGCCTTGCGTGCCGTTCTCTTGACGAGCCGACAGATTGCAGCTCGCGCTGGCAAGCGTATCGTGCAACAAGAATGCACCAATGACGAGCAGTCCTCTCGAGATGGGCTTGTTGAGAACGACTGCGCAACGCACATACGTTGACTAATTTCTGTGATCTCTCTTGTCCTTGTTTTAGGTTGTGCGACTTCAGGGCGTAGCAGGGTGCTGGCGAAGTCCGAGGTAAGGCCCTTGCATTGTCGCTACCTGACCCGACCGAGGCCGTTCCACTGAGTCCAGTACGTAGAGCGACTGCGGACAAGCTATCAGAGGGATCTGGTATTCATGAGTCATGCAGTCTGAATCCAATATGGAGTAACTCTTCAGCGCGTGTATTGTTTCATGACCAGTTCGAACTTCGAAGCATGTGGGGAGCCGAGGTCCGAGAGCTGTTGATCACGGACGGAAGAATACAACAATAATCGGCATACGGCCTACCTCGGTCATAACACGAAACTTGAAGGTTTTCCGGGTCGAGGAGATTCATTGATCCCATACAAGGTCGAATTGACAGTAGTTATGGAGTTTGAATTAAAGCTGGGCAATTGAAGGATATCAAACCATAGAGTATCAAGAGTGCAGCCACGAAGGGAGTACTAAAGGCCAACATGAGTGCTCTCGGAGCCCTACGCAACTTCACAGTAGTATAGTATACTTCTTGTGTATCTCAGTAACTTCTTCCGTGTAAGCCCAAGAATTAAGAACAACGGCGGACAGTACCTATGTATGGCGCTCGAAAGCCGATTGATGGTGTTACTTTCCAGCAGTACGATGGCAGCTTGACCTTGAAGTTTATTGAGTCGGTGTCATATCCCCATAAGTTTATGTCTTTCTCCCAGTCTCCAATGGCTTGTAGAACTGTTCTTATCCAAGTCATCTGGAGGGAGTATGCAAAAAGGCAGCGTTGAAGATTGTGAATGACGAACATTTGGATGGAATGATTGCAAAAGCGACAGGACTGGTGAGGACCGAGCAAAATTCTAGATGGGGGGATAGGGATGGTCAAGGTCATCACAGCAGTAGCCGTCACAGCAAATCCCAGCCGTTCGACTTGTACACACTGGTCTTGATGAGTCTTGCGCCTAACCCAGTGGTGATGGTTCCATTGGAAAGATGTGTCACCCTCGCAGCGTGGAATTTTTCCGCCAAGGGCAGACGGTTGGGCGCCCCCATCCGGCCCGGCCCTCTAAGTGGCATTCAACCACCACATAATAGCGACTCT
Source organism: Marasmius tenuissimus (assembly GCA_029532415.1). Lineage (NCBI taxonomy): Eukaryota > Fungi > Basidiomycota > Agaricomycetes > Agaricales > Marasmiaceae > Marasmius > Marasmius tenuissimus. The sequence continues at coordinate 142,036 of JAQOTA010000025.1, read as the reverse complement.
ATCAGCCCGTCAAGGCCTCATCGACATCCGTGTAGCTTGAATTCGAACCTCGTTCTCAAACACTCAAAGACGCACCTCAAGCTTCCCTTCTCAATCCTGGTAACAGCTGGATCTTTGTAAATCGCCTGATACAAGCTCAAAGAAAACAAGATGAACCAGTCGTCACAGGACTGGAAGACATGGCATGAGGGTCTGATATGATGGACGACGATTCTGACATCGAATTATCAGCGACCTTGGTACCGGTTCAGATTACCAGAGCATCTTCGAGACGAACTCATCTCAGAAATAGCCATTGTCAACAGCGAACAACGCCTCCTGAATTCGTTCCGAGCCTTGCCGATACGACATCCAGTTTCAATTCACGACCGATTGGCTGTCAAAAGCGCGAAGGAGACAAGACGGAGATGATGAGGGCTTGGGCTCTGTGTGAGACGTGGGGGGTGATAAATGACAGATGTTCGTTTTGAGGTGTGGGGGGCGACCTGGCAGTGGTAGCAACGCACCGTGTGTTTAGCATCCTCATGACAGTTACTTTTTTGACTCGTTCCTCTTCTCCTGGAGACTATCAAACCTCGGAACATTTAGTCTCAATGATTTTTGAGAACAATACCACGGACACAGGCGCCCATACGAGAAGCTCCACACCAAGGACTTTTGTCAAGATCCGTTTGGGATGGCCATCGATTGGCATTTGGAACTTTCACTGTCAGAGTGGGATGGGAAGATCAAAACGGATGAAACTGGAGGAGTCAACTTACCCTGCGTTCGCCCCATGTGACGATCAATGTGGATATGAAGAGCTAACTGAAATCCCTGGTATCCTGTGCATTCATTCGACCTTCCAACGAGTCAGCATCTCCGCCTGCAGCGCCTCCTCCGATTCGCTTCATGACCGAGGCAGCCCGATACCGAGCGATACCATGCGAACTTCAGGGTAGTACGATTGCAAAGCAAGTATCACTGCAGGCTTGTATCGCCTTCCAACATCTTCGCGGAGTCTATTTCTCGCCGCGTACCAAGATGATAACTGGTGAGCTTTGACTTCCTCAGTTGCTGCACGCGATAGCAGGCTGAAATGTTCATTTTCCTCAAGGCAGTTATCTATGTGACCATAATGATGTATACGCCTTTTTCTACACGAGATTGCAGCCCTTAGATGTCGAATAAGGAATATACGCCACTGAAACGACAGGGGTATGGGCCAAGACCAGGCTCCACTGGCGTTGAACACTGAACGTCACTCAGCGCTCGCCGACTGACTTCTGGCTCCATCGGTCTCGGCTACGCCGCCACGGTCAACACGGAAACAAGCTCTCGTTCCTCAGTTCCTGGACTGCATCGTCATCCGGTGCCCGTATAAAAGCAAGTAGGCTGTCGCAAGAATCCTTCACCACCTTCCCACTTCATGGATTCTGGACGTTTCTCAAAAGGCCTTCTCCTCCTTGGAGCATATTTATTGTCTTCCGGAAGCGCTTCCGCCAACTTCCAAGCCACCAATAACCTATCTAGTCGCCAAGACAACGGCACTCAAGAGTGGACTGAACTGTCATGGAGTTCCGTGAGCGCTTGAAGCAATCTTCACAATCGGGAACGGAGGCTTATAACGTCCTTCTCACAGCTACAACCTACCACGGACCTTCAATGGGTTCCGTGTTATACAGGAGAGTTCCAATGTGCTCGTCTCCAGGTATGTCAATATTCGATACTCTTAGACAGCGCGGTTTGCTCATATCCATGTGGAAATGAAGGTACCATTAGACTACGACAATCCAGACAAGGAATCGGCTGCCATCGCAATGGTACGCCTACCAGCGAACGTTTCCTCGGATAGCGAAGAACATCTGGGTCCTATTCTCATCAACCCGGGAGGCCCCGGAGGTAGTGGTGTCAACTCGGTCCTCGGAAAAGCAGAACAATATCGGTCCATTCTAGGGCCTCAGTTCGACATTGTTGGTTTTGATCCCCGAGGTGAGTCGCGAAAATTCCTCCTGAACTCAAAGCTGATAATTTTCGATTTCAGGCGTCCAACGGTCAACTCCTCGTGCGGTATTCTATGAGACCTATGTGGAGCGACTGCAAACGCATCACGGCTCAACGGAGATGAATCACTCTGCAGAGACGCCCGAGTCCTTCTGGGCGTACAACCAGATCATGGGAAATCTCGCCCTCCAGAGGGGAAAAGAGTACCTACCGCATATCAACACCGATCATTCTGCGAGGGATATGTTGAAGATTGTCGAGGCTTATGGCCAGGAGAAGCTTCAATTCTGGGGATTCTCGTGAGTCGTTTCGAGAAACTTGGATGGCGATACCACTCTGACGTTCTCCAATCTTCGCTAAGCTATGGATCTGTTCTTGGTTATACCTTTGCTTCCATGTTCCCGGTACGTCCGTTCAATAAGATCGTCCAATGACCTAGTAGTCTGACCACACTGTAGGATAAAGTTGGACGTGTGGCCATTGACGGTATTGTCGACCCCGAGGATTATTATCGAAGTACGTACTCGCATTCCGATATACGTGCTCAATCTATAGTACTAACGACGCTCGAACGCTAGTGAAATGGATGACCGGCATCAAGGACATTGAGAACACACGCAAATGGTTCTTGACCAGCTGCAAAGAAGCCGGTCCAGAGTCTTGTGCCTTCTACGAGGACACCGTCGAAGCTATGGAGAGCAAACTGAACGGGATCTACGCAAGTTTGATCAAAGCTCCCATGCCAGTTGAAATGCCAGTCGAAACCAACGTATCGTCTGGTTTGGTTACCTATGGGACCGTCCGGTATAAAATGCTCAGGTCACTGTATTCCCCCTTCCTCGACTGGCGTAAACTGGCAGCAGGACTCGCAGGACTTGCCGAAGGCAACGCAACGGTATTTTATAGCTTGGATGCCGCGCCAATGTTTGAGTGCGATTGTGACCCGACGTTGAACGACTTGGCGCCGACCGTCGAATCACTGAACGTGTATTCGTGCAACGATGGAGATGCCGTTCCTTCGGATGTGGAATCTGCTAAGGCTCATTACCAAGAAAGTACAGAGTTCTCGCCTTTCGGATCGATTTGGGCCAGCTTCCGGATCGCTTGCGCGTACGTCTTGTCGTGTTACGAGTTATTCTGCGCTGGAGTTGCTCACCTCTGATTTGTAGCGGATGGTCGCCGGAACTTCGCAAGGATTATTTCAGAGGTGAGCTCTAGCTTGACTATAGAGTGCGACAAGGTCACTCACAGCTTATCCCAGGACCTATTGGCGCTGACAACACCAGTTTCCCCTTGTTGGTGATTGGAAACGTAGCAGGTACGCGTCGCTTCTACCTATATGTGCCTCTACTCTTACTCATCCCAAAACCAGACCCGGTTACTTCCATCGATGGGTAAGCTTAGCTTGAACGATATCAGTCATGCCTCTTGCTGAAAGTTTTCTCCAGAGCGAAGAACACGACTCAAAGGTTCCCTGGATCGGTCCTTTTGACACAAGACTCCCCAGGAGTAAGTCCCAGACCTGTGTATTCACGTTACAAATACTGATCCCTGGTGTTCTCAGCACTGCTCGACCAAAGCCCCGTCGGTTTGCACCGCTCAAGCTATTCGGGCCTATTTCGTTAACGGTACTTTGCCCGAAGAGGGCACCGTCTGCCCAATGGATGGGTCGCCATTCGACGATCCGGAGACTGCTTCTGCCAATTCGAAACGGGAGCTAGGTTCAGAGGAGGACAAGATCTACAAGGCGTTGCACCGACTCGCCAGAGCTCCGGATGACTTGTCGCTGTTTATATAGGCCAAATTGCCCAATTGAGACGGACTCCCATCACTTATTTACTCGCTCTCCCTTTCTTTTCCTTAATTTATAACTGCACCCCAGTTCGCCTTTGACTTTTTTACCTATTTATTGCCCATACCTTCATTGACAACTGACGATCCACTATTAATGACCATCGAGACGCTGTATATTAGCCACTTATACACATAATCTTCTACGCGAATTCTGACGACGCTGTTTCGAGAGACGTCGATAGTGAACAGTATGGTGACCACATTCAAATTGAAGCAGGTCGCGTCAGTCGGGAGTAAGCCGGACACGCGTAAGCTGATCACGCATAAGCCGGGCCGATATTATTACCAGGCCGAAACTGCGTCATGGATGAGAAGTCCCGAGCTAATTTTAAAAGGTTGCTTTCCTTCAGACGTTATCCTCCTTCCCTTCTTCCACCATGGCTACCCCCACGGATACCAAAACTGCTCTCATTGTTGGCGCGACAGGACAAACTGGTGGTCACCTCCTCAAGGAATTGCTCGCGTCTCCTCATTTCAACCGAGTTTACGAATACGGTCGAAGACTGACCAATGTGGAATCATTGACTGAAGGAAAGGAGAAACTTGAGCAGAAGAAGATTGACTTTGACAAGCTAGAGGAGGACGGGAGCTTGAAGGGAGGGAATTGGGATGTGGTCTTCATAACGTGCGTAACTCCTGTCGTTCAAATTGGGCATTCCTAATGTCTTTCATTACCGGTTAGCCTTGGAACAAGCAGAGCCAATGCGGGAAGTGCAGAAGCCTTTGAAAAGATTGACAGAGAGTCAGTTGCTCCGGGAGAAGAAATGCCTCTACCGTCGCAAAACTCACTAAACCGTCCAGATACGTACTTCGAGCGGCAAAGGAAGCTAAATCCAGCGATTCGTCGCGTCCTCAACGCCTTGTTTATTGCTCCGTGAGTTCTGGCTTGCTCTCGGACCGGTGGCCTTCCATGTTCACATTGGTCTTGTAGAGCGGCGGTGCCAACATGAACTCTCACTTTCTCTATCCTCGGAGCAAGGGCCTCACTGAACATGGCTTAGCATTGCTCGGTTACTCGGACACCATTATCTTCCGCCCAGGATTACTGGTCGGTACTGAGCGACCACAGCACCGGATGGTGGAATCTGCATTTGGGGTAGTGACAGGATTCTTGTCGTACTTCAGCTCGTCATTCGAGATCAAGGTATGTCTTCCTTGCGGTATTTCCGAGATCCAGGGGCTCAATATTGGAAGGTTGCGACACTGGGCAAAGCTATGGCTAATACTGGCTTCCTCGGTACGGGAAAACTTCCACCGCAGGCGCAAGCCACCGAGTTTGGCAAGGAAGGTGCAAAATTTACATTGATTGGCAACTCCGGAGCGCTGGAGCTGGCAAAACTTGAATTGTAACACGAGTGATACGTTCCATTGTGTATAATATATTTGACTAATGTACGGAATCAAAGCTTAACAACTGCTAATGAAGTGGGTGGGCATCTTTGGCCGGATCATACAAGTGTTGACGATCTTCCGAAGTGTTGCTAGGAAAGTTTCCTCAAGCGTGGATTAGGCGCCTCGCTAGTTCCGCACTAGCCGTGATCGGTTTACCCAAACGCTCCGAACTAGCCACGAGCGCTCCTTTCAATCAAGAACTCTATCAGCTCCTCCGAGTTTACCTATTCTTCTCGTCAACGTCGGACGGCAACTAGCATGTTTGGTACAAGTTTGGTACCCGTTGCCCGACCTTGAGCTTCAATAAATTGCTTCGTATACTCTCCTGACCACTGCCAGCAAATTGCTGCAGCCTTCGACCTGCTCTGAGATGGAGCTCTCCGCGGCCATACTCCCAGCATTAGGCGGATTTGTAAGTTTTTTCTTTCTTCATTTTCATCTTACTGAAATTCTGACCGCGTCCCAGGCTCTTCATTTCCTGTTTCAAAAATACGAAAAGACGCATCTGAATCAGCTCGTGCTTCTTGCTTTGGCCACCCCCATCTTCTGCTCGTACATTTTTTGCAGTTCTCCGCCGGCATCCAGGTCCAGTTGCCCGTGCACACTGATCGTCGGCTATTCGGTTTGCTATACGACGCTCTTCGGGTCCATTCTTTTTTATCGGCTGTCGAGCCTGCACCCACTAGCGAAGCACCCCGGACCAATTCTTGCAAAATGTACGAAGTTTTGGGGGTTGTACCAAACACATACCGGAAAATTTCACGTCAAATTGTTGGAACTGCATCGACAGTATGGGTCAATAGTCAGAATAGGTACGTGCACCGTTTGGATACGGTCTTACGCGCGAATGCTGTCGTTCTGACCAAGAACTCCATTCACGACAGGCCCAAATGAGCTTTCGATTTGTGACGTGAGCGCTATACAACCGGTCTTGGGTAACGATGGGATGGGAAAGGGTCCGAGTGAGTTATCGTTGGCCTTTTGAAAACTATCTATCGCTAACCAGGGGTCCGATAGTGTGGGAAGCACGCCAGTCCGCTCGCAAGAAAAAAACAGGCTCTCTCGTCGGAATACGCGATGTGGCCTACCATCTTCGACGCAGGAAACCGTGGAACAAGGCCTTGAGCACTGCTGGAGTGAAGGCTTACGAACCAATCCTGCGTGCACGACTTGTTCAACTGGTGGAAATTTTTGACGGGAAAGCTTCAAGGAAAGAGGCGGTCGATCTGGCGGAATGGCTGTCGTTCTTCTCGTACGTTGCCTTGGATCCTTACGATTTACGATTTATTCTGACCTCTGCATTCAGCTACGACTTTATGGGTGACATGGCGTAGGTACAACATCTCTCTGAAACCACTCGTGCTAACGTCCGGGCAGATTTAGGGCAGGATTTGAGCTCATGCGCGATGGCGATAAGGATGGCCTTTGGAAGATCATGGAGGCAGGAATAGCGTACGAGACAGCTCTCATATGTCACTTAGGATATCGCTAACCTTGACCGATAGGGTGCAATCCTATACCCAGCATGTTTATTGGATTGCTCCCCTTCTCAACAGACTTCCCGGGCTAGGCTCCAACGGTGCCCGACTCATTAATTTTGTTGCTCGCATAGCAAAGGCACGGGTGGAGAACGGCGTTGAGTTAGAGGGGGAAGACATCAGTACCTATCTGGTAAGGCTTCCCGCCCGATGCCATCCCTAACTGACAACCTCTGTACAGTTGGACGAGAAAAGTCAGATCCCGGACCCGCCCAGATTTGATATCTACGCTGGAGAGGCCATGTTGGCTATCGTAGCTGGGTCCGACACGGCGGCTACCTCAATGAGCTGCATCTTTTTCTATATACTGGACCACAAGCCCCTATTCAACCGGTGAGAGTCATGATCTTGAGCCCCGTACCTTTCGTTCTGACTGTCGAGAACCTTAGGTTACGGGCTGAAATTGACGCTGCATTCCCATTCGACAAGGGAATAGCCCCGCATGAAGATACAACAAAGCTGGTGACTTTACCTTTCCTGAACGCGGTCATGTAGTCTTCTTTTGCTCACGAGCGCAAGCTTCGGACTGATTCATTCGTGATAGCAATGAAGCACTCCGGCTCCAACCTCCAGTTCCGACAGGCCTCCAGCGAGCACCCGAACCTGGTAGTGAAGGGAAGATGGTTGCCTCGGTGTAAGCACCCTCCGCTACGTTCCCGAGCGTTCAATATGGCTGACGTCCTCCTCTATAACTGGTATAGTTTCGTGTCGGAAGACACAGCTGTGCACATCGCACCCTACGCCCTTCACAGGGATCCTCGCTATTTCAGCCCCGATCCTGATCGATTCTGGCCGGATCGCTGGCTCATCGAGACAAAAGATCGAGTTGAGCTCAACCAAGCTGCATTCATACCGTTCTCGATAGGACCTATGAACTGTGTTGGTAAAGCTCTTGCACAGGTGGAGCTTCGGGCGGTTATTGCGACGCTAGTTCAGCGATTTGATATGGATTTGAAGGCAGGGTGGGATCGGACGCGGTGGGAGGGTGATTTGGAGGATTACTTTGTATTGAGGAAGGGTGCCTTGCCTGTATCTATACGACAAAGGGCTGCCTGAGGTACATGAGTACATAGAGCACATGTTGCAGGATGAAAAAAGACACGGTATGGTGTAATTGATCTATGGGGGTACCGCGGATCGAACGCGGGACCTTCAGAATGTTTTACACTTCAGTCTGCTGCTCTCCCAGCTGAGCTATACCCCCGGTAGTAAGTACGCTACAACAGATAGCTGGATAGAGATCACTGGATACTTGGAGGTGAGTACCGTTGGAATCCATCACGAGTGCTAATTCGTGCTTCATATATTGTATGCAGTGATGTACTGACTGTCTCGAAATCATGCCACAAGTCACATTCTGCCGCAGCTTCTCCCTCCTGTTGTATAGTAGGAGCTTCTCCAAGCACAAAATCTGTCAGAAGAATAGGACCATTGTGGGTCCATTGACGCTGTTGGAGCAACAGCGACTCCGCCCGTGACCACACACGGCCTCATCGTGCATGTCGAGCGGTAAAAATGTAGTGCCTTGAAGGCGCTAACGCCTAAAGATATGCTATTCGTGCCGCCCTAATTTGGAGTACGACTCAGCGAACATAATGTTCACGCAACCGGACGAATCCGATCATGAATGATGAGGTACATCGATTCAGCGTCCAGATTTAGACAACATGCAGCTGAAGCACCCAAGGTTCGAATGCCCGAATGTGGTGCTACTGGGTGTACGGCTGCTCCAATCGTGGCTTGCCGCTGGATGTCGTGGAATGAATGTCGCTATTTGCTTCGGAATGAGGGTAATTTTAGTAGTCAGGAACGGAATGTCGGAGCTTTGAGAGTCGAAAACTTCCACGCGTGCAATTTTTCATGCCTCCTGACAAACATGACGAGGATACAAGGAGGCCGACCCTGGAGTCAAATGGGAGCCAACGGTAGAGATCTCGAAGCTTGGCGGTATTCAGGGTCGAAGTTATCGACTGGACGGAGGTCCAAGCTGAATTTGTGAAATCTGGGGAACAGCGCCAGGGCGAGCATCATAACACGAAAACTGAGTTATTGACGAGTGGCGCTTGAGCTCGGACGCTCGAAGTCATCAATAAAGGCTCAGATCTTCTGTTCGATCGAGGATGGGACAGTGAGGGCGCCGCAGTTTCATGGAGAATCGTACGCCGGTCGGATTGTAGCTCAAGTTGATCGCCGACCGAACAAAGTTCCGTAGCTCATTGATGCACGCCAGGGAGGCTGCGGGTTGCACCGGTCCGCGGACAAACATACGTCTTCCATGATGAATGCTAGAGCGAACGATTGGAAAGCAAACGCTATTGTCGGGTTCCCATGATTGAAGATCTACCTTTAACAAACACGTAACTAGTACGGTCTGCTCAGAATTACCAGCATGTGAGTCGGGTACTGGAGAGAGAGGATCTCTGCAGGACGTACCAGTTTTAGATAACGGAGAAGTATACCCAGGATTGACTTCGTACACAGTGCTGGAGACCACCGAATGAGGACAGGGGGTTCATTCAATGAACGACCAGTCGCCGTCAATGGATGTATCGTCTGCCTTGAACGCTATAGTCAATTGCGTTGAGGAGGGCTAGGTCATCGCACAACTGAGGCAATACTTACGAGCCGCCACTCTTCTTGAACGTTCCATCATTTCCGATGTACACCTATACCCCTCTTCAGATCCAACCTTGTTGAATGATCCTACAAGCTGTAACGTTCCTCACTTACACGAATTCAGGCCCCATAGTTGTTACTTTACATCATGACCCCAACGGTATGTTTGCTTTGAGGACATTTGGTGACCGGTCCAGTCTCAATTCGGCGAGCCTGGTGTCAGTGGTAAGGCTGCTTGTAGGCGAGAACGGAATCTCACAATTACGAGGGTGCAAAGAAATACGACAAAAATCTGGCCTCGCCTCAGTGTGCTCCGGGTCGTAACTTGTTCGAATCTTTCGACTTGGGTTGCACCCATAGACTGCTCAGTCAGGCTGGTAAACGGATTTAGGTCCTATACCATAAGGAAAGCTGTCAAGATTTAAGTCTGCGCATGCGGTTTTAGTTTGGTTCGAGAACGCACCTCTGGACTTTCCCTCGGTGCATTGAATCGTCGAGTCATTGTCATCATGCAACTAAGCGACAACCCGATTATCTTTCTCCTCTCCCAATCTGTTCAAGTATATTGGGATCCCAACGACGAACTCCAAATCGGGCTGCTGCACAATGGCTGTTTGACCATCACTAGGACTAACTTGAGGTCCTAATCATTATGAAGACCATGTTGATGTTGTGAGCGAGTATCCAGAAAAATAAGAACAAAGCGATGGAGGATGCCAAATCTTGTTGATGGGGGTGATAAACAAAGTGTACACGCGCGGAACGTGTCGCAGTCACGACTTGACCGCCCATGACGTACGTGTGCTCCTTCATGTCTTCGACTTTGCCGTAGAACACAGTTCTTCAAAGCTTCAAGGCTTCCCTTGCCAGCCAAAGTCTGAGTGCAGCGGCCTACGAGTATCTCTAACCAACCATAATACTACGACTTTCTCGTACCAACCCTAATGATACCGAAGTATGGACCCTTGGTGAAGAATCTGAAGTTATCAGGTGCGTGCCACATTCAGTTTGCTTTGGAAGAAGCTCAACGTTTGCAGGTTGCCTTACTGGTCGTCCTCTTCCACCAAAAGAAGTTCACAGTACTCTCCTTCGTGGCCTGAGGTCATTCATAAGTATTCAATCCATAACCATCTGCCCATTGACGCATAAAGATAACTATATCATCGAGCATCTCACGATTCTTCCTGCTCCGATGACGAGCTGAGCTCAGCGACCGGGATCTTACCCGCCAATCCTCCTCCGTCTACCATTGCCGAAGATGGATTGGGCGAAAAAAATACTCCAGTAAAATCTTGCAGCTTCCAATCTCGCATTGGCTGAACAGACCGTCAAGTTCACTGATTGAACTTCATCTGTATGTACAGATTTCCATCCATCATCCCCACACGAAACTCACTTCAATGTTCAGGGCAGCCACGGCTCGATAATACCCAGAGTGTGGCTGACGTCTGCCGTGCCTCAGATTACAGCAAATCCGCTCACCTGGCATCGGTTTATCATACTCGCTCACGGATCACGACCTGCTCAGCGCATTACCACAATTACCTCAACTCAGAGCGTTGTTTGTTCACAAACCACGACGATCATAACATCCGACGTGCCCAACCGTAGCAAAACGCTTCCCGAGGCTCAAACATCTTGTGAGTGGCATTTCATTCGGTTTTATTCTGGTGACTAATGTATCATCGTGACTGCCAGTAATCACAGCCCCTTGCGGAAAGGATGGTACGACCTGGGAAGATGAGATGTCTAAAAAAATATCCATAAGGGTTGAGCGAGGGGAAGACACGAGCGGTAGCAGCCCGCTTCAAACACCTCCAAGTCCACCTCAAACATCTCCAAAGCCGCATCAAACGCGTCTAAAGCCATCTGCAACCACCCCTCGAACGCACCTCGCCCTCTCCTGTAAGATGTAACATCCACCGAATGGGCGGAGCCGCCGTCTACGTTCACCAAATTTCTTCTTATATATCTACAACCCGCAAGGTGTGTGCCAACCTATTCGCAAAGGGCTGTAATACTATTCCGGTACTGGCAGGTGTTGAGAGGCTCCATGGATAATGAATTCTGTCATCCTACTTGCACGACGCCGACACTGTTCGTGCCATAACAGAAGTGGGCCGTGTACTGCAAACTATCTTGTTGAATGCGCTCATCCGCGATGCAACAGCTTTCTTCTCTCATCGCATGCTTCGAGCTGCGATCAAACAACAATAGTAGCGTCCCGTGCAAATTGAACAAGCATACTGAAGAGCTCTCGCGTTGGATTTGGACTGTGTACATCACATCAACTCGAAGTACCAGGGCCGCTCGCTGTCAATGTCCGCAGTCGTTTGGCTGATGTACACCCGGCCACCGTGAAGCCCTCTACATCAGCTTACTGCGCTTCAACATCGTCTAAATCAAGAATGACGCATTAGAGGATGTTTAGTACGTCTATATGGAGCTTTGACAAGTGCCGGAGTTGTATTGGAGTTCATCGCGGGAAGGAACCTGAAACAACGTCCTGTATACAAGGTGCGCAGTCCTTCCGAGCACCTATAAAGACGGGGTGGTGAAGGGTTTAGTCTTCAGACTCCCTACACATGTATTGGAAGCACATCTCTCGAGGACACCTCTTCGCCAGCGCATTCCTGTTGCACGGTACACTCGCTAGCGCGAGTTGCAATCTGTCGACTCGGCAAGACAACGGCACTCAGGGCTGGAGTGAATCTTCCTGGGGTTTTGTGAGTTCGTCTCTACGTGTCTTTTGCTCATTCCCGCTCGCTGAGCGCGTCTATGTACGCAGTTGAAGCCCTCCAAAGACCTCGAGTGGGTTCCATGTTATACAGAACTTGGAGGCTTCCAATGCACTCGTCTTGAGGTATCCACATCAATCTTCGGGCCTACCGTCCGATTACTGATGAAGTACAATGAAAGGTACCTCTCAACTACAGCAGCCCGGAAGGCGACAAAGCTGCTATTGCGCTCGTACGTTTACCCGCCAACGTCTCGACTGACAGTCAGGACTATCGTGGACCTGTCCTCTTCAACCCGGGAGGTCCAGGGGGCAGTGGCGTTGACTACGTGCTCCAGTTTGGATCTGCTCATCAGATTGGTTTGGGGCCTCAATTTGACATCGTCGGCTTTGATCCTCGAGGCAAGTAACGTTGGTCTCTAGGTCTCTCGCGAAACTGATATTTGATCGTGCCCCTGGTAGGCGTACAACGCTCAACCCCTCGCATCGAATTCTACGAGTCTCGAGTAGAACGTAACCTCTCGCTACGCTCATCGGCCGAGCTTAACCAATCGAGGGAAACCGTGGAGAGTTTCTGGGCGAACAGCAAGATTATGGGAACTCTTGCATACGAGAGGGGAAAGGACTACTTGGGCCATATGAACACCGACCACTCCGCGAGAGATATGCTCAGTATCGTACAGGCCCATGGACGAGAGAAGCTTCAGTACTGGGGATTCTCGTAAGTTACGGTTGTGCACGCTCCAGAAGACTGACCATGACTCTAATCCCAGATACGGCTCTGTCCTTGGATATACATTTGCTTCTATGTTTCCAGTGAGTGGCCCGCTGTCATTGGTGATCAATGTGCTGAATAGGGCCCACCAGGACAAAGTGGAACGCCTGATCATCGACGGAGTCGTTGACTTTCAAGACTATTATACTAGTACGCCTCTTCAGTTCCTGTTATTACGCTGTGATACTGACTCGCGCAAACTTCAATTCTAGCGAAATGGTTAAACGGTCTTGAAGACGTAGAAGAGGTACAACAATGGTTCTTCCAAAGCTGCAAGGACGCTGGCCCACAATCCTGCGCCTTCTACGAAGACTCGATTGACGCTATGAACAGCAAGCTTCAGGGAATTTACGCTCGCTTGAACGAGAATCCCATCCCTGTCCGTGGCAACTTTTCCTACGGTGTCATCGACTATGGCCTTCTGCACCCCGTCATTTTCGCAGCGTATTACAGCCCCTTCGCTCTATGGCGCCTCCTGGCAGTAGCTCTGCAAGGGCTGGCTAAAGGAGATGCCTCCGTATTGTGGAGTGTCTTTGACGCTCCTCTGTTCGAGTGTGACTGTGATCCAAGCAAGCACGCATTCGAGCACAATCAAGAGTCTCTGAACGCTTACATCTGCAATGATGGGGATCCTGTTCCTCCCGAGGTTGGAGCTGCCCGAGCCCATTATCAGGAAAGTGTACAGTTCTCTCCGTTCGGCTCGTTCGAGGCTAGCTTCCGAATTGCCTGCAGGTATTTGATGCCCTTCGACCTTAATAGACATACCTGATGGCTCGTGCTTGCAGTGGATGGTCACCGGAAATCCCCAAGGCACAATTCCGGGGTTCGTCTGTTAGCACCTTCACGCCATCTCAGGTGTTGATTATGTCTTGATTAGGACCCATCACCGGTAACACCAGCTTCCCTATGCTCATCATCGGGAACACGGCAGGTAGGCTCAGATGTCTCTCTTCTATCGTGCAAGCTGGACTGACACATGTAAACAGATCCAACGACACCACTTTCGGCGTAAGTGATATCAAACCCATCTGCAAAGTCGAACTCGACTCATTTCCGATTCAGGGCGAAGAAGGTTTCCCAGCAGTTCCCAGGGTCTGTCGTTCTAGAGCAACGTTCTCCTGGAGTGAGTGTTCCTCTCTGGCCTCCCTACCATGGGATTGATTTATTTCCCCCTCGCAGCACACCTCGCTTGCTGCGCCGTCAGTATGCACCGCCAAGGCTGTTCGAGAGTACTTCGTGAACGGGACGCTACCTGAGCAAGGCACCGTTTGTTCGATGGATGGTTCGCCTTTCGATGATGCTGCTTCGGCCACAAATGCGACCTTGAGGCGGGATATAATGTCTTCGGAGGATGCAGGGCTCGCTAAAGTGGTTCAGGACATTGCGAGAAAGCACTCATGGCGTCCCCTCGGTACTCTCAAACTTTAAATTTTCCGGAGTTCGTAGTTATTCCTTCGGATTATTTGAGAGAATCGTCATTAGTGTTCCGGATCAATCGTAAACTCGAGCAAGATGACTCTACGGGTCACTCTTAATCATGCAATTGACTGCCTGACTGGCCGCGTCGTCACCTCCATCGTTCTCCTTCACCGCCAGAGCTGTGTGATCTTCGTCATCAGTATACCAATCATCATCAACTTCGACCAACCGAGTTGCAGGTAGGTCGCTCTTAACTCACACTTCTGCATTTGCTCGACGCACCTCGAGTCGCAATCTAGTCTTGTTTAAACTCACGCGAGCCACGACACTATCGTTTATAACCAGGAGATCTTTCACGTCCGAGGCGAGGCGGACAACTTCGCGCGATATTCACACAGCTGGGGGTGAACATTATTTTTGCATGAAGACATGCCAGGAAAATATGACGCCTCACAGTTCAACACATATTTGGGCTGAAAATAGTTGAAACTGAACTGGGTTCCACATATTTGGCTTCAAAATACTCACCAGAAAGGTAAGGCGTCATATTTCTGCTTCATAATCCGCATCAATATAGGTTTTTCGTCCAGCTGTGTCATAACCTAAGATTGACTTTGTCGTGTAGTCCCCGGTACTAGCATCATGGCACGGTGAAACACAAGAAGTTTTACAGCAACCTTACGGAGGAAGGGCGAATTGGAACGTGCACTGCGCTTTTACCGTTCGATTCGGAGAGAGGGGTTTGCTGTTCTCGGAGAGCCAAGCTGATCGTATAGATTTTTGACAATGGTAACTTGTCGGATGATGAGTTTGAACTTCGGACCGTTGCTTTCTTTGAAATGCTTCTCGGATAGAGCCTAAGGTTAGACCCTGAGGTATCAATATAGAGATAGAACACTATTTCGCTTGATCCCGTAGCCTCACTAGTGATTGTCTCTAGAATGATACCAGGCAGTTTCATGACTCAAGTACTCGTGAGCCGATTGTCCTTAATTTGGATGCATCTTTGAGCAAAAAAACTTGATATGCCGCCGTCAATTCAATTGACAATGAGGCAATGAGCGTGGGAACAGTTCCATTACCATCTTGGTTCCGACCCACGATGACGACCCGCGACGATGAACACGGTAACACGGTATCTGAAAATGTCCGACAGGAATATTAGGGTACACCAGCGAAACCATGGTGACCTCGCCAGCGACTGGCGGGGATTCTCATGTGAGGTAAGCCTTACTGTAGATGGCTGTGCACTGTAGGTATAGAATTAGAATGAAATATGATAGTCAACACGCCATCACATACCTTCAGTCTGAGAACGAAATGGGAAGGTGTCGACAGACTCGGGAAACCTACTGAGAGAATGACCAGCCACTGGCCAAATTGCGGAAGGTTGGGCCAAGTTCGTCAGTCGATGACCAGCGGCTAGTCAGAATGGATAAGATTGGCTGCGTATGGTCAAAAAGTGTCAGAATGGAAGGGTTTCACCAGAACCTGCTCAGAAGTTTGTCAGATAGACACAGACTGCAATATCCATATCATGAACTGACCATGAACTTACCAAAGGAGTGCAGACTGCTCTTCGTGTACCAATAACTGGAGCGCCTGCGCAAGGCTATTCACTGCATGTGGGACAACAAATAGACGATTAAACCCATGTGATTGTGTACGACTACACGGATATACATCCATAGTGTCTACTCAAAGTCACTGCCGCTATCTTCTTCGTCTGGAACCCGGTGTTCCTCCTCTTCCTCCTCCTCTTCCCGTATTTCCATCCCTCTGTTGAACATCTCCTCCAATGTCTCCTCAACTTCAACTTCGTCTTTGTCTTTGTCCTCGTCCCCCGCGGCCTCTTCATCTTCATCCATGTCATTCTCGGCGGGTCCTTCGAACGGAACAACATCTCCGTTATTGTCATAGACTGGTAAGGGACAATCATTGGCGGTGGCCTCTGCTTCAAGTCAACGAAGGAATTCATGGAATTCGACATGCCCGATGCCGCCACCTTGGTAGCGCATGAACATATCGGTATCGGGAAAGCTGTATAAACAGTTCAGTAAGGTTAAGGCAACGACGAGGCGCAAAAAAACCGTACAGATTTACATAAAAATGGCGCCAATCTTCCTCTTCTTTCATATATTGCCCCTCGTGAAACTTCTCGTAAACGCGAGCAAGAGATTTGGGAGATAAAAGCTCCTCAGTAGTGTCGTACTTGTAAGATGGTATCATATGCGACGCTCGAATGACTTGCGATGGGTCTACAAAACCGAACGCATCAGGATCCTCTCCATCCAAGAAGTGCACACGAGGCAGCCGTTTAGCTTTCCATCCCCACTCATGGCCTTTGTCAAACTGCATCCATTGGACATGAAGAAAGTCCATGCGCCTCGTTTTTCCATGAACAGGACCTCCTCCCACATAAAGAACGTTTGCGTGGTATATTCCGATAACCCTGGCGTATAGGTAAGGATGAGGATCATTGGGATCGCCCGTGAGCATCATTATGTGTGGGCGGCGTTGGGATCCAATGCTTTCCTTCTTGCGACAACAGTCGTAGGACGTGTAGTGAATGCGGAACCGCTGGTGCCTATAGAAACGGTCGCTGGTGAAAGCCAACTGGTACAGGTCCTTGTCAAGGATGGTATCCGGATCCGCGTAAAGGATGCGGGAAATGAGATGGCGCTGGAGCTTGGACTTGAAGTTCTTAGCATATGTCAGGTTCTGCTATCCATAATGAGGGGGAAAGATGTACCTTTAAGGCTGGATCTTCCGGTAGACTATGATTTGACCAACTGTGAAGTTGCATGGATTTGTTCTCGTTCTGTGGTAGCTGATGGTGCAGAGACGGGTCTGCCTTGGGTAGGTCTTCGTGGGAAGGGTCCTTGTGTGATATGGCGGTATGACAGGTAGCAGTTCGCTCAGTCCTATGTTCGACCAAGATCAGGGCACCAATCTGGCCCTCAGGCTTGTTCTTGTTGGTTACTTGGTACTTGTTCTTCACGTGCTTGTGCTCCCTTTTGCCCTAGAAGAGAATACTGAATACTCGTAGCGAGAGAGAGGAATGGCCATGAAAACTTACCGACTGAGTACTGGTGCCATCAGTGGTACCATACATCATGATAGCATCTGCCTCATGGCCCAAGACATGTGTCTTGTAGTTGACCAAACTAAAGTTCTTCTTCCGAGCTGCACCATCTCCTTTTGGGTCCCTCTTGAGTTGAGTCTGGACTTCCTGGTCGGTCTCTACCATAGGTATACCAGTAACCTTGTCCTTGTACACACGGAACAGTCTTCCGAGCTCTGACGTTGTTGTCTTCATGGAGCTGATGGTTGAATCCGTGTGCTGGCGGAGGTTGCAGTACCTTTCGTAGGTTGCAAACGTGAGCAGTAGGTCTTGAACAATGTCATCGAGTGTTTCGTCATGAAACAGGCCTTCAAAACATGGCATCGCACACTGTGTTGATGGTTGAATGGATGTGCGTAAAAGGTGATAGGAGTTAATCACCTTGAGAGCATCTTGGTAGTCACAGCCAGCGAACTTCGTGAAGCTAGAAACCTTGCTTTTGAACCTCTGGATTGTGCTGTCTCCAAAGGTAGGAACCCGTCAAAATCTACGGGAACACGGTCAGTATGGAAAGGCCTTGAAATCGGCAATGTAACATACCATTGATCCAGATATTCAAGATTCTGCTTGTTTTGTGCTGAAATAATGCAGACGTTGTGTTTCAGGAAGTCTGATATCCATCCTGTGAGATCGTGGAAGCTGTCTGGAGCGTAGATCTCATAGTGGTTGAGTCCATGGGGTTGGAATACCTTTGAGAATGCGCTCTGAGGCAATGTTAGTATACAAGCACACAGTAAAAAGATGAGCTTATCCGGACTGGCAGCGCAGATGTGTCCTTGAGATGCGACTGGACGTAATCCTCGTTGTTGATTGTGTACCCATACTGAAAGATTGCGGAACATGCGGCGGCAATGTTTCCTACCATCTCATCGCTGTTGATTCGCAGATTTGTTGAATGCCACTTCATATCCATCTTCGTGCCCAGTAGATGGACCTGGTCCTTCTCTGTCAAACACAGAGGGCAGGGATGGGTGGAGAGGTATTTGATGCAAGCAAGGATTACTCTATGGACACCGTGAGTTAAAGAAAGGGTAACAGGCAACAAGAAAACTTACTTTTCTACATAATCTGCACTGTAGCAGAGGAAACGATAGAAGAGAAGGCGGAGGATGCCGTCACTACACTTCTTGAGGTAGCCGTTGACATATGCGTCAACGAATCGTTTGTCTGATATCAACAAATGCCAAACGGCTTGCAAAAGTTCCACCTTGCAGAACCGCAGCTCAGCATCTGTGGCCATCTTCTTGAGGTGGTGTTTGTAGTGCTCTTGAGCGGTCTTTGGAAGCTAGGAGAACACCGCTAAGTAATTAATACATAAGATACGACTGGAACTCACCGAGGGGAAGTAGATGATATGGTTCATTGCCAAAGAAGATGGCTTAAGACAAGTGTACTTGGACCAATTCGCGAACGTGAGGTATGCAGGCCATAGACTGGCTTCACCAAAATTCGCGAGTTGGGTCGAATGTGAGTAAAGCATGATGCCTATGATGCCCACTTCCGGGCTTCCTTCGGGTTGAGGATGGAGCTTCGTCATGATCTCCTTCTCAAAGACGAGCATCCTATTGGAGGTATAACTTTCGCCATAGACGCGTTGAACAGGCTTTTCGGGGTCTTTGGGATGTTTCCAGAAGAGCTTGTATGGCTTCAGGTGGAATTGTGCCATATACGGTTCAACCATCTCTGTCTTGATGACGTCGAACGGTTTCCGGTACCACACATCCTTAATGCAAAGGGTCGGTGCATTGTTTTCTTCCACACAGTTCTTTGCGCGAGGTAAGACCACCTTCACCTCACCCTTGATCTAGCTGTCATGGTTTGTGAAGGGAAGCTGGAGCGATTCCAAGCTTGTGATTATAGACACGGTCTGTCTTGCGTTGTGCACTGAATCCCACAAGGTGACTGACCTCGAAGTCAGGCTGTAGAATCACATCCTTGATGAGCCAGTCAAGGGAACTTTTGGACTTCGAGTGTCCCTGGCAGTGGTGCTACCTCATAAGGCGTGCAACTGTGACGTTGGGATGCGGATGCCAAGGCGGCAGTTCATCGTCCTCATCGTCAGGTGAAGGATCACCATTGTCGTTGTCTGTGTCTTCCTGACGAGGAATTGTCCCAAAGACTCGGTTGCCAGACTGAGGAGCATTGTCTTGGACTGTGGACAGATTCACATCGTTCACGGGATGATTGTAACGGTGTACTCTGTACAGTCCTGCATTGTTGGGCTCTGAGATGAACACAGGGATAGGTAGAGAGAGAGGTCGTGAAGGGGGTTGAGAAAGGGATCGAGACTGAGACCGAGATTGTGAAGGAGGTCAGGAATGGGAACAGGAACAGGAACAGGAACGTGAACGTGAAGGAGGTTGAGAACAAGCTCTTTGTGGTTGCAGAGGCTCATTCGCCTGTAGCATGAAATCGTCAAATTTTTGGGGAAACCTCCTGTTACGCAGAAGCCTTGCTAATTGCAACCGCTAAACAGATGTTCAAAATACATCTATCAGCGAATGAGTGAAATAAACATACTGGAGCTTGAGCTTCATCGTTCTCTTCCACCATTGTGGGCAATTCAGGCTGATTGAACTTGGGTACGTCGAGCGCAATGCCGGGTACGGCGTGCTCAACTTCAAGTTGATTATGCTTGACCTCCAGCGGGTTGTGCACAATTTCTTGTTCTCTGGCTGCTTTGAGGACAGGGCATTACCATAAGTGAGACTTCAACTGAACAAATAGTTCCTTGCAATGGGGGCAAGGAACTTTCAGTGCTGTCGACTTCAAGTGTTCAGACGCCGTTTTCCTTTGCTTGGGCATCTCAACCGTTTGCAGCTGATCTGTACGATAAAAAAAAACCGGCCTGTCAGCACCGATGCTGAGGTTTCATAATTAGAGATAATAGAATGGGCTTTCTGCCCTTTTGAACACTCAAATTATAGTTTAAAAATTTTCATATTATGCTACTAGATACTATATATGTAATAGAAAACCAAAGACTTACTTTGTTGAAGACACCCAACCACGATGATGGTGGTTGAGTGTCAAGGGAGGCAGGAGGGTTGAACACGTCAACTGGCATGGGATGTATCTGGCACCTGGCAAAGAATTCTGCGCAAGCACCCTGGGCGTTTGTCTGACTAGGCGCTTCCAAGGCGCTTGCGCAGAATTCTTTGTTTGGCCCTCCAAATAACACAGCCACACATGTGCCTGAGCACCTCATGCCCGGCTTGACTCAGAACCACCATCATTGTGGTTGAGAGTCCCTCAAGACAGTAAGTTTTTGTTTTTTTTTGTTGTAGATATGGTACATACAAATTATATAGAGCTATAATTCATCTTTTAAAACTACTCTCTCACTGTCTAAGAGGGCAAAAGGCCAAAATATTATTTTTTTCATTATGTCTAAACGGAAAACCGCAGCATCGTTGCTGATGATTTGTTTTTCTACCCCAGGCCAGGCATCACCTGCTCAGTTTAGAGCTCTGCAAGTGTTTCTACACCAAACTATTGATATGGTGAGTACATGGACACTGTAAATTGGCTCTTACTTACTCTTTTACTACAGCCAAAACTACCACGTGAATACGATGAAGGATCCTCGAGACTAGCACTGTATCTCAGAGACAATGAAGACTGGGAAGATGAGAATGAAGCAGCAGTCGAGTGTGAACGAGAGCTGGCAGAAGAACAAAAAAGAGACTTTCAATCAGACATTATCGACGAGATTCGAGCATCTGATCACTTCCAAAGAATCAACTGGGACACTGCCAGAGTAGTCACTGATGTGGTCACTGCCAGTTTGCTTGCTGGAGGTGCATGCAGCTCTCCTTGAACTCATGAATCTACACCTGAACCTATGCCCAAACCAGCTACCGATTCAGCTACTACGGAACCCACTACCGAATCAACTCCACATGCAAACGAACCCGTTGAAGAAGTCATGGGACCTGATCTGGGCCCTGAAGAGACTGGGACTCATCCGATGTACACTGGTCATCGAGATCCCTGGGTCAGGACCGCCATTTTGGTTATTGGCTACCAATGTAAAGGTCTCACAGGCACCCTCTGAAGCATACATATTGACTGGTCTTTGCTGGACACTGTCATCGATGTGTCACCGGAGGCCAACTACAGCAACATCAAGTCTGGCTTGCTGCTCGATATTGAGCTTGATGTTGTTCTAGCAGGTCAAGCTGTCACAGGTCAGATAGCTCTCGGCGGAACAACAGACATCGGGCCTAATGGAGTTGAGGAAGCCAGACTCAGTAGCGAGTGAGGATGGGGGGATGAGGCCAAACAGTGAAAAAAGATTATGTCAGCATGCTGTGCATGTGGAAAGCGGACCGTCAGAAGCCTTTCAGAATGATTTCCTGCCACCCTCAGCAGTATTCCCATGCCTCGGCAAATGCCGAAACCTGTATTCTGGTCTATTAGGCTGCATTTCTCGAATTGCCCTTGGTCCCTTCTGGTTACATACAATGTTGTATATGATCACTAGGGTTTTCTGGCTTGTAGAATTCATTCCCATGGTTGGTTTAATGCGTGGAGACCATTGATGACCTCTACAAGCTGAATCATACATTTTTTCAGCCCAGTTACTCTTTGTCTCAATACCAGGAACACATTTAGAGTCTTCTCACATTTCAATATTCTTTCCCACAGTGCCATGAAGCCCAAATGACACTATTCAAAGCTATCCATAGTCTTTCGCAGCCTTTCACAGCTTATTGCAAAATACGTACAGCCTCATATACCTTTTCTGAAGTCCTCGGATAGCAATTTACATACATAGCCATCTACATATATGACTCATTATGACTCATTCCTTTATCCCACACATATATAAGACTTACAATTCACACTTTTCAATCTCTTTAGTCTTGGTATTATCTTGTATAGCTACTCTGTAGTCTTTCAGGCCAATATCACTCTAGCTATCTCAGCTATCTTTCAGCTATCAGCTATCTCAGCTATCTCTCAGCTATCTTAGTTGCTCCTCAGTCTCATAAATATTACTAGTCAACTCTTGACGTTGCCATCTTGCTCAGCAGTCTTACTGTTTCGTGCTAGCTTTTTCATCCAACATTCCTCGAGTCAAGTTAGTAGCTAAGTGGGTCGCACGACTCCTTACACAAGCAGCCCCAATCAAGAGAATTGACTACTGTGATGTAGTTGAACTCAAAACCTTCCAGCGTTTGAACGTCTGGAGGCCAATGGACCATACCCACCAAGTCTGGTATCTCCGCCCTGATCTTCCTCACCCAACTGTTGATCCAGCCTCTTTTCTCTCGAGGTTTGATAGGCTTCTGGTTGACATTCCTTGTACCCCGCAACCTCGTACTCCTACACCACCTCCCCGTTCTCCACGATTCGCTCAACATTCGTCTGACCCCTGGAACCCTTTGGGTGAGCTAGCCCTGACAGAACACAACCACTGGATTTTGCATCCAAAGCTGGTTGGTCTGCAAATTGAGGTGTTGATTACTGGCGGGCCTCACGTGTCGGGAGAAAAACTTGTTTATGTCAAGCCTGTGTCGAAATCCCGGGGTGTTGTCGTTGAATACGTCTCGGGGCAAGGAACAACCGCGGTTAAACACACCATCATGCACACATTCATCAGTCAGTCGAAAGACCCCATCAAGCCCAGTACTGAAAACACCCTGATGGTTGTTATATCTGGTAGTGTTGAACATATCGGGAAACTCGTGTGCCAGATTCGTACCTTCTACCTGAACACAAAAAGGAGGAGAATCACTGGATTGTCGTGGGGGTCATCGAGAGAGGCACAGGAGGAGAGACGCTCACCGACAAGCTGCTGGATCTCCATCCCAGCTTCCATATAGCGAGAGTGAAAGAATCAGTTCAGCAGCGAGCAACGGGCAACAAGTATATGGAACAGCCAAGAAAAGAAGCACGTGAAGACTGGTCTCATCGTGTAGAGGTTTGTCGTAAAGAGATTCAACTCTTTGTTCAAGAGCCTTGATTTCACATTGTATTTACTTTCTTCTTAATATAGCTACATGTTCTACGTAGCGCTACCTGCAGCCAATTCATTATTGTGACCCTCTTGCATGACCTGTGTGACAGGAGTGACATACGCGTCCCAGCCAAATATGGGGTGACGCACCTTGACACATTTTCAAACTCTGTGCCCCCAGTCTATAAATCCCCCCCCTCCCCTCCCTCCCTCCCTTCCCCAATGCCTCTTGCTCCCGTACCACCACCATCACAATGCCCACCAGCTCCTCTCGCACTCAGGCCCAGTCTGCTCATACCCGAGGCTCTGCCAGTTGTGCTCTGACTACTCCTCCTCCATTGTCTCCGATTGTTCCTCCAGTACGCAGAAATCCATGTGAGAAAGCGGCCGAAAAGAAACGCAAGGATTGCGAGGCTGCTCTCAAGGACACCAGGAAGGCAAAGAAGCCCCAAACAAAGTATGTTAGCAGTTCTTGTTTAATCTCTTACCGTTACTGATACTGATATGTGCATATACAGACGTATGCAACAACCCAAGGAGAAGTCTACAAAGGAGAAGCTCGAGGAGGCTGCCAAGTACTTCAAGAGATGCATAGACCCATGTCTGCCGCTCTATGTCGTCGTTATCGAAGGCATGAGGTTGGAGAACCAAGATGACGATGAATGGGTTGTGTTCATCAAGGAACTCCCATCTACTCCTGCCTCACCACCACCCCAGTTGGAACAAGACCCTCAGGCTGCAAACAGAAACCAGGAGGGCGAAGATTGGCCCATAAATCAGGATCAAGAGCCGACAGAGCCATCATCAGACGAGCAAGAGGTTGTAGAGTACGTCCATCACTTTTCAGGCACATACACCTACTCAACCTTCGAAACAAGGACCCCCGAAGATCTCTTGGGAGATGCACTCGAGGCTTGGGGCAAGCTCAACGCCAAAACACCCATCTTCCTCACCTTTGCAGAGTTCTGTGCACAGCACCAAGAACCAAAGGATTTTGCTGATATGGCCTTTGCAGTACGTTGACTGCTGGCTTGCTCTTGGACATCAACTGACATCGATCTCTACCCAGATGACGGCCACCGCCAATCAAGTTCTCTACGACAACAACCACGAGTTGAAGAAATCTATTGAGAAGCTTGTCAGCCCGAACATCTTCACGCAGACCAGCTGTGTTCAGGACTTCAGGGAAGGATCAAAGGCTGAGAGAGGCATCGAGAACGATGTCCTCCTCGAGCTGCAGCTGCACTGAGATGACATTGTCAAGTATCGGGACGGCAACGGATGGACCCGAAAAGAGTAAGTCTATTCGTCTCTTTTCATTCGTTTCTACCTAACCCGTTCCAATCTACAGCATCCTGAAGCAATACTGAATGCAGGATGGCAAGGAATGTTGAATCCGTGGACTATAATTAGATCCCGGTATATCCGAAGTCCCGGTTCATACTTCCCGCCATTGTATTATGCGGGACAATGCATTCGCTATTGTTCTATTCTTCATTGTTCATTATGCTCATATGTACAATCCCTATTGTCGTCCCTATATGGTAGTTCTATTATCTCTACATGTATATAAGCTCGTAGTTCTCTACATGAATCTACAGTGTGCTTGAGCTTCTACGTCTCGCCTCTATCTCTCTAAACTCCTCTCTGGTAAGTAGTAGTGTAGCCATGTTGTAGTCCTCTGCGCTAGGCGTCATGCCGGCTCATCAGGTTATGGGCCCCGGTTAGCCCGACTACAATGATGAGCGCCTTAATGGCTGCTGTCAGCAACGAGCGCCCCTAGGCTGCTGTCATCGGCTAGCTAGGCTAGACCTGCATGTTGCCATCGACCTCTTAATTGAGTGCTCGATCTATGGCATTGATGTACGTCCTTCGACGACATCGGATCTCAAGGATCCAATGCTCCTCGTTGAGCATAGCGCCTTGATGGCTGCTCCCTGTGTTGATTAGACGCATGCTGATGCTGTCTTTTCCAGATCCAACACCAAACCTAACCTCTTACTACCATGTTCGACGTTAAGAAATTCTTCTCCGGTCGCTTCGACGGCACTGGATTCCGCCAGACTTATAACGGCGAAATGGAAGCTGTTACCAAGGCTCAAGGCCTCTATTGTCACCTCACTGGTGTGGCTAAGAAGCCTACGTACCCGCTGGGGGAACCCATTGTTCCGACCATTACCGTCACTACTCCCCCTGGTGGAACTGCTCCGCCTGCAGCTGGAACTGACAGTGACGACGAACCTGATCGTCACCCTCCTACCGATGCTCAGATCACGGCGTACAACACCGCGCTGGAAGCATGGGAGGAGAAAGACCTCCAGCTGATGGGTATCATTCAGTTGACCTCTACGAAGGAAGTCTTTGAACCTCTCAAGGACATGGACGCTGCCAAAGCCTGGTCCATCATCGTCACCACCTATGGCGAACCAACCTTGTCTGCCATTTATGGCGACTTCGTCAAACTGGTGTCCTTCCGGCTTACCACCAGCCATCCCCAGGCTGGCATCGCCAAGTTCAAACACTACATTGAACGTCTTGCCGAGGTCGGGGTTGAACTCCCCGAGTTGATCAAAGCCCTCCTTCTCATCGCAGCTATTCCTCCCGAATGGGACGCCGCTTCCTCCAAATCTCTTCATGATTTCTCAAGAGATCCTGATAGTGACACTGCCCTCACCGTTGGTGACGTTCATGAAGCTATCATGGTTGAATATGAACGTCAGAACCCTCAGCTTGCCAACCGCCTCTCTGCGGTCAAGCGTGCTGGCAACCGCGAGCCATCCTTTGGTCAGCAGCAGCGTCCACCGCAGCAACGTCAGCAGCGTGGACAGCAGCAGCGTGGCCAACAACGTCAACCACAGCAGCAGCAGCAACATCCTTCTTCGAACCAGAACAACGGTAAGAAGAAGAAGCAGCAGCAGCGTGGTACCCGCGGTGGTATC
This sequence comes from Marasmius tenuissimus, assembly GCA_029532415.1. Classification (NCBI taxonomy): domain Eukaryota; kingdom Fungi; phylum Basidiomycota; class Agaricomycetes; order Agaricales; family Marasmiaceae; genus Marasmius; species Marasmius tenuissimus. The sequence goes on along the minus strand of JAQOTA010000025.1, from coordinate 115,694 downwards.
AACCAGCATCAGGGTCCCGGCAACGCCGGCGGTAACAACGGTGGTAACAATCGGTCGCATGGTCACTCCCATCTGGCATCCTATGCATCCGTCGTAGCTTCCCCCGCTCCTATCCGTCCCTATTCCTCGATCACCAACCGCAGGGAACGTATCGCGTTGAACGCGGTAAATAACTCCTTGTGTGCTGAGATTGCCAGCGCCCCTCCTGTTCGCGCTATGGGATCACCGCCCCCAGCTCACTTCACCGGTCACTGGGACAAGTCCTGCGACAGCACTGTCCCCCAGCCAGCTGTCAAAAAGAACCCGGCTGCTATGCAGTCCTTCACAGGTTTCAAGCCATCTCAGTCAGTATTTGATGATGTCCGTGGAGCACGTTCCCTTGCTGACAGACTTGGTGCCCCCAAGACGGCGCGGTATCTCAAACCCTTCGAACAGATCGTCACGTCCGCCACCAATCGTTCGCTCCAGGACCGCATTGAACAACCACGTGCGTCCTTGTCCAAGCGTCTTTTGGAGGATGATGAGGGATATGAGGGAGCCGGATCTCCTTCTTCTACTTCTTCTAAACGCTCTCGTAGCGCTGATCCTGATGAAGATGTAGAGATGGACTGGGGATCTGACGACGGTATGGAAGATATGACCTCTCTATTCGGTAATGATGTTGACAACGATATTGCCGAAGCTGCAGGGGTTGAGGACGTCCCGGATGACGTCTCTCTTGGATCGTTCCACGATGACAGGCAAGTACCATACCTTGACCTGCTTTCCCAAGCTGATGCAAACCTACAGCACTGCTCTCAACTAGTTGGTATCAGTAGTGCGCGCGGTAGTCGTAGTGATCTGGAATCACTTGTACATTTTTGCAATGCTATTTCCACCCACTTTGTGGGTTGTACTCAATGTAAGGGAAAGAAAAGTGTGAACAACGCACAGGGTTGGCTCCTTGATTCTGGTGCCTCCTCTCATTTCACGAATGATTTGAATGATTTCGCTGAATATGAATCGCTTGATGGTCCTATCGTAAATACTGCGAATAAGGGCAACCCAATACAGATCAAGGGTAAAGGCACTGTCTTCATTAAGCATAACGTTGAAGGACATGACGGGAAACTTACTGAGCGTGTTTCGCGACTCTATCCTGTTTATTACATACCTCAATTGGACATACGTCTACTATCAATGGGAGAGTTCCTTCAAGATGGTCTATCAATTCGTGGAAACGCGAAGAAGTTAGCCTTCTATTCATCACAGCGACGACAGTCGCTTGTTTCCTACCCCCATATGCCTGGTCAAACCATTTATTGGGTACACTCGCGGAAAGCATCTGCTGAGGTTTTAATGGCCAAGTCGGTCGTTTACAACGTCAACTACGATATTGAGCACAGACGCTTTGGGCATCCGTCGGATAAAGCCCTGAATAAAGCTCGGAAACATACGCAAGGTTTCCCACTTGACCTAAAGATGCCTACTAAGAAGACACCTCTGTGTCGTGGTTGTGCTGAAGGCAAGATGCATGAGAAATCGTTCCCCAACTCTACTACTAGAGCTTCTAAACCGTTTGAACACATACATTCGGATTTAAAGTCGTACCCAGCTGAATCATATCACCGGTACAAGTACTACATCTCTTTTCTCGATGACTGCACGTCCTACGTTTGGACCTCCAAGCTCAAGACGAAAGACGAGGCAGTACCCGCTTTGAGGGACTTCCTTACTATGGTCAAGACGCAATTCAATGCTGTTGTTAAGACCTGGATGTCCGATGAAGGGGGAGAGTACAAAGGAGATAAGTTCGATGCAGTACTGAAAGAGTATGGGATCCAAAGGGATCAGAGCATACCGTACACACCACAACAAAACGGTCGTGCTGAACGATTTAACAGGACAATTCATGAGAAGGCTGAAGCTCTTCGCTTTGAAGCTTGTATGCCTCAGTCCTGGTGGGAATTTTGCCATGTGCACGCCGTCCACCTCTACAATCACACTCCTGTGCAACGTTTGAGCTGGCGAACTCCGTTCGAAATGCTTTACGGCGAAGCACCTGATGTTTCACATCTCCGAGTTATGGGTTGTGCAGCCTACGTCTTCATTCCTGAAGATCGTAGGAAGAATAAGCTCGCTCCTCGTAGTGAGTTAATGACTTTCATTGGCTACCAAGATGGGATGAAAGGCTTCCTGTTCATGCAAAGTAATAATTCCATATTCAAAGGTAGCACTGCACTATTCGATGAGACGCTGTACAATAAATGTCCTGATGCCAAAACTCGTGGCTTCACACCTGTCGGTAGTGAACCATTTACTTTGGGTGAAAATCCCAACATTCCTTCGGAAGATGAAGACTCTGATGATGACGGTTTTGATACTCCATTACCAGATCTCAGACGTCGCTCCGAACCTTCTAAGAGATCAGAACCTCAGGTTGACGAACCTGCAGGTGGCCCTGCGCCAGGGGATATGCCACTCCCTCAATCTGGTCCTCCGACGCCTCCAGGCGAACCCGCCGTTCCTCCGCCTGCACCAGCAGCGGATGGTCCACGCCAGTCTTCGAGGCAGCGGAAGGGTACAACGCAACCTGGTAACATATTTGGTGAACAGCGGAACCCAAATAGACCCTCAGATATTATTCGCGACTTAGAAAATAAAAATACTTGGAGAAACGTCACTGGAGATAAAGAACCTTCACATCCAGTTGATTGTCCTAGCTCTTCGCGATCTAGGAAAGGCAAAAGTGGTAAAAAGGGGATTCCTGGTCCACTTCCGCCTCCGCCTGCTCCAGAACCTAGTGGAAGCACTGAGTCGCATGAGGAAGAAAGCGTAGTCGAAAGACTGACCCAAGAAGGGGGAGTAGGATTCGTGATTTACCTGTTGAACAATGCCGTTCCAATTCACGATTCGCTTCCAACGTCCGATACTCCTGATTTCTCTAACATCAGAGAGTGGACACTCCGCGATATTCTAAAGTTGCCTGTTGAGCAACAGAAGGAATGGAAGACTGCTTGCCACGAAGAACTTGAGGCACTTCGTAAGCACAAGGTCTTCGAACTCTGTGACTTGCCTAAAGGTCGCAAAGCCATCAGAAATAGATGGGTCTTCGATGTCAAATCGAATGGTCGCAAGAAAGCGAGGCTTGTTGCCAAAGGTTTCTCTCAGGTCGAAGGTGTCGATTTTGATGAGATCTTCTCACCAGTTGTCCGTTATGAGACTGTTCGTATGATGCTTGCTCTCGCAGCTCTAAAGAACTGGTACATCACCTCTGTTGATGTTAAGAACGCCTTCCTTTATGGCGATCTTGTTGAGGAGATTTACATGGAACAACCTGAAGGCTTCAAAGTCAAGGGCCAAGAACGTAAGGTACTACGCCTGCGTCGTGCATTATATGGACTGAAGCAAGCTGCCCTTGAGTGGTGGCGAACCCTCAGCTCGTCCATGGAAGTATTAGGTTTCAAACGCCTGACTTCTGATGCTGGACTCTTCATCTGCAAAGATCCGAAGAGTGGTGAAGTTGTGTATGCGATCATATACATTGACGATGCACTCTTCATGGGTCCTAACAAAGCTTTTGTTGACAAGAAGAAAGCCGAGTTCATGGCTCGATGGGAATGCCGCGATATGGGTGATGCTAGTGAGTTTCTCCGCATGAGCATTCGTCGAGAAGGCAATAAGATTATGATTGACCAGAAGGATTATCTGAAGAAAGTCCTTGAACGTTTCGGGATGCAGAATGCGAAAGGTGCTCCTACACCATTACCTGCTGGCTATGTGCCAACTCCCAACGATGGTCCAGTCAATCCTGCCATTCGTTCCAAATTCCAGTCTGTGATTGGGTCGCTTCTGTACATTATGCTGGGCACACGTCCTGATATTGCCTATGCAGTTACGAAGCTTTCCCAGTTCTCTTCTAATCCAACGAAGGAACACCTCGATAAAGCTCTTTACATCTGCCACTATCTTGCTGGCACATCAGATTATTCACTTGTCTACGATGGTGACTCTGATGGAGGTCTTCTTGCGTTCACAGACTCGGATTGGGCTGCCGATCCCATCAAACGCCGTTCGATTACTGGCTACTTCTTCAAGTTAGCAGGCGGCATCTTCTCGTGGCAATCACACGCCCAGAAGACTGTAGCTCTTTCTTCCACTGAAGCTGAGTATATGGCACTGTCGGATTGCAGTCGTCAAGCTTCCTGGATAAGATCGCTACTCTCTGAACTTGGAATCGACTTAGGTCCTATTCCAATCTGCGGAGACAATCAGGGCTCTATCTTCATTGCATCTAATCCGGTTCAAGAACGCCGAACCAAGCACATCGATATTCGATATCACTATATTCGATCGTGTGTTGAAGATGGCAAAGTCGAGTTGTTCTTTATTGAAGGAGTCTATAATCCCGCAGATATGTTTACGAAGAATCTCAGACATGAGAAGTTCTTACGGTTCAGAGATCACCTTGGACTTGAATTCTATTCGTCCACTTGATTCGCTCAGATGCGCTTTTCAGCTGCACTTAGCGAGGGGGTGTGTTGAATCCGTGGACTATAATTAGATCCCGGTATATCCGAAGTCCCGGTTCATACTTCCTGCCATTGTATTATGCGGGACAATGCATTCGCTATTGTTCTATTCTTCATTGTTCATTATGCTCATATGTACAATCCCTATTGTCGTCCCTATATGGTAGTTCTATTATCTCTACATGTATATAAGCTCGTAGTTCTCTACATGAATCTACAGTGTGCTTGAGCTTCTACGTCTCGCCTCTATCTCTCTAAACTCCTCTCTGGTAAGTAGTAGTGTAGCCATGTTGTAGTCCTCTGCGCTAGGCGTCATGCCGGCTCATCAAGGAACTCACAGCAGCTGACGTTCCAGCTTTTCTGTTCGACATCTCGCGGGTCAACACTCCTCCAGACAATGCTTCTGAGGTCAACGCTCTTCAAGATGGCGATGGTGAGGAGTTTTTTGAGTCAGGGTTTCTGGAGTCGCAAATTCTAACCAGAGTAACATTCCCTTGCCTCCATGATTGCATGGCTCTCACACGTTCCTCCAGTGTGCTTGAAGAATTCTTACCTCCAGAAAGGTTGGCTGCCAGAACAAACACGTTGACAATGCTCGGGCCATGGACATGCAATACACGACCCCAGAATTCATGATATACGTTGCAACCTCGTGTAAGTTTCTTTCTCATCGCTATCTCTTCCCTTCTTGACGAGATGTTTAGACACGATTCGCGATCTGCGACCTCGAGAGATGGGGGAGCAACGACAAGGAATTCTTGTTCACCCACTTCTTCTACAACACCTTCAAGATCTACGAGCGGCTGGAAGATGATCAGAAGAAGAAGATTCTTGCCTTTTGGAACGAGTACGTTGTCTGTCCTTTTTTAATTCTATATGTGTTGTCACTGACTGAAAATATTCTAGGGAGGCTTTTGGTAACCCAAAGGGCCGTGTCGAGAAGACGCTCTGATCCTCAAAACCCAAGGATGGATCCAATCTCGCAAGGTTCCATGAGCACCACAATCAGATAGAGGCTGCTGCCACCGCCGCTGGTGGCAACTAGTTTGTTCACTCTATTCTTGTTCGTTCGTGCTGTACTCGCTGCATCATTTCTCACTTTCTTGCTGCTTTTGCCTTTGTTCTCGTTGCTTGCTTCTACTTGCTTTCCTTTTCGTTGCTATTTGCTTGTACGTGTGTCTTGCTGTCGGTACCATATCGCACATTGTAGTTTCCTCAATGCCATGTTGTCTATTGCCTATCAACATCATATACCCTGTGTGATAGCTATGAGAAACAGCGAGCCTAGCTATAGCTTGACGTGGGTGGTAATGCTTGTTGTGGATGCACACTTTCCTCAAGTATTTTACATCCTGATCATTCTCACTATACTAACGTTGTCTTGTCAGAACTTCCAGACGTACCCGCACTGACAATAACACACAGGCCGAGAGTTTCTGACCACGCCAATCATTCTCGAAGCTTCTCGACATGTCGGTCGCCCTAACGGCTTCTCGCCATGCCAATTAGTTTGACAGGTTCTGATAATACCGGCCATGCTAACGGCTTCTGACCGGGTTGCGCATCCTGACGGCCTCTAGCAAGGTCGCTCGTGTGGACGACTTCTGGTCATGCCGGCCAGCCTGGCAGGATCTGACCATCCCGTTCAGCCTGGTGGGTCTTCTCAGTGGGTGGTCAGCCGAAATTATACTGATTATTCTCTATCAATTAGTGCCATACTTACATTCCTTTCAAATTACAGTCAGTCTGTCACTTCGTGAGCGCCGTCTTACTGTGTATAACACTTTTGACCAGGTGCCGGCAGTCTATATGAACCTTGTCCTAGCTGACGGCCCTCACCAGCCACTGGGGAGGTCGACATGGTTTCACTGGTGTAACTCCTCCCGTAGTATACAGTTGGTGTCAACGGTGTTTGTGCGATACCTCTAAAAGACACAACAAGTTCTTCAACCCGAAGTATCCCAAACATTCCATAACCGAGGCAGCCCACACGCCAGTTTCATCGGTATGTGATGGTAGATGGGCTCAGATGCCTCGCCCACTCTTCACGATCCAACAGCCTTCTTCTCTCACTAGATGCTTTGATCTGCGTTGGATCAGTGACTCCCGTGTGGAATGAACTGGCATACTGAGGAGCTGCTTTCAAGTCGGATGACGGATCGCGCCTGCATACTATATCTTCACTCAAACTCGAGGTAGTATGCCCACTCACTGACAATTTCCGCAGCCATTAGATGATCCGGTCAGTGATAGAACTCTCTACAGCGCCTTACTCTGTCTTACTGCACTTCAAGGTCACCGAAGCCAGGACTAGGGCATCGAGGATGCTTTGTGTGCGCAGAGCTTTGACAGGTGCTGGACTGTACTAGGAATGATCCCAAATCAACATCGTGTATACGGGTTGCGCAGTCACTCTCAACCCCTATAAAGACGCGCTGGAGAAAGGTCTCGTACTCAGATTCCCCACACATGTATCCAAAGCACAACTCCCGAAGGCTTTTGTTCACCAGCGCAATCCTCCTGCTGCACTGCGGTGGTATGCTCGCCAGCACGAGTTGTAAACTGTCAGTTCAGCAAGGAAACAACACTCAAACCTGGAGTGAATCCTCTTGGGGTTCTGTGAGTCCATTCTAACGCTTTTTTTTTGGTGGCGTGAACTGAGCGCATCCATTCACCCAGTTGAAACCCTCCAAAGACCTCCAGTGGGTTCCATGCTATACAGAACTCAGTGGCTTCCAATGTACTCATCTTGAGGTATGTGACACCAGTCTTGGAACCTACGGCTGCATAATTCCTCACCGAGAATGATAATGTGACCAAAGGTACCTCTTAACTACAGTAACCCAGAGGGCGACAAAGCTGCTATTGCCCTCATACGTCTACCCGCCAACGTTTCAACTGATAGTCAGGACTATCGTGGACCTGTCCTCTTCAACCCGGGAGGTCCAGGAGGTAGTGGCATTGACTACATGCTTGAGTCTGGATCTGCTCATCAGACTGGCTTGGGGCCTCAATTTGATATCGTTGGCTTTGATCCTCGAGGTAGATAACACGGGTCACACTGAGACTCCGTGCGCCACTAAGACTTGATTATATCCCTGGCAGGTGTGCAACGCTCAACTCCTCACATCGAATTCTACGAGTCCCGAGTGGAACGTATTCTCTCGCTACGCCCATCGGCTGAACTCAATCAATCAAGGGAAACCGTGGAGAGTTTCTGGGCGAATAGCAAGGTTATGGGAACCCTTGCATACGAGAGGGGGAAGGACTATCTGGGTCATATGAACACCGACCACTCTGCGAGAGATATGCTCAGTATCGTAAAGGCCCATGGGCAAGAGAAGCTTCAGTATTGGGGATTCTCGTGAGTCACAGTTGTGCACACTCCAGAAGACTGACCATGACTCTAATCCCAGATACGGATCTGTTCTTGGGTATACGTTTGCGTCTATGTTTCCGGTGAGTGACCCACTGTTACTGATGGTAGATGTGCTGAATAGGGACCACCAGGACAAAGTCGAGCGCCTGATCATTGATGGAGTCGCCGACTTTCAAGACTATTATACCAGTGCGCCTCTTCAGATCCTGTTATTATGCTATGATGCTCACTCGTACAAACCTCTTACTTCAACTCTAGCGAAATGGCTAAACAGTCTTGAAGATGTAGAAAAGGTACAACAATGGTTCTTCCAGAGCTGCAAGGACGCTGGCCCGCAATCCTGCGCCTTCTACGAGGACTCAACCGAAGCTATGAACAGCAAGCTTCAGGGAATCTACGCTCGCTTGAACGAGAATCCCATCCCTGTCCGTAGTAATCTTTCCTATGGTGTTGTCGACTATGGTGCTCTGCATCCCGTTATTCTTCTAGCGTGGTACAGCCCCTTCACTCTATGGCACCCCCTGGCAGCAGGGCTGCAAGCGCTGGCTGAAGGAGATGCTTCAGTATTGTGGAGTGTCTTTGATGCTCCTTCGTTCGAATGTGACTGTGATCCAAGCAAGCATGCATTCGAGCACAATCAAGAGTCTACGAGCGCTTACATCTGCAACAATCATCTGAAAAAACCTTCGAGACTATGTAGCACTACATAGCACAAATAGTCAAATAGTGCTCGTACACTCCCCGGGGCCTACATAGTGCTACATAGCACCTGTAGTGTGAGCTCGCTTAGATGTTCCTGACTATGTAGTGCTACATAGTTAGTCGGCAATGAGATCTCATCCCGATGGAACCAAAAAAGGTCAGTGTTCAATTGGTCAGTGAATTGAATGATGAAGGGAAGCTTGGCTGCGAGACCACCCTGAAAATAGAACCTTGTGCCAGCGCAAAATAGGTCTGTTTACCACTCAGGGACGTTCTGTATTAATATTCAGCGTGTAGTTTGGGGGATGTTACGAGCATCAAAATGATTTATTCAGTGGTATATGATATATGATGGCGTGCTACGGTATCTACGAGACTACGACAAGCTAATGTACGATATTGAGGGCCCCAAGATTCTAGTCGACTGTGATGTAGGTATTTAGGGTGAGAGGTGCATTATCTGTACTGTGCTCGTGATGAAAGTCAGTCGTATCAGTAGTGTAAAGTTAAAAAGAGGCACTCAACCTTGTACTTCAAATCTCTGGAAGGGAAATTCTACTTAGTATCTCAAGAGGTTGAGCAGGAGGGAGGAAGGGACTCGGATGATCATAGTACGGAAGAAAGAAGTCCGTTGCCAACAGCCAGGTATTTATAGCCACTGGCGCATAAATACCTGTAAATACGGCAGACGCGTACTGACCTATTTCAATCAATTCGGATGGCACGTGACTTTCCCACGGACATTTTCTTCGCCAAAAAATCCCATAAATCGAGAAAAAATTAATGGCGGGGTTTCCCAAAAGTGGGTGTGACGTGTGACATCCGAATTGATTGAAATAGGTCAGTACAGTGGAATACCTCATATGGAATATACTCAGGGAAGCCAAAATCTCATTCCATATCACGGTTATTCCATATGACATATGGAATATAGGGTGTTTTGAACTTTCGTTCCACCAAAACCATATTCCATATGACCTATTATTCCATATGATGTTATTCCATATGAGGTATTCTACTGTACTCTCAATTTCAGCACAAGTCAGGCTCGGAGCACAAGGGCGAGTTTGGGCTCTAAGTTCAGATTCATGTTGATCTGGGCAAGCTTGGCTGAGCGTCGTTGAACCTTGGCGGAAACGACTCCAGGTAAAGAGTCACAGGTAAGCCTCAGGGATATCGGGGATGTGCAGCGTTTGCCCAAAAGGGCTACGGGTGGTTTGCCAAATGGGACTCGGTGGTGGGGAACGGGTGCGCCCAATCTGACAGGTGCTACATAGTACTACATAGTATCAGCAATCACTACACAAACTACGCGAGCTACGTAGTGCTATGTAGAGGAGCCCCGACTACACCACGAAAATGGGTTTCCAGATGATGGGGACTCTGTTCCTCCCGAGGTTGAAGATGCCCGAGCCTATTATCAGGAGAGCGTACAGCTCTCCTCGTTCGGCTCGCTCTGGGCTAGTTACCGGATTTTCTGCAGGTATGCAACGCGCTCTGACCTTGGTAGACATACCTGACGGCTCGTGCTTGCAGCGGATGGTCACCGGAGATTCCCAAGGCACAGGTTCGAGGTTCGTTCATCCGCTTTCTATCATCTCGGTTACCGATGAAGCTTCTATTTAGGCCCGATCACAGGCAATACCAGCTTCCCTATGCTTCTAATTGGGAATACAGCAGGTATGCACGAGAGGCACTCTTTCGTGGTAGGACCGATTCGACTGACTCATGTACCAAACAGATCCAGTGACCCCACTTTCGGCGTAAGTGTATCAAACCCAGCTGCAAAGTTGGATTCGACTCATTCCCGATCTAGGGCAAGGAAGGTCTCTCAACAGTTCCCAGGGTCCGTCGTTCTAGAGCAACATTCTCCCGGAGTGAGTATTTCTTTTCAGCCACTCTATTAAGGGGTTGATTTGAGGTTGATTTCTCTTTTTAATGCAGCACTGTTCGTCCGCCGCGCCATCAGTATGCACCGCCAAGGCTGTTCGGGAGTACTTTGTGAATGGTACGCTACCTGAGCGAGGCACCGTTTGTCCGATGGATGGATCGCCTTTCGATGATCCTGCCCCAATCACGAATTCGACCATGAGGCGGGATCTGATGTCCTCGGAGAACGAGCTGGCGGAAGCGCTGCACAATCTTGCGAGGAAGCAACCATGGCGCCCTTTTGGTACCGTCCAAATTTGAGTTCAGTCGTGGTGATAATGTACGTTAGGTTGGGAGTAGACATTGTGAATTCGTAATCATTGTGGAAGATCAGTAGAGCAGTCGCTATTCTTCCGAATCGTTCGCTCGACCGATCTGGCGATGAATCGGAACAGAACGTCGAGTCCGGGGCCCATGTAGAACCCGATGCGCTCAGTCGGAGAGGTCGAATAATAAGCGCCCCGGCAAATAATATAGCGCGGGAAGTGATGATGACACTTGGACAAATTGAAGAGTCATCTCGAACAGCTTTTTGAACTGTCTTCTCCATCCCCGTCCAGTTTCGGCGCTCGCAAGGCCTCGCAAAACTTTGTCCCCCCTCACCTGACCGCGGCCCAACTGTGAACTTATCCCAGAAGGAGCTATCTCTGCTGCGTGCTTACCTTTCATCCGAGTTCCCAGTGAGTCGGACTTGTTCACGCAATGATTTTCAGTCACCGAGATCCCTTGATTGTCTTCTACAAGGCTCACAAGAAGGCACCCTCAAATGGTGTAGATACCGTCGAGTGTCTACACGACTGAGCGTCCAAGCTTCAAGCTTCGAGTCTCGAAACCAATACCTAGGGTCAAGCTGAATCAAGGGTCATCGAATATATGTCAGAACTCATGCAGAAGCCTCAAGGTCTACGAGCCCTGGATGATAGATATCTCGGCCGTGACGAACGAGTGTGATTTGATCATTGCAGGGATGAGAGCAGTTTCGAAAACTTGTAAAGTCGACCGCCGCAAATGAATCTTCTGACAATTCAGAAACGTGAAGCGAAGGGTACGTCTGAAGGACGTTCGTGTCTGACTATGAGCGAAACAGCTGTTTTGCTGATCGATTACTCTGTTCTTTAGTCTCAATTATCCGCTCGCTCACTTGGCCTGGCCTGGACAACAATTCACGCTGCAAAGGGAATCTTGACATGGAGGAGCGCGGGACTAAATGTGTGTGCTGACGTTTTCATGTTCTCCAACTTCAGACGTTCCTATCCTTCTCAGGTCGGTATTGGTCTTCACAGGTCTTCACTCCATCGCGAGAACAGAAGAACTTCTCCACTCAATCAATGATAGTTTAACCAAGTTCGATCCCGCATGGTTTTCTTTCATCATCATCCATCGTGCGTTCGTCAAATCCGAACGGCCAAGACAAATGGCTTGAGCTACCATCCCGCCAATTATAATCGAGACTCCTACCGAGTCCATCTGCCCAGCTCTAAGCCCTTGGAATCTTCTGATATAACCTCATACTTGCCACGACCGGACAAAGCAGATTTATCAAGCACCACTTTTGAATAGACCTCGCATTTGCGAGGAACGGCCGTGACGGCTAAATGGGCCGCCTTCAGGGTGAAAGATAGCTTGGGAAATTATTGCAGTCAAGTGAGTCTGCAAAGTCCTTCTATCTTACAAAAGTTATTCAGGACTGATAGCTGTTTCTATTCAGTCTGTGAGCGTAATACACTTGTCTTGACCACTCGTATGGATCGGACTCCTCCAAAATCAAGACATGATGCAATAGCCACCAATCTTAGTGTCATGTTTGCTAGGCTCACATGAGAAACAAGGATACAATGCTAAAGCTCAGGAATGTCCCTATGATCTGTACCAAAGTCTCCGTTAGATTTCGTGGGACATAGAGGCCGCAGGAGCACATAAATACGACTTTCCCCATAACATTATCTCCAGAAACATCCACTCTACCTTCGCTCTAACACTACCAATTCTCATCCATCATGCCAATCACACTCAATCCTTCCTCCGGCGATACGAAGAGATTCAAAGTTGCTGCCGTCCAAGCTGAACCGTGAGTTCGCCGATACGGTTGTCGTCGACATTCATTGCTGACACTGGGTCCCCGCAGCGTCTGGCTTGACCTCCAAGGTGGTGTGAACAAGACCATCGACATCATCAATGAGGCCGCCACTGAAGGTGCCAAAATCATCGGATTCCCAGAGGTCTTTATCCCTGGTCAGTGTTTTCGCATTTGTGCAACACGTCCGATAGCTCACCCGGCCTGTCATCAGGTTACCCATGGACCCCCTGGGCGAACGACTTCGTCGCTTGCCAGCCTGTTCTCAAGGAGTATCAAGCCAACTCGATGGCTGTTCACTCTCCTGAGATGGATCGCATCCGGAAGGCGTGCAAGGATAACGATGTTAACGTCGTGCTCGGATTCTCTGAGCGTGACGGGGCCTCGCTCTACATCGCTCAAGTAACGATCACTCAGAACGGCGAGATCGCGAACCATCGCAGAAAGATCAAGGTAAGACGTCATGAATGCACACGAAATCTCATGCAGGATAAAGGGCTCAACAGTGTTCCGCTTCGCAGCCTACACACTACGAGAAGACTGTCTTCGGTGACGGAAGCGGTATGACATTTCTCGTCTTATCTTTCGGCCATGTCATTGATAATGTACCTCTTCTCAGCCCAATCAGTTTACAATGTCGTGCAAACCCCTTATGGCCGAGTGGGGTCGTTGAATTGCTGGGAACACATTCAGGCAAGTTCAAACTTCTTCCCTATCTCGTACTTTCGCGGCATTCCGAGTGCTGACTCAACGACTTCGATTCTCCCTTTAGCCATGGCTCAAGACCCATATGTACGCTCAACACCCACAGATCTTCGTCGGTGGTTGGTGGCCTGCATTCCCACCCGGCACAGGAGGATCTCCGTACATTGTCAGTGGTGAGGCATCCAGTCGCATGACCCAATCGGTGGCGATGGAAGGCGGCTGCTTCGGGCTCGTCTGCTGCCAGGTTGTAAGTGAGGCTGGCGCCGAGAAGATGAAGATGACCGGGTTCCCTTGGTTCGTGTTCCCCGGTGGAGGGTTCACTACGGTGCGTGATAAAACACGGTCCTAGTCCAAGCTGCTTCGGTTTTTGTGGACTCAATCTCCGAAATTTGACAGATCTATGGCCCGGACGGCTCTGCGTTGACTCCTCCTATCGACCCTGGCGAAGAGAAAGTAGCATACGCCACCATCAGTCTCGACAAGATCAACGAGGTTAAGCTCGTCGCTGACACCATGGGTAACTAGTACGTCGTTTCCGATAAGGTATCTCTTTTTCACATGTCATTAATGATTTCCTCCGTTCTTTCTTTCTGATAGCTCTCGATTCGACCTCTTACGCACTGTGGTGCACGGAAAGAATTGGGCTCCCGCGTCATATGGTCTGGAGGAGCTACAGGCCTTCGAGGATACGAAGCAAAACGAGATCAAAAATGCTGATAACAGCTGCACGTACCAGCCGCCCATCAAGGCGGAGGCTGGGAGTGTGAAAGTGTAGTCATCTACTCGGGATTCTCGGTGAATTTTGTAAAGGAAAAGCTATCTCGGTCACTATGTAAATGTATCGCAAAGCAATAGCCATCTCTCGAATCAATTCTTTTTTCTCCTTCAGTCTATACTGCTACCGTGCTCCCAATCCGTCATGGGATGTTATCTTCAGGTCGCGTGAGTAAATGATTCGAGGTACTCGAGTTGGGTACGCAACTCTAATTCCGCAAATGAAGTCAGAAGTCCGTACAAACCGTTGCTAGACCTTGATGATGCGAAGCGGGATGAGGCGACTCCATTTCGTGTTTGTAAGTCAGAATGGGAGTAGTCGCTGATTGCCCGTCTTACAACTTACAAGAGAGAACAGACAGTGACTCAATTAAATACGTACTCTAAGATACATCGACAGAGACAGAGATAAAGATACAGCAAAGCAGAAAAATGCAGTAAGGGTACAGGTATGTGCGCCAAACGATAGCAGTAACGAAAAGGATACAGTGACAACGGTGATGTGATGATTACAACTACAACCATGACAGATAAGAAAAGGAATTGTACCAGGTGGGTGCGTGAAAGAGTCTCGCTCATAACCGCGTGAAATTGTTCCGATTCAAAAGAGAATCGACAGTCGTGATCATAGTGTTCATTGTCCCGTCGTCGTCAGCGAAGCTCTCAGTCCATCCCAAATAACGCCTTCGCCCTCCTCGCGAAACCCGTTCGCTTCCCCTTCCGGACATCCCCTTCCTTCATCTCAACGACCGCAATTTCAAAGTCGCTCACATCCGCAGGAGCACTCCCAATCTTCTGAAGTGGTCGTCGAGCCCCAGCAACTCGTGCAGCAGCACGAGCATGACTCTGCATACCAGCTGCCATCGCAGCGAGCTCTGCAGAAGTAGGTTCGAACGAATCCTCGAACCCCTGAGCCGCGGAAGCAGTAGGGATAGCTGGGGCGGAGGGCAACTTGAGAGGAGCCGGTCGTCTCCTCCTTCGCCTTTCAGTCCTATCGATGTTGACGGCCGAAGCGTTCACCAAGCTCACACCAATGTACGCGGAAGGAGAGCTAGGTCTGATTGCTATAGCAGCCTCCAGTTCACGTTCGGTAGGGGTAAGACTCTTGACTGAGCCTCGTCTGGCGTGTTCCTCGTCGGCCTTGATAGCGCCCATAGCGGGTGAGTCCGGAACGAGAGCTGAGGTGGAGGTGAACTGGACCCAAGGAGAAGCTGGGGAAGACGGAGCCGGCGAGGTAGGGATGAGAGCTTCGTATTCGATACGTTCGTCCTCGTCGAGCCACATCATGCCGTTCTCGTCCTTGTAAACGGCATCGACAGCTTTCGTGGTGGTGCCTTTTGCTCGCTGCTCCATAAGCCGCTGCGCGTTCGTCTCAAGAGACCCGCCCCCAGTAAATTGCATGAGCAATAGCTCAGTCTGCAGGGCGGGCGGAAGTGGTGGGTGGACTTTCGCCTTGCCCTTTCCTTTGGAAGGACCAGCCGCACGCTTGGAAGAGGACGGCTTGGTAGGGGAGACTGATCCAGATCGAGATCGCGAGCGCGTTCGGGGGCGAGTAGGAGCAGTGGGAGAGGTAGGACTGACATCCCCAGTAACGGATTTGGCACGGTTACGACGAAGGATACCCATGCTCTTGAACTTCTTGAGACCCTTTCCGGGTTTCATAGGAGCCTCCGGGGTGACTGGAGAGCGGCGTCGGAGGTGGGAGGGAGTGGAAGGAGTTACGGGAAGATGGACGAAGACGGAAGTGTAGCCCCAGCTGGTCAAATTGACATCGGCTGGGAAATCTTTGGCGCTGCGTGGGCTGATGTTCGACCTGCTCGCGGTCGTAGGGGTTTCGACAAGGTGGAGAAAAGAGGTAGAGTTCGATGGAGCACGGCGATGTGATGGGCGTTGTTTGTTGGGAGAGATCGGAGCAGGTGAACCTGGCTGGACAGCCAAGGCCCAGTTGGTGATTGCAGTAAAAGTGGAAGAGCGCCTGCGCCTGAGTCTAGTTTTGTCGTTCTCGTCGTGAGTGGGAGTAAGAGGAAGAGGAAGGAGTATGTTGACGGGATGAACGGGGGCCATTTTTGTAGCGGGTAAGGAGAGCGATATTAGGAAGGTGTTATATTATCGTAAAGGAGGTGATTGGCTGTCGCTGTTGATGATGGTGTCGAGGCTAGCTCTGACTCGGACGTTGCTGACATTTTCCTCGGGTTATAAGAGGCTGTGGACAAAAGAGTAGGAGGACAATAAAGTATTGGTGGTTGTTTGGTCTCCCGATGCATTGACTTCTTCGTCGGTTATTATTTTCAGCCTCCGGAACTTTGCATTGGTATCTGGCAAGCTGGACGTAAGCATAATGAACTTTCATTGTCAAGAAACTCACGGTAGGCGGACTAGCTCACCGGATCCCATCATCCACATCCAATATCCCATGTACGGCCTCCTCATCACGAATGGCCCTTGTTATATCCCTATGCTGTTGTACCGGGTTGTGGAGAAGATCCTGAGCAACGTGGAGAGTTCGAGGGGCACGACGCGTGTACTCTACTTTGCCCCTGGCGACGAGGAAACCGAGTTATCGTGCGTGCAGGAGCACAATAAATAATTATCCACGAGCTTCCGATTGCGTTCCTAGGAGTACATATAACCTGTCGCATTTTGCTGGGTATCACCCTATGCAATTGTTATTGCCTTCGAAGGCTTCGTGTAGTGTGAACATTTTGCATGTTCGATCATCCAGGTGCTGTCGCGTGTTGTGTGCAACTGAGCTTCAGAAGCGGTCGAGAACAATAACAGCGATGGGTTAGTCGTATAGTACGGTTACAGGGGTCCAGGATACGATCCGTACACGGGTTCAAGTACGTAGCGTCGATATGATGATGGAGGGGGAAGTCCAAGAGAGTGACTGGCGCTGGTGTACAAATATTTGGCCACCTCGTTGGGTCTAAGCGCTCGTCTGGCGCTTGTTTCCTTCAACTTGTTCCTTCACCCATCGTCGCTCAGCTCGCTTGTCCCAGCATGTTCGAGGCCAAACTCTCAGAATCAAGCGTCTTCAAGAAGATATTTGAAAGTAAAGAGTCAAGGTCCCTAGAACCCACGAGCTATACCTGACAGTCTCTCAGTCGTCAAGGACGTCGTGAACGATTCCAATATTTCCTGCGAAGAGGATGGTATCCATATGCAATCGATGGACAGCACCCATAGCGCCCTTCTCTGTATGCACCTCAAGCCCAAGTTCTTCAGGCGATATCGATGCGACAGGGCGGTGACACTCGGACTGAGCATCCCAAGCTTTTTCAAGATTCTCAAGGTAGCCAAGGACGATGACAAGTTGACTGTGATGGCTGTGGATGACGACCCAGACGCTCTGGAGATCAAGTTTGAGGCTAGAAGTACGCTTCCTATCGCTTTGTCTACCTCTATTTTGTGGTTTTCTCTGAATTTAGCGCATATACTGACTAAACGACCCAGAATCGAGTCGCATATCATCGTATTCTCTGAATCTCCTGGCAATAGATGGGGAGAAACTCCATATACCGGATCAAGAATATCATGCGAAGATTGTTATGCCTTCTTCGGAATTCTCTGCCATCGTCAAAGATCTTCTGGCCGTCAATGATAGCGTCGTGGTTCACGTAAACAAGACCGGTTTGCGACTCGAAGCTGCAGGTCATCAAGCAAAGGGTGAAGTGTGGGTGAAGAGCGATGTGCCTGTTAAGGCAGTCGAAGATGACGACGATTGGAATGACGACGGTGAGGGTGACAGGACTCTGGTGAAGGAGGAGGATGACGACGAAGACGATGATATCGACAAGCCAGTGATCAAAAAGAGAAAGGTGCTTTCTCTTAGTCTCCGTTGCTGAAGTCCCCCTCGTCTCAACGAATCGCTCCCCGCCGATAGCTACAAGAATCTACAAACACCATACCTTCAAGCTCTCCGATCCCTAAAAAATCCAAGGAGAAAATCAAGCGCAGTCACTCGGAAACCAACGAAATCTCGGGTCCTGACCCCCAAACGATCATTCAAGTCACTTCAAACATCTCTGGCCTCACTTACAAGCTCAAGTATCTTCAAGCCATCACCAAGTGCGCGTCGCTGGCCGAGAAAGTCGAACTGCTGATCGGACCCGATTCACCCCTTCTCGTACGTGTCTCCGGGGACCTCAATGCTCTCTGCTCGCTGATGTCTAGCCCCGCACAGGTGCGGTACGATGTTGGTGCTCACGGACATATTCGATACTACCTTGCCCCACAAATTGGCGATGACTCATAGGCTTTTCCTTTTGATGCTACTCTACTTCCGTACATCACGCCCCCACCTCGCTACCTCTTCGGCTCTGTATTGCTCTCTTGTTGGGTCTTGCTGACTTTGTCCATTTGCTCTATATACGTAGTTGCTCGCTCCTGCTGATTCCTCTCTTGTTCGGCTAAGTACTTGCTTTCCTGTTGTTATATCTTCCCAAATTCTAAAGCTTCGGAGAAGGGTCTCCTTGGTTGTATCTCACCTCGCGATCTGAGCGACTTCGGAGCGACGGGATTCACTACTTTGAGTTACACGGGCGCTTGCATTGCGGGCGAGACTGAATGAAGACGAAATGTTCCACGGTGCCCCCATGATTGACGAGACAATCTTATCTTCCTGATGGCTTTCGAGACACTATCATTCACTCAAAGAATCCTTGGCTGCATACTTACATATCGGCAAAGCACCCTTCCTCAACACGAAGTAAACCTCCAATTCCCTTCCCAGCAGCAAAGCCACGGACAAAGATCGTGTCGCTGACACTGAAAGTGTCATGCCATCCACCAAAAAACTTGGTGATCAAGTCGAAACTCGACGGGGATGAAGAAGAGTTGAAGAAGAGTTGAAGAAGGTTGGAGATGACCCTTCAAATTTGTCAAAGCGTCATCATCACTTCCCACGCTATCATTCCCTGGGACGCTTACTATTCGACCCCTTTGACCGAGTGCATCGGCTGGGGGCTTGCTCTAGCATTCTGTCCTGATTCATTGCTGGAAGCTCAATTGAGCAATTGATCCGGAGGAATAGTGTCTGATCTTCCACAATAGATATAAATTCAGAATGTCTACTCCCAACTTAACGAACATGATTATCATCACGATTGGACCAGTCAAAGTTTGACGGTACCAAAAGGGCGCCATGAGTGCTTTCTCGCAAGGTCCTGAACCGCTTCAGCGAGCCCTGCATCCTCCGAAGACATCAGATCTCGCTTCAAGGTCGCATTCGTAGCCGAAGCAGGATCATCGAAAGGCGAGCCATCCATCGAACAAACGGTGCCCTGCTCAGGTAGCGTGCCATTCATAAAGTAATCCCGAATGACTTTGGCGGTGCATACTGACGGCGCAGCAATCGAGGCGTGCTGCGAGGAACAAGGAAATCAATTCCGTGATGAGAGGCAAAAGAGGAACACTCACTCCGGGGGAACGTTGCTCTAGAACGACGGACCCTGGGAACTGTTGGGAAACCTTCTTTGCCCTGGATCGGAAATGAGTCGAGTCAAATTTCGCAGCTGGGGTTGTATCACTTACGACGAAAGTGGTGTCACTGGATCTATTGAAATGGGTCAGTCCGACTTACACAGAAGAAGAGAGACATCTGGGCCTACCTGCTGTGTTCCCGATTATAAGCATAGGGAAGCTTGTGTTACCGGAGATGGGCCCTAATCGGAAACATAATCAACACCTAGAATGGCAAGTGGGTAACAGACAAACCCCGGAATTGTGCCTTGGGGATCTCCGGTGACCATCCACTGCAAGCACGGGTCGTCAGGTATGTCTGCCAAAGTCGAAGCTTGTTGCATACCTGCAGGAAATCCTGAAGCTAGCCCAGAACGAGCCGAACGAAGAGAGCTGTGCGCTCTCCTGATAATGCGTTCGGGCAGCTTCAACCTCGGGTGGAACAGCGTCCCCATCATTACAGAGGTAAGCGTTCAGAGACTCTTGATTGTGCTCAAAGGCGTGCTTGCTTGGATCGCAGTCGCACTCAAACAGAGGAACGTCAAAAACACTCCACAATACTGAGGCATCTCCTTCAGCCAACCCTTGCAGCGCTACTGCCAGGAGGCGCCATAGAGCGAAGGGGTTATACCACGCTACAAAAATGACGGGATGCAGAAGGCCATAGTCGACAACACCGTAGGAAAAGTTGCCACGGATGGGGATGGGATCCTCGTTCAAACGAGCGTAAATTCCCTGAAGCTTGCTGTTCATAGCGTCAATCGAGTCTTCGTAGAAGGCGCAGGATTGTGGGCCAGCGTCCTTGCAGCTTTGGAAGAACCATTGTTGTACCTCTTCTACGTCTTCAAGACCGTTTAACCATTTCGCTAGAATTGAAGTTTGCGCGAGTCAGTATCACAGCGTAATAACAGGAACTAAAGAGGCGTACTAGTATAATAGTCTTGAAAGTCAACGACTCCGTCGATGATCAGGCGTTCCACTTTGTCCTGGTGGGCCCTATTCATCACATTGATCCCCGATAACAGCGGGTCACTCACAGGAAACATAGAAGCAAACGTATACCCAAGAACAGAACCGTATCTAGGAGGGAGTAAAATCATGGTCAGTCTTCTTAAGAGTACGGAACCATAACTTACGAGAATCCCCAGTACTGGAGTTTCTCTCGTCCATGAGCCTGCACGATACTGAGCATATCTCTCGCGGAATGGTCAGTGTTCATATGGCCCAAGTAGTCCTTTCCCCTCTCGTATGCAAGGGTTCCCATGATCTTGCTGTTCGCCCAGAAACTCTCCACAGTTTCCCTTGATTGATTGAGTTCAGCCGATGAGCGTAGCGAGAGGATACGTTCCACTCGAGACTCGTAGAACTCGATGCGAGGGGTCGAGCGTTGTACGCCTATCAGGCACAATCAAATATTAGTTTCGTGAAGGAGCTAGAGACCAACGTTTCCTACCTCGAGGATCGAAGCCGATGATATCAAATTGAGGCCCCAAGCCAATTTGATGAGCGGACCCAAACTGGAGCACGTAGTCGACGCCACTGCCTCCTGGACCTCCCGGGTTGAAGAGGACAGGTCCACGATAGTCTTGACTATCAGTCGAGACGTTGGCGGGTAGACGTACGAGCGCAATAGCAGCTTTGTCGCCTTCCGGGCTGCTGTAGTTGAGAGGTACCTTTCATTGCACTTGATCAATAATCTTGAAACAGCAGGTTTGAAGATTGGTGCGGATACCTCAAGACGAGTACATTGGAAGCCCCCAAGTTCTGTATAACATGGAACCCACTGGAGGTCTTTGGATGGTTTCAACTGCGAACACGAACGCGCTCAGCTTACGGAAATGAGGAAAAGACACGTAGGAACGAACTCACAGAACCCCAGGAAGATTCACTCCAACTTTGAGTGCCATTTTCTTGCCGAGTTAACAGATTGCAACTTGCGCTAGCGAGCGTACTGTGCAGCAGGAATGCGCTGGTGAAGAGGTGTCTTCGAGAGATGTGTTTCCAGTACATGTGTGGGGAGTTTGTATACTAGAACTCCCACCACCGCGTCTTTATAGATGCTGGGAAGGACTGCGCACCCTGTATACAGGATGTTCCAGAAACCTTCCCGTGATGAGCTCCAATGCAACTCCGGCACTTGTCAAAGCTCCATGTGGACATACTAAACATCCTGTGATGGGTTATTTTTGACGACGTTGAAGCACAGCAAGCTGATGTAGAGGGTTTCATCGGTGGCCCTTAGGGTCCAAATCAGCTAAATGGCTGCGGACAATGACAGCGAGCGGGCCTGGTACTTCGAGTTGGAGTGAAGATGTACGCAGTGAAAATCCGACTCGAGAGCAACTCGCCAGTACAATTGTTTACTTTGCACGGGAAACTACTGTTTGATCGCAGTTCGAGGCATGCGGCGAGAGAAGAAAGCTGTTGGATCGTGGATGAGCGCATTCCACGAGATGACTTGCAGCACACGGCCTACTTCGGTCATGGCACGAAAATGACATTTCGAGTTGAAGAAAACAATTGAATCCCATCCAAGTATCGCACGAACAGCGTCGGCGCCGTGCAAGTAGGATGACAGGAACCATGGAGCCTCTTGAAGTTGGTGTCGGAATCCGAATAGCTTATTATTGGCAATCACGGTTGTACATCAGCGAAAAGAGAAAACCGGGTGAAATGAAATGCCACTCACAAGCAGTTTGACCCTTGGAAAGCGTTTTGAGGCGTTGATAGCACTCCGGATCATTTTTTCATCGTCGTGGGTTCCGTTCAAGATGATTATTAAATTGTTCCCACGTCGGCTCAATTGGGGGTCTGTGGTGACCTCGATGCCAGACCTGTCTGCCAATCGAGAAGATAGACTTCGTTCTTTGTTGCCTCAAAGATGCACCCAAATTGAAAGTCGTTCCGCTCAAGACCGCCCAGTATTCGCCATTAGAATTAGTATAAGAGAGATGACCATGATGATATCATGAGGGACAGTGTGGTGTCGACGTATTCTTATATACATTCAGGTCAGCCACTTCAAAGAAAGCAAAGACCAAAAGACACCTCATTATCCATAAAGCTACCAAGAATTTTCCTCGTGGCATACGTCATTGTGGGCTCCTGTGGGTTCTCACCCCACTTCAGCATAGCCACAACGCTCGATAAGTACCGGTACCTCACACACGATCTAGTGTTTCGCCATGATGCTACCGGGAACTACACGAAAATGTCTTGTTTAAGTTCACTCGAGCCACGACACTATCGTTGACCACCAAAAGATCTTTCACGTCCGAGGCGAGGCGGAGAACTTCGCGCGATATTCTCAACCTGACATTTACTGGATTGCGACTCGAGGTGCATCAAGCAAATGGGGAAGTGTGGGTGAAGAACGACCTACCTGCGACTCAGTTCGTCGAAGTTAATGATAATTGGTACACTGATGGCGAATTTCACACAGCTCTAGTGGCGAAGGAGAACCATGGAGGTGACGACGTAGTCAGTCCGGCAGTCAATTACATGATTAAGAGTGACTCATAGAGTCATTTTGCTCAAGTTTACAATTGATCCGAAACACTAATGACCGATTTTCCCAAATGAATTCGACTCAGGAATGACTACGAACTCCGGAAATTTCAAAGTTTGAGAGTACCAAAAGGGCGCCATGAGTGCTTTCTCGCAAGGTCCTGAACCACTTTAGCGAGCCCTACATCCTCCGAAGACATCAGATCTCGCCTCAAGATCGCATTCGTAGCCGAAGCAGGATCATCGAAAGGCGAGCCATCCATCGAACAAACGGTGCCTTGCTCAGGTAGCGTCCCGTTCACGAGGTACTCCCGAACAACCTTGGCGGTACATACTGATGGTGCAGCGATCGAGGCGTGCTGTGTTGGAGAGACAAATCAACGCCTTTGATAGAGAAGAGAAAGAGGAATACTCACTCCGGGAGAATGCTGCTCCAAAACAACGGACCCTGGAAATTGTTGTGAAGCCTTCTTCGCACTGGATTGAAACTGAATCAAGCTCTAGGTTCGTATTCATGTCGGATATCACTTACGCAGAAAGGGGTGTCACTGGATCTGTTGACGTCGGTCAGTCCGACTTGAAAAGCAAAAGAGGCATCTGTATCTACCTGCTGTATTCCCGATTATGAGCATAGGGAAGCTGGTATTACCGGCAATAGGTCCTGGATATAGGCGGAATCAGCGCCTGAGAAAGGAGGCAGCCGATGGACGAACCTCGGAACTGCGCCTTGGGAATCTCCGGTGACCACCCACTGCAAGCACGAGTCGTCAGCCATGCACCAAAGTCCAAGCGCGATACGTACCTGCAAGTAATCCGGTAGCTAGCCCAGAACGAGCCAAACAAAGAGAACTCGACGCTCTCCTGATAATGGGCTCGAGCGTCCTCAACTTCTGGAGGAATAGCGTCCCCGTCATTGCAGAAGTAAGCATTCAGTGCCTCTCCATTATGCTCGAATGCGTGATCGCTCGAATCACGATCACATTCAAATGGTGAAGCGTCACGGAAAGCCCAAATTAATGAGGCATCTCCTTCGGTCAGCTTTTGCAAGCCTATGGCCAAGAAGCGCCATGTAGCAAAAGGGGCGTACAACGCGTCGAGCATGAGGGTATGCAGAGCACCATAGTCGACGACGCCGTAAGAAAGACTGCCCCGGACGGGGATGGGGTCCTCGTTCAAGCGAGCATAGATTCCCTGAAGCTTACTGTTCATAGCTTCGACCGAGTCTTCGTAAAAGGCACAGGATTGCGGGCCGGCGTCTTTGCAGCTTTGGAAGAACCACTGTTGTGTCCTTTCTATATCCTCAAGACCGTTCAACCATTTCGCTGAAATTCGGATTTGAACAAACTGTTATCATTGTCAGAATCTAGAGGGACGTACTAGTATAATAATCTTGGATTTCAACGACTCCGTCGATGATCAGGCGTTCAACTTTGTCCTGGTGAACCCTATTCAACACAATGGCTATCGATGACAGAGGTCACTCACCGGAAACATGGCAGCAAACGTGTAGCCAAGGACAGATCCGTATCTGTGAGTGGAATTAGTATTGGTTCTCCTGAGATCGAAGAATCGTCACTCACGAGAATCCCCAAAACTGGAGCTTCTCTCTCCCGTGTGCCTGTACGATACTGAGCATGTCCCTCGCGGAATGGTCGGTGTTCATATGACCCAAATAGTCCTTTCCCCTCTCGTATGCAAGGGTTCCCATAACCTTGCTGTTGGCCCAGAAACTCTCCACGGTCTCCCTCGATTGGTTGAGTTCAGCCTCCCGGCGTAGAGATAGAACACGTTCCACCCGAGATTCGTAGAACTCAATGCGAGGAGTTGAGCGCTGTACGCCTACCAGGGGAATAATGAGATTTTAACAATGCAAGAAATTGACCAATATTACCTCGAGGATCGAAACCGACGATGTCAAATTGAGGCCCCAAGCCAGTTTGATGAGCAGATCCAAACTGTAACACGTAGTCGACGCCGCTTTCTCCCGGGCCTCCCGGGTTAAAGAGGACAGGACCACGATAGTCCTGACTGTCGGTCGAAACATTGGCGGGTAGACGTACGAGTGCGATAGCAGCTGAGTCGCGTTGCGGGTTATGGTAGTCGAGAGGTACCTTTTGTCCCATAAATGAGTGATTTCGAAGCGGTAGATCCGAAGATTGGTGTTACATACCTCAAGACGAGTACATTGAAAGCCGCCTCGTTCTGTGTAGCACGGAACCCAATCGAGGTCTTTGGAGGGTTTTAACTGTGTGTATGGACGCGTTCAGTTGATGTGACTGGGGAAAGACGCGAAGAAACGAGCTCACAGAACCCCAGGAAGACTCGCTCCAGCTTTGCGTGCCATTTTCCTGCCGAACCGACAGATTACATTTCGCACTGGCAAGCGTACTGTGCAACAGGGTTGCCCCGATGAAGAGGAATCCTCTGGAGATGCTCTTCCAGTGCATAGTGAGTGTTTTGGATACTGAACGTTGTTATGAACTTTTATAGGCGTTGAGAACGACTGCGCAGCGCGCATACACGATCTTGCTTCAGGATGCAGCTCAAAGCATGCGGTGACAGAATAAAACTGTCGGATCGCGCATGAGTCATTACATACCAATGAAACTGGTATGCGGCCTACTTCGGCTATGGCACGAACTTTTGAGATATTCTGGTTGAAACCTCATCGACACCCATTGAGTTCTCGCACGAATGACGGTGGCATCGTGTATATAGGTGACGGGAGTTATGGGGTCCAAGCCGAACCTTCGAATGGAATTACTGGGAGTTGTACCTCAGTTAGAAGAGGAAAACCACATCACTCACGAGTAGTTTGAGCCCCGGAAAGTGTCTTACTATACCTTTATACCACATTGAATCTCAGATACGGTGGTCATCGTCGTGCCTCGGGTCCAAGATGATAACGAAAATGTTCCCACTGCGTACGCGTTTGTTTCGCCGCCCACTAGCCTGCCGAGTGACCAGCATTGCAGATGGATTTTGCCCTTCAACCTCTATCCGATGCCTCATTGAATATTGCATTTCAACTTCTTTTTGCTCAAAGACGAACCCAAAATCGGAGTTGTTGCACTGAGAGAACTGCCTAGTATCCTTGTAAAAGACGTGACTACGGTATCAACTGGTATCGAGAAGAACGATGTCACCGGCGTGTCTCTATATTTACATCCAGCCCAACGTCCACGAAGCACTTCAAAGCTAACAAAATTCCCAAAACCACCTCATCATCCAGCGACTCACCCTCACTCCAGATATTTACAATCAGGCGGACTTTCCGCAAGCAGTAGAGTCCTCCGTTTAACGAAGGGTCTTCATCGGGTATCCAACGAGACGTGACAGCATCGACGAGGGCCTGCTGATCGAGAGAAGCAGCAGAAACGAAGAGTGTAAGATCCTTCAGCCGAGGGACCACGACTCCTGAGCTCGATGATGTCTCTACCATCTCCCAGTCCTGAAACTCGGAGCGGGCAGCGAGCCGCTGGAGAAAGTTGTGGGTAACGATCATGTTTTGAGACGGAGGGAAAGTTTGTGCGTTGGGATCCACTATATGGAGGACTTCAAGATATGGCAAGAGCTGCAGGAGAGATATAATATGTTCATCCGATATAGGTAACCCGTCGAGATGGAAAGAGGTCAAAACGCAAGACGATCTGATGAGACATTGACGTAAGGGCATGCTATCCCAATGTCTGTCTGAGTAGTCGTATTGTTCGATGTGAATCTTCTGGAGCTTCGGAAGTTCCATGATTGTAAAGAGACGATCGAGAAGTGGCCATTGCCCATCGTCGTCAATGGTGATGGAAAGGGACCGTGCGTCTGATGAAATAACCGCACCAGGATTGTTAAAATCGTCGTCAATGCCAACCCTGTAGACTTCAATCTCGCTAGCGTGCGGAAAGAAAGGGAGCATAAGATATATGCAGCTGTCCACGCAATCACATAGAGCCAGGGAGTGAATCTGGCGTCTAGGTAGAGTGACTTCCGAAGACACCATATCCGATGAGAGGTGAAGGGTATGGAGGGAGGGCGCATCACCAAAAACATCCAAGAGCTCCCTTGCTGGGCTCTCACCGGTGTAAGTAAGGTTGAGCTTCTCTAGCAAAGGGACCTTTCCTTGGATATCACGGAAGACGTAGTGTCGCAAAGACATCTGCGAAAGCGCAAGATTGACGTCGTACCAGCGATCGCAATTTTGGATCAGCAGATCCATAACATCCGGAGTAGAATTGTGGAAGGAAAAGAATCGAATCGTTAGTGGGTGCCGTTTCGAGCGAGATACGAGCATTTGGGTTGCCCTGAAAAGTTTTTCGTGCTTTAAGGGTGGCCACGAGCCAGTAACGATACTGATGTAGGACCACAACGCCGTTGTTGATAATGCAACCTCCCTCCAGCGACCGCAGACCATCGAGAGCACAACAGATGAGGGGGGCACTGAAGGCCATATCGACCCATGCGAAATTTCACAGCGGCACCCCTTGAATATCTCGGCTAAAATCTCCGGTGGAAGCCTATGAACTGGGGACAACGACGCGCGATACTTGGTTATGGTGCTCGAAAGTTGATTCCTCTTGCCTTCGAGCAATACGATGGAAGCCTTGAGCCTGTTTATCTCGACATCATATCCCTTCATCTCTTTCTCCGCTTCTTCAATGGCATGTAGAATCATCTTTCTCTCATCTGGAGTGACTGTGCTGCGAAAACCCGGGTTGGTCGCTTTTTGGGTGGTCTGGATGAAGAGGATGGTTCATCCATCGTGACTGTGTGTATCGTAGAGTCAAGGAATGCGGGAGAGGACTAGAAAATGGACGAGGAATAAGAACAAGTACTTGTATGTAGGAAACAATGAAGAATCTGAAACAGGTCAAGGGCCGGTTCTCCGGACCGGGCGGCACAAGCGCGAGGCACAGCAGCAGTCACGCCCAAGATGTTCTTGGACACCTCCCGCCATCTTCATTAACGAAATTAGCATTCGAGGACGGCGTGCAAGCAGTATAACACGTCTCTCAAACTGTTATGCCTTCCTTCCGGGAATTCAAGGCATGGATAATGATTGAAAGGGTACCAGCAAATGAATTCGGTGTAGAAGCGTCTGGAGTTTTAGGCAACACAATCGCTTGTTGGATACCATCCGAGGAAGGGAAGGTACGTTCAGAATACTTCATCCTTGATTTTCTCTTTCTGAACCTCAGATTTGTTTTAGAGCTTCTCAATACATATCTGCGATAATCTTGTCTCGAAACCGACCATAATTGAGTACTTCATCGATGGTAACCGATGTGGAAGTACTATCCTACGCGGACAAGCACCACGAAGTGGGTGTAAACACGGCTTCAGGGTCAGTCCAGAGCACGTCAGGCCCTTTATATTCTCTCGCATGGTCACTACAGGTACATCGTTCCATGGCACACGCGATCAATCTGACCTCTCTATCTGATTAGACGACGACGACGCAAGCATTCTCGAAGCCTCGACTGGTTGTTCTCAAGACACTGGCGAGATAAAGGTCGTTATTCGCCATGCTATGATGCTTTCGGGAACTCCGCGACAACCACGAAGCAAACCTGCGCCCTCTCAGCAAACATTCAGCGAAAAGTCAAAGAAGGGGATTGATCACCAAACTGGGTCTGATTCCTATTTTATTGGATTGTCTGATGCTCAATATTCCATCAGGTTTGGAGCCCCCGAAGTTCGGCGTGCCCGTTTTACGAACGCGCGGTCTGTTGGTGATCCAATTGTCACGTTCTGCTTCAAATATCGGCCTCTAGGTCAGTTCTTATAAGTCTTATCACTTCAACGCCTCGATATATGCTGACTTTATTCTGTCGCAGCCATGTTACAAGCCAACGATATAGCTTCAACGCCCGCTGCCAGTCAAGCTGAAAGGAAGAAGAGACCTTTATCACCTCCTAAGGATCGGGCCGCAGCTGATATTTACGATGTAGATCAAGACCCCGATTCTGAGGAGGTTGCCCGACTCGAGGTAGATCTGGTTCTGTCTACGAACATGGAAGTAATACTGATCCTCATGTAGGCTAGGTTGAAAGAACTGAGGGCAAAGAGACCGCAGAAGAGGGTTAAGGTCGAACACGACCCCAAAATCAAGTGTGAACGCTCTCAAGAAGGACCGGAGGTCATCGACCTGACCACCGATTGATTCTGGGGTTTGTAGGTTGCATAGACCGAACATATCGTTCTATGATTATTTCGCCGCTACCTTACAACAGCATATCATATAACCGTATGTAATTAACTTTGTTTTCTCGAATATAGTGGGCACAGAGGTAGATGTAGAACTTTAGTAAGTATCTTGGCCACACGGGTCTGCCATGGCTAGGAATTCCGGCGCTTATGCGACGCGTCCCTTTCTTTACTTAGACTACGACAATCACGACAATCATCTCTACCATGGCACCGCCTAACCCTCAAAATGCCAAAGAATACGAGAAGTTGGCCACGGTACACATTCATGCTCGATGCACACATCGAGTCCCCTCTAATTTTTCTTCAATAGAAACTTTTGAAGAACATTCGCCCCAATCCCGTCACTGGGAGGGTAGAAATGGACGACATTGGGAGGTGGGTGTGCACTGGCGTACTCGTTGCCTATCCGTCTGTATGTCGTCCACACAACTTGTTCATTTGTCTTTTTTTTTTTTGTTTTTTTTTTTTGTTAGATACCTCATGGAAAACATGGACAACCCAGACCTTGCCCAGTTCGCGCAACTCACAGACACACTCGATCACGACCAAAGGCAACAAGATCTCACCAAGTTTGACTTCAACTCTCTGAAGAACACAATCAAGGAAAATACGTTGTACTACGTCGGATTAGCGTACCAAGGGCACTTCAATCGCTCGGGAGACCTCATCCCACCGGAGAAAATACCCTTCGTTTCGGATGCTCGTCCCCGATACGTTCTGGCATGTTTTGAAGGAGAGCGTATGAGAGGTTACGAGGAATGTGGGGATAGTCTACCAACGTCAGATGTCGTGCTCAAGTGAGTCGCTAGTTTTTCTCTCGTCCCGCTTGAACACGCTAAAACGAGTCTAGTCTCATTCAACGATCATTCGCAAGCCCACTGCCCCCGCTAAAACCTGAATTACCTTTCCAACTTCGACTTGACACGAAACTGGGAGTCCACGTCGACGTGTTACGACCGTTCCTCGACACCCTCCCAAAGCCGTTCCACTGGTTGGTAGAATCGCGAGAAGAGGAACAGCGTGTCAAAGATATCGCCCATGCGGAAAGGCAGGAGCTGATAGCGAAGTATAGGGCCATGGGAAACGGATACAAGGAGCAAGGAAACCAGGCATTCAAAGCAGGAAAGAGGAAGGAAGCCCTTCGGCTCTATCAGGCCGCGATCGACGCTGTGTACAAGATATGGGGCGGAGGCGATCCGGACAAGGAGCAGGAGAGAAAAGCGTATACATTGGTTGCAATGTGTCACGCCAATCGGTCGGCGGCATGGATGATTGAGGGCGAAGGAAAAGATGCGGAGAAAGCGTTGGATGCAGGGAAGAAGGCAGAACATTCTGATCCTGGGTATGCGAAAGGGTGAGTTTCCTTCGTCCGAGCTCTGGGCCTCGAAATAAATGCTCACGTCCAACGCCCAGCTACTTCCGTCAAGCACGCGCTCTAGAAGCTCAGGGAAAGATTAAAGAGGCACAGGAGGCGATTATTCGAGGGCTCAAGAGACCCGAACTTGAACGCGATTACAGTCTTGCAGAGGTTTTGATCGAACTACAGACAGACGGGAAAGGTCTACCTGACGACTTGGAATCGTTCAAAGAGTGGTTCACGGGCGTCACGGAGACTGACTTGGAGAGCGCGAAGAAACTCGAAGGGCTGGGATGTGCCTGGGTGGATCGTTGCAATGACCATAGGCAGAAGCTCGAGGAACGAGCAAAATCTCAGCAGCCCTGAGTTGATCGGAGGTAGCATCGGTGATCTAGACACGAGCGGTTATTGTGATATCTGTACTATGGCTAGTGGCACGTCCTCTATTTTACAAGAACCAGTAATTACACCCATATATACCCTATTACCCAAATTTTTTGAAGAGGTGACGTTTACTCAAACCATTTTTTCGCCCACTGCACCCTCCCCGAGTCCATCAGACAGCCTTTCGGAGCTATCCCCCGTTGAGGTGGCAGCCGGGTCGTCTGTCGCTCTTGAATGAAAATCGACATTTACTCCCAATATTGTAGACTTTTGTTGGGCGAGCTGAGGGTCCGCGAATTGCATCTGCAAGGACATCATTTGGTTCACACTACTGACGGATTTCCCATGAGCTGCCCGAACGATGATCAATGTCGGCGCCAATCCCTGTGAAAATAGCACATAAAATGGGTTAGTCGCGAACGTTGGCTTCAGGGCGCTACGTTCAGGACTTACTGCCATCAGCGTTGTTAAAGCTCCCAAGTCTATCGCTACTGCCCCTCGAGTCTCCGGATCCATGGTGCGCTGATAGACCATAGCGACTAGCATAAACCCTGCATAGAGGATCCCGGATTCAATGCTGTCGAATGTCCTCTCTTCAGTAATCCCGCATTGTTAAGGGCAGACAGACACTAGTATAACGTACATGATAGCAACAGTCGCCTTGTATTTGGAATGGGTGGGTTGACCCATAAGCTTTCTTGCCTCGCGACTAATCCACCAAATTCGCCCGCCTATGTTCCGCCCAGTAAGTACTCGTCGAGAGCACCAAGATCCTGAAACGACGTACCGGTCATGAAGGTCAGGAGCAAGTTAAATCCCGTGATACCGAACGCGGCTGCCTCGATTATTTGTCTTGTCTTCAACAACATATTGACGTTATATAGAGACGAGGTGTCATTGGTGGCGATCACGTAGGGAATCTCGCAGCCAATGGTGATGCCTACATGAACCATCGTAGTGTGAGTGAAGGTCCGGGGAGCAATTTGGGTAACCGACACACCATTCAAGACAAAGGAAAGGAAGGCGAGCAGGTAGAGCACGAATTTGTTGGAATCCCAGATAATGTAGCATCGATGGATCTGTGGAGGTTTACAATCATTCATCTCGTCGACTTTCGCGAAGAGTGGGAGCTTACCAGCATTAAGTCTGCCAACGCGCTATGGCAAGAACTTCAGTCAATACACGGTCCCTCATCCGATAGCGTTGAGTACTCACTTCATCAGATCGTAAACAAGGTTCATTATACCCCTAGAAAAGTACATATTGAGATCCAACGAGGGAAGGAATCAATTCCACACCTACCCGGTGGCAGTCTTTTGAACGTTGTGGCGTAGATATTCCAGCATGGGAGTGAGATCCTGCGCTTTGACAGCCTTGTAAAATATCACGGTGCTGAGTATGGAGGTCCATAGATACGCTGAGACGAATAACGTCCCAAGGAGAAAAAGGGCTATGGTACCTCCGAGATACAATCTCGAAGATTGTGCGTCGCGTCGACAGAGTACACGGATCGCTAACCCGAAGATAATGGTGTAGATACCTGCCCCAAGGACTCGATACTCAGTCGTCGGGAAGGACGCTGTAGCGAGGAAACGATGGGCTTACCATATACAAAAAACAAGGCCTGGATAAACCCGAGCATGAGAACTCCATGATGAATCGGATAAATGAACGCAACTGACCGTCAATGAAGCTATGGGTCGTACGATAACCGTCGTGACTGTGAGATAAGGTGCAAGAGCTTCTTCGAGATCCATGAATGACCGTTGAGTAGAGGGACGTGATGGTGGCCGAAGGCACTGTGGTTCTTGTGGCTCGAAGCTTGAGGATAGCAGGTGACTGAGGCGCAAGCTTATATAGCATGGACATTGGCCCGTTTTTGGGACTTCTCAGTGGTACTAGAAAGAACTCTTGACACCCATGTCTCATTGGTCGGGGAGAGCGCCTATGACATTGAATTCTGAATATGAGAGTGAATTTGACAGGTGTAAGTTGCGGGAGTGATGGCGGTGATGGGTATCAGCCGACAATAAAATGGTGGCGATCATGATAGTATGACGATCAGCCCTGGCGACTAGATGATAGCATTTAGAAGGCTGTTCCGTGATCGGTGAATACGAGAACCCGGAGAGGTTGTAACTTGCAGAGAAACATTGACTCGGGGATGGCAACAGTCTCGCCTCATGAGTAACATGAGAAAAGAAGAAGAATCTGAGGCAGTAGCACCGGCCAGACTTACCAATGATGAGCCTAAGTCACCGTCGTTGAAATACTTGAGAGGCGAGACAACGGCGCCGGCCTTGAAACTCGTTCAAAGAAACACTAGGCCCTAGGAGGTAATGGCAATCGACGCGAGAACCGCCAAGCAGATACGAGTCACGAAAACTCAATGTGAGCGTCCAAGGAAACAGACCCCAGTTCCAGATACTCGCGCCCTGGAGATTGAACGGATACCCAAAGATGTATGAGTACTCATTTAGCATCGTTGCGAAACAGTCTGCCAAAGCTACATACCGTTAATATGCAACCTCGTGGCCTCGACGCAACCTAAAACATTCTCTCCATACTAGTGAAGGTAAACGACGTTATCGGAAGCCACAAACGCCGCCCATCCTCTTTCTCGGGTCTCCTGCCAAAGCTGCCTCTAGCTTCTCTGACTCGAGTGCCACAGGATTTCTATGAGGTGTCACAATCTGAGATAACACCAAACATAGTATGAAGATTGCGGTCCCTCACTGCAGACCGCAACATCGAAATCACTTGATGGGAATTAGCTGCATATTTTACGCTGCCTTCACAACGATGAGGCCAGGTGCAATTATGGCGGAAGCTCCGATATCGAGGCTCTTTTGAGGAACACAGGACCACTCGCCGACATATACGGCGAAAACAACTTTAGGTCGACACGGATTTGAGCTTGACCATCCGGCCATTCTCATCAGGATACATACTAGGGTTTACGAGTAGCACGATAGAATCCAGTCCGTGGAGCAAAAAGAAAGAAAGAAAAACTCTTGGAAGTCCACTTGACACAGTTCCAAAGGTATCGAGGCGGATTAAATTGCCAAAATCCGATTCGCGCACGAGCCGATCGACGCGTAAGCATCGAGCCAGTGATGATACTGTGAGGGAGGTTGAGTAATGTCAAGTACATCGCAGGTCGTTTGAGGGAGTTGATAGCACCTACATGAATGGGACAATCTGTTGGTGCATATACCCCATATATGGACGGCGCTCTCGATTGTTGCGACACATGACAGGTATAACGCAATGTGTGGTCGACGGGATAGTACAAGTAAGATATAGAATCCTGGGTAAGCATCGAGCCCAAAATTGATGGCCTGGCTCAGCGCGGGGAGTTTGACTCGCGAGTCGCCGCAAACGAGAGCAGTTAACTAGACGGAATTGCATGAGGTTCAGATTTTCATAAGTTGAAGTAGACGCTCACTGGTACATACCATTAGAGCCAATGGATCGAATTCAATGGTACCGGTAAGCAAGTTGCATAAGCCGTTGAGGATTTAAATATCCATATTTCGAGAGAACGTTGACAGCCCTTAATCCTGAGCTTGGGGGGCTCGAGTAATTTTGATACATACCAATTTTGGAGCAGCGGGTTCGGGTATCGTCCAGACTCCGAACCCCTTGGTAGATCCAGCAGAGAGGCAGTGACAATGTAGTCCATACCCAAAAAGTGCTGACAATGAGTGATTCAAGGGCTTGTCCTGCAGAACCACAATGCGAACATGGCAGTTGGGAACAACGAGGGGACAAACGTTGAGCGCCGGAGAAGCGCCCTACAACTTGTGCGCCAAATTAGAGCAAATACTGAAACTCTTTCAGCCTTGACCACCACCACGATAACGTGAGGGCCTGATCTGACCCTCGAAGCCACACTCGTTGGACACGCCGAATTTCACAATGATTTGATTAGAACCATATCAGCTGGGGAGATCGACAAGACAATCTCCTCCCGCCAATGTGAGTGCCACTCTTCTGACTTCGTCTTGACCCTTGAACGCTTTGTACTCATCGGTCGGAGTTTTTGATTCCTCTGTCAGTCTGAACCATCCCTTTGTCGTATCTTCAAGATCTTTTGGAGACTAACCATATGACAGTGGGCGCGACTTCCAGTTTAGGATATTCAATTCTACGTCCTATCGAGACTCGAACACCCTTCATTGAAAGATCTCGACATTCGAACGCCGTCGGTGCGACGAAACTGGCGAAAGAACGCGTTTCGAGTTTTATCGATATCTATACGATGTGGAGTGTCAGCGCCACAACTTTTAAAATGAAGAGGTCAGCGGCACATTCATCTTCCATCCCGTGGTTCAAAAATGCTACAGGGCCAAACCCCGGAATCGCTCGAAACTCAAAGACATGTGCTAGGCTGTGCTGGGGATAGAGCGTCTATCGTACCTGTTGAGTCGGCCCTGCCCTCTCGCCGCGGACTCCGACAGTCGACTCACCATGCCTGCGCCATCCCTCCACTTTCTATTGAATTCCAGCCCAAGTTAGGTCGATAAGGAGGGCTATAGAACTGGCTCGTAAGTTCTTGGATTTACTTTGGTGGATCAACTTGCTTGCCTCCGATGTTGCAGGCTTCTCTTGACTCGGGGTCCAATAGTCACTCCTGAGGCGGGCGCGTGAAGTCCTGTCAATGGCGTTATTCCCATGCTTGTGGCGAGAAACAATAGGACTCCGTAAAACCTTAAACTTGACAGGACGAATGGCTACTTCAGCGACGCTGATCGGTCATAGCATCTGCAGATTATCGGGCGCTTGAACGAGACGAAGCGAGGTATAAAGATCCTGTTGAAAGTCACGAAGGTGCTATCGTTCCAAGTCACTAGGGTCGTTAGATCAACTTAGTTGCAATGGCCAGGACCGTGGAACAGATTGTTGCGCCCTATACCACGGTACAAACTGGCGTGGTTCAGACTGTCACCACGCTGTCGGTAAGTCGTCTCTCTCTGATAGAATGATCAACAATCAACTCTAAGACTTCTCCTCAGGTTCTGTTTTTGATTTATGGTAAGAGCAAGACACCCCTCAACGATACCACACTGGGCTCAAATTGCTCCGACAGGTATATACATCATGTTATTCGGCCTAGCGATGCGCATTCTTCTTCGTCGTGGTACTCCCTCTTCTGGACTCTACCTCGGTTTTACTGTGTCGCTTTTCGTGCTCGCAACAGTCGACAATCTCTTCATCGTTTGGGGGTTGATACAAGATTCCACTATCATCTTTAATGCCATCAAGACAAGGAACTATTCTCGCCTCCTCAATCACCTTAGGCACGACCGCGTGAAGACCGCCTTATTGTACGTCCTACTCATTCACTACATATCATACGAGAGCATTGTCACAACATTCGCGTTCATTAGTACGGCCGAAAACTTGGGCATCACTGCAATGAAGTACGTCTCATAAGCTTTTTGCCAACATAAGCTGACTACTGATGTCTCGACCGAATTGTACTAGTGCAATTGCCGACGCTATGCTGGTGGGTTATACTTAGTTTTTGTCATCTAGTCATTCTCTGACGCGGGACGCCTCACTCACGGCCCACTTAGATCCACCGGTGCTACATCATCTGGGGCTATCGGAAACTTGTCCTGTACCCCTTGGCTTTTGTTAGCGTCTGCCTCAATTGTATGTCTCTCAGTATAGCTCTCGAACTCATTCGACTCTCAGACTGATCGTAGGATAGGTATAGGCTTTGCAAGTGTCATACTTGCAGGGATGGGGTCCAGAGACTCCACCGTGCGTTCCAATAATCGTCTCTATGCAA
The DNA here is from genome assembly GCA_029532415.1 of Marasmius tenuissimus. NCBI lineage: Eukaryota > Fungi > Basidiomycota > Agaricomycetes > Agaricales > Marasmiaceae > Marasmius > Marasmius tenuissimus. The sequence continues at coordinate 78,911 of JAQOTA010000025.1, read as the reverse complement.
TGGGCATAGCGATAAACAACCCCTGGATGATTACTGTTGCTGTGTTCAACGGTATATTGACGTTGATGACCGGTATGTTTCGATCATCTCCTAACAAGCTCACTTGATTGACTAATAGTGCTATTACTATTACACAGCCGGACGAATATGGTGGATAAGTCGTGAGGCAAGAAAGTTGATGGGTCAACCAATTCACGCAAAGTACAAGACGATCATAGCCATAATGTGCGTGTCTTCTCCGCCCCCCAGAGTCGGTTACTAATTTTGGATACCATAACAGCCTCGAGTCTGGACTCCTCTACTCGTTGAGTCTGGTCGCGATCGCTATCATGCTCTTTGTAATCGATCCCACTGTTCGAGCAGTGATTCCAATCGACCTTGGATCTGCGCTAGCCGCGATGGGGGTGAGATTTTGCCATCTTCCGATCAAGTTTCCTCACTAACATTCCGCTCTCCGGCAGGGTATCGCCCCCACGCTCATAATCGTACGGGCAGCATACGGAAAGAGTGTCGAAAATGTCCAACAAATGGTTTCCACGCTGCAGTTCGCTGACCGTCCGATCTCTACGCCCGGTGAGGCGAGAACTACAACCATCGACTTCGCCCGCAGGTCACACGACACTTCCCAGCCGACGAGAGAGACGCCGTCCCCGGTGGAAGAGGGAGAAAAACTAGTCTAGAGTTCAGACTCTAGTCAGATCGGTCTGAATTCAAATGTGATTTTCTCTCTCCCTCTTCTCTTACCTGTAAACAAGTCACGACTGCCTTGTAGGTCTCTTAGTAGCATGTAGTTCAAAGTCCCTGATTTAGCCTAAGTCCTCATCTGTCAAGGAGCTGTTGCCCTGCCATTAGTTAGGCTGTCAATCTGGAACTCGACTGGATTGTTCCAACATAAAGCAAAGTACACGAAAAGCAAGGTACACGAAAAGCAAGGTACACGAAAAGCAAACTAAAACACATCCAAATTTCCTTTAGATACTCGTTCGTCGTCCCCACCGCCATCCGATCCGTCCAATATTCAATGTTCAGACATGAAGTGGTGACACCCTCGTATCATCAAATCTCGCAAGGTTTCGTAGCGCCTCGGCGAGATCCCCTTCCTCCGCGCCCTTCAATGGAATTTGTGCGCCATCCTGCCCAAACTCAAAGTCCTCGATCGAGCTGGAATTTGATGGATCGAAAGGTGACCCATCGATAGGACACCACGTCCCGGCATCAGGTAGCGTGCCATTCACGAAGTACTCGCGAACAACCCGAGCTGTGCAGACGGAGGGAGAGGATAACGAACAGTGCTATACGTCCGGAATGCTCGAAATCAGTCGTGTGGAAAGGAGGATAGGCGATTGCTTACACCAGCGGAGTCTTGCGAGAGGACTACGGATCCGAGGAATCCTTTGGAGACCTTGTGTGCTCTGTCACACATGAGTTACTTCCCTGTTTGCTGGGGTGGAGGAAAAGAAACGGGACTCACGCCCAAAGTGGGGTCACCGGGTCTAAATCGATACGTTAGGTACGGGTAGCTTGAAAGAGATTCAAAGAGCGACGTACCCGCCTTGTTGCCAATAATGAGAAGAGGAAAACTCGTGTTGCCGGCAATAGGACCTGCGCGCAAGAAAATGAGGATTCAGTCGACACCCAAACTGGCTCCGGCGCACCCCTAAACTGAGTCTTGGGTATTTGGGGCCACGATCTAAATCATCCCCAGGTGACGGCACTCAGTATCTCTAACCATAGCCAGCATCAAAATATACTTACGCGCAAGCCAAATGGATTCCAGCCCACAGACTTCCCCACTCCGAAACCTTCAAGATATTCGCATAATGCTCCTGAGCACTCTCCAAATCAGACGACACAACATCTCCATCATTACACGCTATAGCGGTCGTGGCGTCGGCCACACCCTGGAAAGCCTTCTCCAGGGGATCGCAAGAACACTGGAATTGGTCTGCATCTGTCATGCTATACAGCGCAGTCCCATTACCGTTGATCAAATCCGCGAGACCTGCTGCGAGTTGAGCCCATTTGTTAAATGGTTGGTAAAATGCAGTGAAAATGGTCCCTCGAAGGCGAGCGTAGTCGACAATGCCGTATGAAGCATTGGTGTGGACTGGAACGGGAGATTGTATTATCGACGCGTACAACTTGTTGAGTTTGCCGTTCATAGCCTCGATGGAAGGTTCGTAGAATGCACAATCATTAGGGCCCGCATCGAGGCAGTCTTTGAAGAACCATTGCAGCACATTGTCGGTATCGCGTAGGTTCGTCGTCCATTTCGCTGCAGCCCGCTTTAGTCCAGTCCAGTAATTTTTGAATGTCGACTCAGGGCTCACTGGTATAATAGTCATCCGTCACGTCGACCACTCCATCAATAACAAGGCGTTCCACGTTGTCCTGCCAACGTCAAGGGACTGTTAGGTGTCGTCGGTTGCATTTATACAGAAACTAACCGGGAACATTGCAGCGAATGTAGAGCCCAAAACGGTTCCGTATCTGTGACGCGCTTCCAGTCAGATGGTTTCTGATGGCATGTCGCTAGGTTTCACTGACGAGAATCCCCAGTATTGTAATTTCTTCCGGCCATGAGCCTCGGTAATCTTGAGCATATCCCTCGCCGTGTGATCAGTGTTGATGTGAGCAAGTACATTATCGTCCCGTTGCGCAGCGAGTTCTCCCGTGATCTCATTTCGCGCCCATGAGCTCGCGACCGTATCGGACGACATATTGAGCTCCCTGACGCTGGGGCGTGCCCACAGTTCACGTTCGACGCGAGACTCGTAGAAAGAGACGCGTGGAGTCGAGCGAGAAACACCTTCAGAAAGAAATGAGGATGGGTGATCGCAAAAGAGGTATAGCTACGCACCGCGGGGATCGAATCCTACAATATCGAACTGAGGTCCCACAACCTTCGCCAGCATTGCTCCCCTGCCCCTTACGAGGTCGACACCACTCCCTCCTGGCCCTCCCGGATTGAACAAAATCGGCCCACGGTAGTCTGTGCTGTCTGTTGACACGTTGGCTCGAAGCCGGATGAGAGCTATAGCAGCCAATTCATCCTCGGGCTTGTTGTAGTCGAGAGGCACCTAAGCCAAGTGATGTTAGTCTCCACCACAACCTTTTCATAGCGTAGAAGCGTAGAGCATACTTGAAGACGGCCACACTCGAACCCTCCAGGATAGCAGTCGACCCATTTCAACTCTTTTGAAGGCTTCAACTGGTAGATAGAAATACTTGAGAACCACTCAAGAAATCAAAACGCTCTCGAGAACACACCTTTGCCCAAGATGACTCGGTCCATTCTGACCACTCTGTCTGATCTTGTGTTTCCACGGACAACTCTGTTAGGTCCTTTTGGAAATTGGGATGGAATGCTGCACCGCACGCGCAAATCAGAAGTGCGATACCAATGAAGCCGAGCGCTTTTGTGAAGCGTCGTCGATCCATTGGGTTGCAGTGAAAAGCGCTGGCTGACGTCGACGTTGGTGGGTAAACGGTAACAGACGGTAACCTGGCCAATGCAGGGGAGCCTTTTCCCGCAGTCTGCTGATGTGATTCAGTTGACGGGAATGCAATGGCGAATGGTCACAACTCCTTGGAAAGGACAGGCAAGGGCGTCGATACGATCTCCGTCATTCTGGATGGTGACTGGAGGCTAATAGTAAGTGAGCTTTTGACCAAGACTTGGGTTGCTGAGCTCATCTCAGGTCCCCTCGTTGGATCGCGTAGTCCATGGACCAAGTCTACCGCCGGCATTATTCGGGATCCTCCGGTCAAAGCCACATGGGTATTTCTTCACATTTTCTTCGTCGTCGAGTTCGAGCAGAAGAAAGGTATATTCATATCCAGACCCAGAGACTGACGCTCAATGATGGGCATCATAAAGTATGTAGCATACATATCATATCATCAAGACGGATTCAGGTCCATGTTAACGAGTTGAGAAACATTGTCAGCCAGTATAAGTAATCGACTCCCTTCAAACCCTCACACGGAGTCCTTCGGCTCATCGCCATCTGAGACCAATATCGTCGGAAGTATTTTAAACAATTGTGCCCACGGTTTGCTCCATCGCTCTATCGCCATCTCCAGACCCGTTGCCATTTGCAGGCTTGGTGGGGGGCACAGGGGGTGCGGGGGGTGCGGGGGGTGCTGTTACACAGTTGATAGGGAAGATGATACAAACCGCAGTGGGAAGAACGAGCAACAATACGGCGACGCCTTGATATTCACGGTCTGTCGCACTCCAAGTAGCACTGAGAACACCTATAAGGAGAGCATCAGACCGAGAACCCAAAGAAAGTTGTGGGGTCTTCGCACCGATTGCGAGTAATACAGTGGCGAGGGTAATAGAGAACACTGGGTAGGCAAGTGGAATAAGAGTGAGGTAGACATGGATGCGATTGCTAAATAAAACCTAGACGTCACGGTGTAAGCAAGTCGGGAGAGAACAAATTCTTTCCGACACACCCTTTGCGACCATTCTAGCTGCGCTTTGCTCACTATGAGGAGGCATCCCCAAGAGATAAAGGCGCTCCCAATAAGTAGTCCAAAGGCAGCAAGGAAGCAGCCATACGGGCCCCGGAGAGTATAGTTCACCAAGGCCGACCTCGGGGGTTCAGTGGAGATGAATACAGCAGCGGGAGTCAGGAGTAAGGTTGCCTATGCATACACGCTTCAATTTGGCGACATCCGTCCTAAAAAGGTGTGCTTACCACAATAATCATGTAGTTCAAGCGGTCACAAGTCGTCTGAATCGATAAACCCCGCAATCTATCGTCGCCTTGTTCTGCAGATTTGATAGACGCCCAGACGGGTTCCAATCCTGCGTGCCCAAACGAGGCAATGCATAGCAGGTTAAATAGGAAACGACGAAACGTTCCAAGAAGTGTAGGAGACTGGTTGGCCTTCCAATGCGACGGGATCCGTAGATGAGGGTCGGTCGACTCCAACACTGCCCGTTCAAGTTGGCACTTCGACAGCGTTGACATTGTGCTCAGGACAGGCCGCCTGGCAGTGGATTGTGGAGTCAGAGGTGTAGCTGCATGCTGTATGGATGACATGACAGCGACGGTTGGTCAACAAGCTCCAGACGAGGGTAGTTGAGGACTCGGATGGAGGCTCGGATACTTCTTAAGTCCCCTCAGCAGTCGGGCAAGCTAATAAATGAAGTCCTCTTCCGTGGTTCGTTTGTTTACCCGAAAAGTCGACGAAAATAGCGAGATCACCTTCGAGGCAGTAGGCTGCTCTTGACAACTCCCACCCCCGATCGGACTGGCGCTAATATTGTTGGAGCTCTGACCTGGATACAGACCGCCCATGTCATTCAATGAATTCGAACTGTTTCCTCCATACCTAGATCCAAGTATTCGAGAAGGCATCAGCTTCTGGACGTTCAGTCAGCAGTCAGTGTTGACATCAGTCAGCGACGAGCTCAACTTCGAACACCCGCTTTACATTCCCTTGGTCTATTCCCGGACGCGGGTGTCAGGTTGACCGTTGACCCTCATCTTCGGGGCTCGAGTGCCTCTCCGGAAAAGGTCTCACAGCTGCTAACATAGGCACCATCGATATTCCAGAAGACTGTTGCCCGATAAGTCGTCAAGGGTCGGGCCGCGCACGACTCCGACTGGCGACATCCGGCATGGAAGAAACTAATTCCTCCTGAGAGTGCTGGAGAGGAAACCGCAGTCGGCCGATTCTCCATGGACACTCAGTTGATTCCGACATCCACTTTGAGTTTGTCTCGCCGCCCTAGAAAGGCTGTAATCCTTGAAACGTTCAGATCAAGTTAACAGGAAAAATAGGCTGCCTCGGTCCTGAGCATATCTCGAGCGTGCCTCGTGTAGCTTCGAATTTAGGTGCGACGAGACAGGGACAGGCGGAGAGTCTTTGATGTTCTATTTCGGACTCTTGGAAGCCTCGATTGCCTATCCTTACGGAGCGAATGAGTGAATTGGGGTACTGGTGAGGATCTTCGCCTTTCTACAGGCCCCCCAGATCTCGAATTTCGATTCAAATAGCAGGCGCAGCGGGGCTGAGCACTATCCTCATGGCGGAATGAGACCAACATGATCTAACGGAACATAAGGGAAATGAGTCAGTACTACGTGGGTTTAGAAGGAGCGTTGGCGAACCTGAATGAAGGATATCTCTAGAAGGTAAGAACCATAGCTTTGGCCGGTCACCAGCAGGCTTGGACTTGTCAGAGATGACTATGACTTGGTACGTAAAGCGCGGTATCATCACAATTGGGTGCTGGCGGGCTCGATGTGTTGAAGAAGCTACTTTGAAGGGAAGATTGATGAAGATTCAACTAGCCGACATATGCATGTTAGGATTGTCGCCGATTGGTAGTCTCGTCGAAAAGGCCATATAAACGTTGAGTGACGGCTCCCGTTGTAGAGGTGGCGACCCCCTCGGAGTAAATGTTATCAAGCCATCTGCAAGGTGATACGTGGTCGGGACTCCGCGCGGAAACTACCAACAACGCCATCACGTGTCCACATGAGGGCAGGCTTCAAGTTTAGGGCTTTGGACCAGAAGTTAGAACCCTGCTAAGTACCATTCAGCTCGACCCCTCTCACTTATCCCAAGTTCAACGAAGAATAATCAAATGGTTCGCAAAGAGACGCGAAGATGCGGTGTTACTAAGCATAGTTGCTCGTTAGGCCTCTTCAGACGTCAAATAAGGTCTTAGATTACCGGTGCATAGACTTTTGCGATTGTACTATTCCCAGTTTTCCTTTTGATACATCGACAGGTGAGTGCGCCCAGTCTACAGCTTCAGTGGACATACTCAGGTCGGCGTTCTTGTGCTGGATTGCTTACGTCGCAAATGATCTCGATGCAGAAATTTCCTTCATTCATACCGAACTTGAATCTACAATTATCTCGACCATCCCTATCGCTGGTATCTCAGAAAAATGTTCAGACATACGGCCTTGAATTCCGCTGAGTCATTGGCTGTGTAGCAGCACTACGCTGTCAATCAGACTCTTGTCCGACTCGTTGATAACCTCGACAAGTCCAAACTTCACGCCATCCAATTTGACTGTTCCCCAAGCTATCGGTGGGGATACTTAGCTTGAACATATCATGTACCGGGACGAAGTTCAAGTTGCCTGCGTGTAAACTACGTTGACACACGTCCACTCCTGTATTCGAAGTCCGCGAAGTAATCGTATCGTGCTGTAGTATTAACCGTACATATCCTATCACTATAGACGCCTAAGACGGTTCCAAATCTATGATATCGAGTTAGGCAACAATGTCAACCTGTCCAAGAGTCGGCTCAAACACACTCCTGCGCTCTCTTGCCACCAATTCTGGCAGTGCTTTCGTGGGTGTCCGACGTGGAGCTTTTGACCAAATAACCTTTTAGCCAGGCTATTGCACAGGAAACGGGGAATATCAAGGATACAAAGATGGGCATGATGAGCAGAAATCCACCAATGCCTTGGTAGCCGGGGTCCTCCCCACACCAGATAGCACTGAGGACACCTATGAGGAGAAGGTCAGACCATAACCCAGAGAAAAACATGGAATCCTCGTACCAAACGCGAGCAACATGGTCGCGACACCGATAGAAAACGGTGGGTAGGCGAGTGGAAGAAGAGTGAGGTAGACGTGGAGACGATCGCGAAATAGAACCTGAACCCACAACGTCAGCTTGAATTCGAGAACCAAGGCTCAATATGACACACCCTTTGCGACCATTGTGGTTGCGCTTTACTCACAACAAGGACGCAGCCCGATGCAATGATAACGCCCCCAATCAGTAGCCCAAAGGAGGCGAGCAAGCAGCCGTACGGTCCCCGGAGAGTGTAATCCATAAAGTTTGCCTTCGGGGGTGGAGTAGTGATGAATACGGATGAGGAAGCTAGGAGCAAGCTTCCCTGTGTACAAATACATCAACGTGACAGTTTCCATCCTAAAAATGGTTTGCTTACAACGACAATCAAATTATTCAAACGTTCACAAGTCGTCCGGATTCCCAAATCCCGTAACGTGCCGTCGCCCTCTTCCTCAAGTTTTATGGACGCCCAAATCGGCTCCAATCCTGCATGACCGAACGAGGCAAGACATAGCACGTTGAACAGGGCGCGACGAGGAAGTCCAAAAAGTGCGTCCGGTTCGCTGGCCTTCCAATGATCCGGGATAGGATATCGTTCCAGCACTTCCTGTTCTCGGTTGTACTTTGACTTTCGAGTCGTTGGAAAGCCCGGCACTATGGTTGCTTCGGTCATAACTGTAGCTGAACGTGGCGGGAAGGATCGCATGACGGTGACGGTGACTGAGTTGACGAGCTTCAAATGTGGATGGTCGAGGGTCGGGATGAGGGTTCAAAAGTTGACAGACCCCACCACGCACAACTTTTATGTTCTTCGAGAGGTCGGACAATTCTGCGGCTCCGCTTGTTTGCTTGCAAAGTCGAGACAAATAGAGAGATCACCCTCGATGTGCTTGGGCTGCTCTTGATTGTCACAACCCCGATCGGACTGGTGCTAATATCGGTGGAGCTCTGATCACGGACCGCCCGTGGCTTCAGAGAGAAATTTCCGAGTTCCTCTGTACATATTTTTTCTATCGTGTTAGCGACAGAAATAATATGGTTCTCTACAACACGCCGTCAATGTCATAACCGTTTTAGTGAGCAAAGACCTCACTTCAAGCACGTGCCTGGTATATTCCACGATGTGGGAGCCGGCTCAGCCCTTGCCCCTCTTCCTCGAGGCCCTAGCGCCTGTTAGAAGGATAGGAGTTTACACAGTTGCCTGTATTGCTTCTATAGGCGCCATGGGTATTCCAGAAGACTGTCGCCCAACACACTGTCGAGAGGCGGGTATATCCCCGACATCGGACTTGGAAGACTATGCTTCATCCTGAGTTACTGACGGACGGTCGGAACAGGGATGATCAACCCTCCGCAGACACTCGGTCAGACCTGCTACCCGCCTGGGATTTGCCTCGCTGTGCTGGTGATTCTATGGGAGTCATGTATTGTCCCGGTGATCGAGTTGGTTGACATACCTTCGGTTATGTTGGTTATGCAGGTGTCCTCTATAGGTCAGAATGAACCTTCTCGGGTATGTTATTCCGAGCACAGGGACGCCGAGAGATGTCCAGATGAATATATGTCATGTTCTAATTTCGGAGACCTTAGTCTCTCGGCTTGCGCAGTCAATGAAAAGCGAACGTACTGGTTGGGATTGTCGCGTCCCTTTCTCGAGTTAATGGCCCAGCTTTCGACAGAGATGTCAGATCCCGTTGAAGCTCCTGCCTCATGTCACAGGGCTCGAGTTACAGACGGTATAGGGTAGTACATACCCACACGATCGGAGGGACTATGAACTTCGAGAAAAGGAGCACTGAATCACGGATTTAAACGAAGAAGCTCTCGGGAACGTGAGAGCCACAGCTTTGGCGGTCCAATAGCAGACCTGGCGGTCGAGAGATAGACGTAATTTGGCACCGCAAAGGGTGGCAAAGTCATGGCACCAGGTGCTGGGGCTCTATGTGATCAGATAGGTTAGATAAGTTTTGAAGGCCAAAACGGAAGCTCTACACGCTAAGTAACATGCAACCAGTAGGTTTGAGACTTCCGGTCAAGGGCCGAGATTCTTGGCGGTAGAGAATCCGTGTCCGGAATCGGCCGAGATATTCGGAATCTGCCGAGGGCACTAAACCGTGTCTTCAAATCACAAAAGAAGGTTTGGAAAACGACGCGAGAGTTTTACCAAACGATGACTTTCCAGATGACGTGCCACGGTCTATTCCTTTATAGTGAAATATCACTTGCGGTAGTAGACATGGTCCTGCTCGCATTTCGTTTGGACTACGGCCCTGAGGAGGCCAGATCTAGGTAGTCGAAGCCAGTCTCGAGAAGGTGTTTGAGGTTTAAGTCCGGCAGTATCCAGGATGGAGGACAGATAATCTCCCTTGCACTTATTCGATGGAGATAGACGGAGATCTGGGGTCCAATGCCAAAGAGAGCAGAATGAAACGAAGATCGAGTGCCTATGCAGTAGTGGGCGCTTGAACGTGACCGTGAAGTTTGAGCTTTCTCGTCGATCGAGTATGGGAAAGAAAAGCGTCGCTTCGTAGTACCAGAATGTGGCATACGCCGAACGATCTTTTGGAGTTCGAGTTGATCACCGACCGCCCATCAAACAAAGTTCCGTAGCCAATCGATGAATACCGGAGCTGCGCACATGCAAATATCTTCCGCGATCCAGTACATCAGAGCGCTAGAGATTGAAAGGACATTCGCAAACGAGCGTCATTGCCGGGTTCTTATCCTTGAAGCTTTAACCCCCAAGGCTACTGCCATGAAACATGCACCCAGTCACCGGACAGGACATCTCCTTGTGGGCGCACTGATCTCGGAAATGGGAAAGCACACCTCCGATCGAGGTTGGATCGACGAGTCTAGCCACCGTGTTAGACCACCGAATGGACACAGGGATTCACGTTTGATTACCGGCCACCACGTTCATGTTCGCGGCAACGATGTGGTATATACATCACTCGCCGAACCTGTGTATGAACTTGTTGATTGTGCATCCATGCTGGAATGGTGGGTGACGTCCAGCCAGAGACCCTTCGTGCTCTAAGGAAGCCAGGCGTTGGGCGTCGACCTTGAGCTGATAGATCGCATCACGAGCTACTAGCCCACAAGTATGAATTGGACGGTAGACATGGATTAGACGAGCGAAGACCAGGTTCGAGTTCATTCCAGGGCAATAGTTATACTGCGTAAGAAGTCGAATGCAGTCCAGTGGAGGACTGGAGGTGTAATGGGTCTTGTTTTGCAGTCCTAACCATTGTCTCCGGCGATCGAGGGTGTCGTGCTGGCTTGTCCGATTGCTAGGTCGAATCTGGGATCCTCCCCTAGTTGTGAGTTCGTGAAGTTTGGCATCCATTTCCAAAGCCATCAGCAATACGGGACCTATCACGGAATAGATTTATTCATAGAGCAAAAGGGTGGCAGCCCAATCCCCGTTCCATGTCCCGGTGCCGAAGTCATCATCCGAGGAGTGGAGAGTTCCTCGGACAGATCTTGAGGCAACATGGCCCTGTCACCTGAATCGTTCCAGTCGAAGAGAGGCAGGAGGCTTACTGCAGGTCGTCCGACCTCACCTCAAAGGCCCAAGGTCACGAATGGGGTAATCGTGCGTGGAGAGATTGTAGATCTTAGGTAGAGGGTTGTATCTTCATCGAATATGACGATTATTAGACGACGGACCTGTACTAGCGGGGAGCTTGACCCGTTATTGAACCTCCGCATTGCTCTCTATTGCTTCCAAAACATGTTGAATAACAGATATCATGGCAAGTGGCGAATACAAACTTCGGCGGCTTGAGGGGGAGGAAGTTGGTGTTCACATCGTGCCCAGCCGGCGGTCGTAAAACTCCCGACCCGAGGAGCAACACCGGGCCAAGACCCTTCAGCGACGTTCTAGAAAAGTACGATAATATAAATATTACTTACCTGGACTCACAGTTATCCTTTTCATGAAGGACTCCTCGTCTGTAGTCATGACATTGGGAAAAGAGGGGGTGATATTACATAATTGTACACCGCTGTGAGGGGAACTACGCCACCAAAAGGGAAGACAATCCCCCTGTTGAGGATATTTCATTTTTTATATTCCGTACAAAATGTACACCTATCATTACAAACAACACGGCAATTATACGATACATTTTTCAACGAGGCATGTCCAAAGATGAAGAAAGAGAAACAGAATTTTCAACCTGCTCACTCCTTCCTCGAGTAATCCAACACAACCCTTCCAACCACGGACCCAGCCTTCATGCCTTCATACACATCCTTCAATGCATTCATCGGCTTGGAGACGAAATGCACCTTCACCCCGCCTCTCGCAGCGATGTCGATCGCCTCCCTTGCATCCTGCCTGTTTCCAACATACGAGCCAATAACCTTGATACTCTTGAACACCGTAAAGAAGATCGACGCATCCAACGTAGCTTCTCCCGGCAGACCTACAGCCATCAGCGTACCCCCAGCTCGGAGGTAATCGATAGCCTGTTTGTAGCCAGATGAAGAGGCAGAGGTGACTACGGCGGAGTGAGCACCGAGACCGTCGGTTATGGATTTGACTTCTTCGACGATGTCTTTCGATTCTTTGAAGTCGATGAACTTCTCGGCACCGAGGTTGAGGCAGAGGTCACGTTTCTCTTTACCAGTGTCAATAGCGATGACTCGGAGGCCCCTGAGGCGGGCGTATTGGACGGCTTGGATAGTGAAGGTTAGGAACCACAAGCATGAGTATATATAAGAAGTAGATGCTCACCAAGATGCCCAAGACCACCTCCAGCGCCTGGTAGAACGATCCAATCGCCGATTTCGGTTTCGCTGTACTTGATGGCGCGGTATACCGTAACGCCCTGGACGGAAACGGCCATGAGAAGTGAATTCACGGAGAGCAAGCAATAGACTCACAGCGCAAAGAATCGACGCAGCGGCATCACTCGGTAAAGCGTCTGGAATGGGCGTAACATGGTTGACGAACGAAACGACGTATTCCTGGAAGGTTCCATCGACAGTGAACCCGCTAAGTTTGGCTTCTGGGCAGTTCTGTTCGCGACCTTTGCGGCAATTTTCGCAGTTGAGACACCTAATGACATGTGAGTTGAATGAGAGTAAGAGAACCCCAGTCGATAGACTCACGAGTCAGCCAACCACTTGATTCCAACCCTTTCTCCTACTTTCACGGGGCTCCTCTGGGTATTGTCACCGATCGCGACAACGACACCGACACCTTCGTGACCTCCAATCAACGGTAACGGTGCCTTGAGAGGCCAATCGCCCAATGCTGCATGGAGGTCCGTATGGCAAGCACCCGAGCACTCCAGCTTGATCAGACACTCGCCCGGTGCGAGTTCTTTCTGGGATTTAACGGGGTGCTCCTGTTTGATGGAAATGTTCCCATCGGCCTTTTCGACGACAGCAGCTTTCTGGGTCTTTGGGATGGTAAAGTTGGGAAGGATATTTGCGTTGTCGGACATTGTAACCAATGTAGAGGAAGTGTTCGAGTTCGAGTTGTGATGAGACTATGAGTGATGAGACCGAGTGAACTTGGCTCCTTTTATAGAGCTGTAGAGAAGACATTGGCGAACGCGTCGCGTCACTGGAGCAGGGGCTAGACGTAATTCCGGGAAAACTCTAGACCCGGGATCGAGACTCTCTGACTCTCCACCTGTGACCATTGAATTTCAGTCCTTTCCGAAAGTTGACGACCCGTTGATTTGACTGGTTTATTGCTAGCGAAGGGGCGAGGCTTTCCTAGGCCTGGCTGCACCAAGAGCCTACATATGCATCACGTCCTGCCCTACACGATGCCCAGGATACCCTGGGCACGAGCGATTCTGCAGACAGGGGGAAGTCAGCTGAGACAGCTCCCGTTTTCTTGAACATCAGGAAATCGGGAATGGGAAATAGCATTCAGGAATTCCTGTGAAAAACAATATAGGATGGGAACGCCGTGAACTTGTTGGGGTTATCAGCGAGTTCGACAAGAGGCTGGTTGACAGGGTAGTACACAGCTGACCACTTACCAGCGGATACACGGTCGAATACTGTTCCGAACTCTCATTGTCGGGCCCGAGTGACACAGAGGAGGTTTCCACATCGAGGACATTTCTCAATTCCATGCTGCCTTCGATCCGACTCGGCCATTCCAATCTGTATGTGGCTGATGAATGTCTTGAACATTTGAACCGGAAAGCAGATTCTGAGCAAGCTATATCAGACCCAGTCGAAAAAAATAAATGTTCAACAAATGTCCACGCACCAATCTGAACCTGTGACAAAAAAAGTCCGAAAGCAATTTCAATCCTCTATAACTGGGCCCAAATACACCAAAGATCCTCTTCATGATTTCGACGGCTATGTTGTTCTGGAGCTGTGACAAATAAAGATGTTCAGGTGAACAAGGATGACCGAGAGTCGTTGAACGTTGAACGTTGAACGTGGGTTGAGCGAGCTAGCCCGGTCCTTGGGCGCCAAACTTCAACCTTCCACGACCTCCCACGACGCTCACTGCCACTGCTCTGTCGAAAGTTCTTTTGCAACACCTGGCCTTCGGTCACTCCTCACAGTCTCTCTACTACTCTACTCGCTGTTTGAGTGCCATCAACCAGTATTTGAGCATTTGCTCTTTCATCGGGGCAGGAACCTTTGACAATACGTCCGACTACGCAAGAACACAATTAACTTAACGAGCATCACCGCCCATGCGAGACGATGCGACTGGATTCCTTGGGATTGGTCGTTGACAGCTCCTTGTTATTTTCAAGCGAACGGTTGACCACTTACTTCCACGCAGCGCTCGAATTTACAGCGCTACAACATCCTAATCGCCACCAATACTTCTGACTCGTAGACTCTTACTGCACCATGCATCCTCAAAAAGCTGTAGACTTCCCGAGTGCAATTTCCTCCCTCGAAGTTTGCGACCTGCGTTCTTTCTCAGACTTCCTACAGTAACTTTGATTCTCCTGGCTCCTCGCATGCATGATTTGTCTTTCTGATGGGAATCTGGGAAACCTGACATTGGGTATGAATACACAGTCCGATTCAGACACTGTGCAGGTTCTACGTTCAAGTTTATCTGATATCTATAGCACCGGGTGGAGCATAACGATCTTGTGTGTAGCGAGCGAGGCCTTCGCGAATATGAATAACTCCTCCGACGTGTAATCCTCAAGTTTGTGCTCAGGCTCGAGTCTCAGAACCCCGCACGGTCTAGCAGTGGAGCCATTTCCATAGCAGCATCAACACGGGACATGATCATCATAGGCGCGCTAGCGGTGAACACGGGTAAGTTACTATTTTACTGCAGCACCGTTAACCCTGACGTCTATCCGCATCATACTTACAGGGGTTTTCCTGCCTTTATATATAGAGGGCGGGAGGACTCGAAAGTTGAATCAGGTTACTGCACATACCACATGATTACTCGACAAATGCGCCTCTTTAGTCTATGCTTGCTGTTGCACTTTGCACTGGCTCGCGACGATAACAACACACAAGGTTGGACTGAAGTGTCGTGGGGTAATGTAAGTTTTCGATTTAAACCCCCTCCAGATCCGACGCTAGTGTCCGGGAGCTACTCACTCGAGAGCCGAACTCACTGTTTTGTGTAGATACAACCTTCTCAGGATCTTCAATGGGTTCCCTGTTACACAGGAGATTACCAATGTACTCGTCTACAGGTCAGTCGAATGACATACGATCGCGGGCCCTCTCACTCATTTGTTTAAAATTCACGCTCTGAAAAGGTGCGGCTCGACTACTACCACGATGATGAAAGCTCGGAGGGTAACTCGACGGCAGCCATTGCTCTCATCCGCTTACCTGCGAATGTATCGAAAGACAGCCCAGAATATCGCGGTCCTGTGCTATTCAACCCCGGAGGCCCAGGCGTGAGTGGGGTCGGGCATGTACTTGATCTTGGCACTAGACACCGGGCGGTTTTAGGACCTCAGTTTGATGTGGTTGGATTCGATCCTCGTGGTGAGCATACTGACCTCGGAGCCGTTCCATCTAACTTAAAGATCTCTTGAAGGCGTACAACGCTCGACTCCTCGGATTGAGTTCTACGAGACTCCGGCGGAACGAGCGTTCAACTATCGCCCTCTCACGGAATTGAATCACTCGTCTTCGGAGAATGTGGCTAGTTATTGGGGACATACCAAGACTATGGGTGCTCTGGCGTATGAGAGAGGGAAAGAGTATTTGCCGTACATGAATACGGAATTTGTTGCCCGGGATATGTTGAAGATTGTAGAAGCTCATGGGAAGGAGAAATTGATGTACTGGGGGTTTTCGTGAGTCGATAGCGCTCACTTTATCAAAAGGATTCTTGATTTTCCTTTATCCCACAGGTACGGATGTACTCTTGGGTACACGTTCGCTTCGATGTTTCCTGTAAGTACCATTGCTGGTCTAACCTCAATCGCGTGGGCTGAGTCGAAAGTGTACAGGACAAGGTTGAACGTATGGTTCTCGATGGAGTGCCTGATGATGAAGACTACTACACCGGTCAGTATACGGCCTCGCAACCACTCCGAGTCACCAGTGAATGATCCCTGCATCTAGCAACCTGGCTGAATGGCCTCCAGGACGCCGATGAGTCCCTCAACTGGTTCTTCAGAGCATGCCAGGAAGCCGACCCCACCTCCTGTCCATTTTACGAAGAATCAGTTGAAGCGATTGAAGACAAGTTCTCGGGGATACTCAGAGACCTACTCGAATCCCCGATCCCTGTGTGGACGAACGGCTCGTCGTCATACGGGCTAATCGACTACGCGTTTCTTCGAAACCACCTCTTCCTTGGGGGCTTACTCAATCCTGGGATGTGGCACTCCCTGGCGGAAGGTCTCCAGGCGTTAGCGGAAGGAGATGCGACGGTGTTTTATAGCACATTCAAGGATCCGCCGTTCGAGTGTGATTGTGGTGATGCTTCCAATTTTGGACAATTCGCTCCCAATCCGGAGGCGAATGCGGCGTACATATGTAATGACGGAGATGCTGTACCACCGGAGCTTGAAGCTGCCTATCAGCATTATCGGAGGAGCGCAGAGGTTTCGTCGTTTGGGTCGATCTACTCTTGTGTCCGGATTCAGTGCAAGTAAGTTGTCGAATTCCTGAACCCTCAACAGGCTCATGAACTCGTGCTGACTTTTTTTCTGCGCTACAAGTGGGTGGTCGTCAGAGATTCCAAAAGCACGGTTCAGAGGTGAAACTCACGGCTTTCCTTTTCCAAGTGATTCTGCTCTTATATCAGGTCGGTCTATTAGGTCCCATCGCCGGTAACACCAGTTTCCCCATCCTGTTCATCGGGAACACTGCAGGTAAGCAGATGGCAGGCTCCCAGACCTGGCAACTCTCAGTCTGAGCATCTTTGATCAGACCCAGTAACGGCCCATGCATCGTGAGTCATCTTCATAGCCGCTTCGTCCAAGTCCGATCTCGTTATCGAGATTCACTTATCGCTGCCGTCCGGAGCGATAAAGGTTTCTCAGAACTTTCCGGGATCTGTCGTTCTGACGCAGGATTCTCCTGGGGTGAGTAATGGCTCATACATACCTCACCTACGACAGATTCAATTTGAGCGTCATTACTCGTTCCCTCGCAGCACTCGACTCTCGGAATCCCCACCACCTGCATGCATGATGTAGTTCGGGAGTATTTTATCGAAGGGACGTTGCCAAAAGAGGGCACGGTGTGCCACTTGGATAGGTCGCCGTTCGATCTTCCTAGCTCAAGTTGAGTGCGGCACGAGCCGCCGCGGTGGTTTGTTTGAGAACTAATGGCCCACGGAGGCCATCTAGACTCTATATAATTCAACCAAGTACGAAGCAACAAAATATCCAATGGCCTTAGATAAGCAACGGGGCTGGGATGAAGGAATAAAGAGAAAAATGACCGAATAAGACACGCGAGAAGGTGGGCAGAGTCACAGCAGCTAACTGAGTCTGAGTGTCCATCCTCACCATGTGAGTAGTAAGTACCACGTTCAAACTGTGTTCGCCTCATTGTCCAACGGCGGCTCTGGCATTCCGTTCAATCCGCCCCGAGGACGACCCATGTCAACGGTAGTGGCTCGGACTCTCGAGGCTTCACCCGCACTTCGAGTGGCAGAGGTGGGACCGTCGGCAAATTGCAATGTCGAGACCACTTGGTTGACGCTTTCAACCGTCTTGCCATATGCCGATCGTACGATGATTAGTGTGGGGGCCAGACCCTAGCAACAGCGTGAAGATGATTATTTATCGCAGGCAAAAGAGGCTAGCGACGTACCCCTACTGCTTCGAAAGCAGCCCCGATGTCTATTGGAGCAAAGCCGTGGCCACTCGGTAGGAGGAACAGTTGAAACACCACAACAGCTATCAACGTCAACGAATAGAGAAGCTCTGACTCAAGTCTAGTCACAGATTTTTTCGGGATAAGTGGTCAGCCACAGTCGACACAGGGTCCGAGATGACGATAGTCGGCACTCACATGAGGGCTACTAAGGTATTATAATCCATCCGGAGGTCCTTCTTCATAAACTTCTGCGCCTCGCGACTTATCCACCAAATTCGGCCTCCTACCAGCGGCGACGATGGGGTCAGTAAGCTCATATATGGACAGTCCGTGAAGGCCACAGCACGACTGCATACCAGTCATGAACGTCAATATCAAGTTAAAGACAGCGACGGTGATTATCCATGGACTGCTGATTGCATTGTCAAGGTCGTATAAACGTTGATTGGAGGGCACATCAACGTCCCTCACCCCTATGCCGCCCAGAATTACAGAAGCAGTTCCTATACCTGGGGCGGGTCAGTATGGCAGTAATCCGTAGCGATACAAAGCGACCAGGGTCGAACAGGATCTGAACACTTACAAGCAATTGATAGTGAGCACAAAAGGAGAGGGTAGAGAATCAGCTTGTGGCGACTCCAGATGATATAACATCGGTGAATCTGTGGGCATAATGCAAATCAAGGACTAGGCGGGCGGCGTAGAGGCCCTTTGACCTACAAGCATTACATCGGTTATCGCGCTAGTCAACATCGAGAACCTGCATCAGCTAGTACCAAACGACTAGAGTTTCTCGAGAAAAACGCACTTCGTCAAGGTGAACGTTAGGTTTTCACATATACTAGGGAGCAAGTCAA
The DNA here is from genome assembly GCA_029532415.1 of Marasmius tenuissimus. Classification (NCBI taxonomy): domain Eukaryota; kingdom Fungi; phylum Basidiomycota; class Agaricomycetes; order Agaricales; family Marasmiaceae; genus Marasmius; species Marasmius tenuissimus. Next base: position 60,221 of record JAQOTA010000025.1, on the reverse strand, counting down.
GGGAATACTGACTCAAGTAAGGACAAGAACCCACAATATGACGTTGAGTGCCTGGTCATGGGCCAGATAATCAACCAATCGTTGGTACTCCTTTGTCTTAACAACATCAAATGTGTGCCGAGACACTGCGATGTTCTTCCAGATGGCCATAACATTGGCGAAGGTTGTGAGTGCGAAGAGAACAAGGGTGAATCCTAGATAGAGTTTTGAAGAGGGCGTGTCGCAACGATAGAGAACGCGAATTGCTAGGCCAAATATCACCATGTAGATTCCTGTGAACAACAGAAATATCAACCATACAGCCTCATTTCTGGGGCTGTCGCAGATATAAATGACGCTCACCATAGACCAGACACAAGACCTGTATAAGGGCTCTGACATTAGTACAGTCAGCAGTTGAGCTCAAGGTTGATGTTCGCCCACCGACAGCGTAGACACCGTCTGGACCACGCAAGCTTGAAAACTGAGGAAAGGTGCAATCTGTTCTTCGATGCTCGTCGCCATAAACTTGAAATTGGATGGAGAGCTTTTGGAGACACCAAAAAGCGGATACCCTGGGATTAAATACCTGAGCCTTCCTCTTCAGGAGCTGCCAGGTTGTCCAAAATCGTCTGGGGGCTCGGGCGATGCTACATAGACGATAGTTCTAATGATCGTTTGATCGCTCCGATTGGTATCAGTATCAATACCCGAGCTCGAGACAGTTCCCAATATCTTCACCTCTAAATTTGATGCAGATAAAGTTCGGCGCCTTTTAGACAAGTTTTGACTCGGATTTAGCACTCGATTCGTATCAGTATCGTTCGAAGTATATCTGTGGACGAGAATGGTGTCGCTGTCGCAGACGTTAAATTCCTGGATAATGCCTGACCGTAATTTTGATTCTTTGTTTTGAGAGTACCAGTCGAGTCCAAAGACGGGTATCACCCGTAGAACGAAAGGCCCCCGATTACTTTTAGTAAGGTTCAGAGCAATGCTCGAAATTCCGAGACAACTGTCAACCAAGTTGGCGCGATGTATTACACTTTCCTGGGATGATAACTGCGAATCATGGTGTATTTCCGGACATCATGTAAGAGTGGTGCAAACGAAGATGGTATCATGGATTACCTGACAGCCTCAACATCGGTTGATGTAGATCGTGTATCGCGGTCACCCAAGCCGCGCTTCATGAGACTGGGACCGTCTTTGAGTCTCACGTTACATTGATCCTTAGAATAGAGCGTTCGGGAATGAAAAATCCTTTAAGACGAGAAGGTGGTAGTAAATGAGCTCTTGCTTTCATCAAAGTTGGCTAAAACAGGGCTGAAAGGATTGATTTGATAGTTCTGAGGTCCCAGATTGTTTGATCTCTTGGAAAATGTTCGAGAAGAACAATGACAAATGATGTGTTTGAAATCATGATACGCCGACAACTTTACTGGCATGAACAGGATAACGTGAGTGCTCCGACGGAGGTTGTCAGAAAGAGGTAGATTTCAAGCGTTGAAAGCGGGGATGGTGGTGATGGTCGGAACTAAGCTCAAGCACCGTTCAGCAATCATCTGTCAGAAGTTTAGGCACATGATCATCGCGTGACTGACGCGTACGTGGGAAATTGGAATAGCATCCGCGAGCACGCGACTACGAAGCGCGTCAAGCAACTCATTGCAATTACAACGAAACAACAGAGTTATATAGAGCTAAGGAGTGAATCTATGCTACAACTGGAAAGTAGTACGTAGTGTAACAGTCAGAAAGAAACAGGAGAGTACGTAGACAGTAGCTGTAGCAATTAGTAGAATGTTCTTTTAGGCAGAACAAAAATCATGAGAGATATGGTAATAAAACAAGAAATGCAATGAAGATGGAGAAAATAATTGTAGCTGAGCGTGAATTCAAAAAACGATAACAAAAAGCGGGGGGCTCATAAGCAAAAAGAGTACATCCAGAAGTACATACATAAAGTCCTTATCCTTGCCTTATCCTGGTCATGAGCGGGGATCTAAAGCTCCCGTATTTGTGCTCCCCCCGTTCAAGTTGCCACCATTGCCTCCATCCCTGTTTCCGTTCCCTTCCACAGTGTTCCGTCTCTGTCGGCGGCGTCTTCGTCTGTCAATCCCTACCGTCAACATCAGGAAAAAGAATATTCAAACAGACAACCCACCTAGGAAATAGTGGCCCCCTTGGCATGGGCCTCTCATCCAAATCCAACGCAATGTTTGCAGCTGAATGCAAGCCCTCTATCCACTCAATGACACTAGCAACGTCCTTCGCCTGCAACAAGAACTGCTCTCCATCCATGCGAACTCGGATCACATTCTTCCGCTTGATGTAATCGTTGCCCAACCCTGACTCAGCGTTCTGCAGTGTATACGTTTTCATCAGGCAATCACGATCCGGAAGAGGGCATTCTTGCGTCGTCTGAGATCCCAGGAAGCTGGAGCTGGAGGCCGCTGTGAGTTGGGAAATGGGTATCGCACCGGATGTGGTGCTGGTGTTCGTAGGATCAGATTGAGAGGTGACGACGGAGGGTCTCATCATCGAGTGACTGCTCTGTGTGCTGAGCGACTGTCGTGGAGAGGCCGTAGATAGGGACTGTCGCGAGTTCCTAGGTCTTACTCTAGGTTCCTCCGTGATCTCATCCGATCCACCAGACCTGGACGAGTTCACCGAAGGCCGCGGGAGGTTGAGAGACGACCTCGTTGGTGGCGTATCGCCACCAAGTAGGCTGCCTTCCCTCGTCGGGGCCTCGCTATTTGACCTTGAATGCGATTTCCCTGATTTTCCGGGCTTGAGGAATGTGAACCGGGACCTGCTGGGCGGTTTCGGTTTGTTGCCTTCCTGATCTGGCTCAGCAGCCCTTCCACGCGTCGAGGATTGTGTTGGCGGTGACGCAGGTATACGAACCTCCATAGTCGCCTGTGGCTTTGGTGACCCATCCTCATGTGTCCCATCAGTGACATCAATCTTCTGCATTCTCCTTCTCCTCGCCCTCTCCTCCTCAGTCATGTCGTCAGAGTTCGTCGCATTCTTCACAAAGGGGAATCATAAGCTCCTAGTCGTCATATCAGTCATGAATGAAACACGTACCCCAATCCTCGCCCCTCCGTTTCCATCGGGAACGACGCTGACGCCTGCACTCCCAACGTTCCCTCCCATCCCCCCACCAATCCCCACCCCACCGCTCACATCACCGACACCGACTTTCCTCTCCCACCACTCCTTGACCTTTCCAGCACCTCCAACGCCCTTTTGCTTGAACTCGTACACCCGAAACGCAGTCCCCTCCAATTCGCAGATGACTCTCCGCCACTTTCGGTCTCTCGCCGGAACGGAAGGCTTAGTAAACTCCATCTTGCGAGGCATGACAGCTCGTATGTAAATCGCATTCGAATACCCGGGCAACTCCTCCCTCCCTTCAGGTATCTCGTGTAGCGGCGGCGGTGGAGGCGGTGGCGGATCTGCGTGTGTCTCGGTACCTGGCGGCGCCATCGCGCCCGCAAGGCTTTGAGGTGGATGATGGAAGAACGTAGGATAAGGGGGAGGAGGCGAGCTCGGCGTGAACAAAGGCATCGACCTTCGTCTTTTCAACGATGCTGAACGTGCTGTTCCTGAGGTCGCGCCAGGAATCAAACTAGCAAGAGTCTTCATCTCCTCCATCGGGGTGTGTAATGCAATTGGCTTGGGGGTGTGTATGGGTATAGGTATAGGTGCCACTGAGGTTGAGGCTAATGATGATGGGGGGACGGGTGTGGCATCGACATCGGTCGGTCGGTCCGCGGATTCTTTCTCCTTGTTGCTTTCGCGTTCTTCGCGCGCACGAGCTTTAATTTGCTCTGCGGGCTGTATCAAAGACGGTTTCCTACTGATACCAACACAGTGATCGAGTACGCCGTCGCCATCCGTCTCTGCAAGCGATGCAGATAAATCAAACATGCTCCTCGACGCCCTTTTATGTCCATTAAAAGGCGTCCGTGCGACCGGGGTAGATGGTGATAAGTTGAATGGTGGGAAGGACATTGGAATTGACGCCATAAGCGGCGGAAGAGTGGGCGGATTCGTCCCAGGCGTAGCGGAAGGCGGGACAGAAGGTGTCGAGGCAGGAGTCACGTAGAACGACGCCTGCGGCTTAGGCGTCTTCGTTGACACGGTCGAAGGCGTGGAAGGAGAAAACACTCCAGAAAAGTAGTCGTGCGCAACGTTCCCCAACTGTCCGAATCGGGGTGTCCGTGAAGGGTTGGCTTTGGGCGTAGCAGCTCCCTCTCTGCTGAGAGGCATGGGTGGCGGTGGAACGGAGATTGGGTTCGTTCTCGTATTTCCCCTCTCCTGTTGTGAAGTGCTCGTCCGTGCACTTTGGTACCCATCATCGTCTTCATCCTCATCCGAGCTGGTATTTCCACCTTCTTCCTCGGAGCTCTCGCTTTCCTCAGCAATATCCTCTTCGTCAGGCTCCTCGGGCTCACCAGCGCCGTCCATGGTAAGGGCCGGCATATGCCGTAGCTTCGGCCCAGTTGTACTACTTGAACTGGGTCTTCTGCCGGGAGGTCTAATGACTCCGGCAGTGTTTGATGACGCATCAGTGACCCCAGGACTTGTTTGGGGCCTCCCCGAGGTAGATGGCGTGCTAGGTGGAAGATGAAGGATCGGCCAAGCGGGTTGACGGATGATAATAGAGGGTGACAATCTCGCCGAATCCCCATCGGTAAGACTAAACCTCTTGTGACCGGGAAGCGGGAACGTGAGTTTGGGTGTCATGAGCGACCTTCGCTTGCTAGCTCCTACAGGGGTTTGCTGAGTTTGCTGGGACGTCGACTCCATCTCTGATGGAGATTCGGAACGAGGGATAGAAGAAGCAAACGCTGCAGCATCTGATGAGGAGGATTTAGAGAAGCCGGTAACACTACTGGAACTTGGTGTGGGAACAGACATCGCGCTGGGCCGGGGCATCGACGGAACCGGTGGGATTTCGTGCTGCGCTTTAGGATTCTGATTATTGCGAGGGGTAACGGTAGCGCTTGATGAGGCTGTACTGGTTGAAATAGTGGAAATTGATACAGAGGGTCTGGTGGTGGCTCGAGATGCTGGCGTCGTCGGTGATGGTGGAAAAGTCGAAGTAGAAGGTATCTCTGAAGTACCCAGTACCTTAGCAGACGATAATGAGGGTGAGCTAGCGACATTTTCGGCTTCCTTCCCCTTCCTTGACGAAGAGACTGAACTCGAATTTACTTGGGGTGTACTCTGGAATTGCATCAGCTGAAACGTACTGAATTAGATTTAGAACAAGCAAACGCACCTGGCCCTTGATTTTGAGCTGATCTGTACTGCTAGTACTCACACCTCCAACACGTTTGTCATCTGCTGTCCTCGCCCGCTCATCCCTATCTCCATTCCGTGAAATCGCTCTGGTACCCGATTCCGCAAGTCGAGAAGATCGAGACGAGCCATTCATATGAGATGAGGGCGGCAAGCCAGGGTAAGGCTGTTTGGTCGACGACAAGGAGGTTTGAGATTGAGGCAGTCCGTCTGTTGCACCTTTTCCCAGCCCATGATGGCTACCCACCGCAACGCTGACCGCGGTGGTGGCACCGTGCACCATTCCTACTCCTACAGCGATAGCGTGTTTCTGCGATGACCTTGGTAAAGTGGTCTCGGTTCGAATTGGCGACGAGTCTGCAGACGACCCCTCCGACTGCGATGAGAACGACTCCCTGCCACTGCGAGGATTGCGAAGGTCGGCATTCCTCACATTCTGGTGAGCTTGAGGATTTGGTTGATGATGGAGAGAAAGCATTGGTTGTGACATGAATGGTTTCGCCGCAATATGAGAGGTGAAATCCATTGAACGCGAGGTATGATGATGACCCCCGGTGTTATATGGATGGCCGGTGATGGAATCGTCGTGGCTCTTTCGTGATGATGAGTTCGTAAATTTTATTTTGCCGCGTATGTTGGTGACTTTTTGAAATAGTCTGCCAGCCTTGAACTGAACAATGAAATTATACCTTTCAGAGACTAATGAGTGTTCAAGAAACATAAAAGACGCACCTGGAACGAAGGAGCAGGACTCCTCGTCTGTAGAACAGACTGAGAGCGTGGTGGGAGGTCCTGCATCCCAATCACTGCGGTCACCGTGGAGGTTGGAGGAAGAGGTGCGATGATGAGGACGGAACGGAAGAATCAGATTCAAAGCACTGCCGTCACGGGGGCCATGCCACGAGGCTGGGCCAACGCTCAAGTCCTCAAGTTCGTCGAGAAAGAGTTCCTCGTCGCTGTAGACGACAGTGAGGTCGTCAACGATGAGTGAGGAGATGTAAAGGGTCCAGCTTGTCACGATAAACATAGTTTTTGTGCTGCTTCTGCACTTCAGAAATCACACGGGGTAACAGGGCCGCACTCGGCATCTCCGTGCAAGCCTCTCGGTTATTCATTTCCTCGATCTAAAAAATCATCTGCGTCATAGGATTCAGAACAAGCATGCTCGTACTGTATCCCCTCCCCGTTTGGAAAGCCTGTACTCATTGGCATCTACACCTTTGCCATGCTTCACAGCTCTATGATTGCGAGGACATATCGTACGAGTAATTGCGGAGGTAACAGTAAAAGAGCACCGGGAAAGACGCGAGTACCGATTTAGATTGCCAACTCGTCCATTCTAAACGCCAAGTTCCCACCGAGACAGTAAATTGGATCGAGGTGGAGTAATGCAGAGTTTCTAAAATAGGCCCGTCCTTGAGTCGGGAAACGTTCAAAATCACATACCTGGACCACCCGCAAACCTTTACAAAATTCGTACGGAAGTCGATCATCTTGACAATCCTCCTAGCTTCACCATCCGTCCATTATTTTGAAGAACCCGACGCAAAGTACAAAGCGAGAGGTCAAACTTCAGATACGACGGTTCGACGTAGGGTGAGAAATGCCCGGCTATAGCTTGCTGCGGGTCCATGGGCGCAGCACGAGATCATGTTCTTGCTCCAAAGATCGACATGACTTCATCCTTGTCGCACGTATCTCGTAGATCGCTATCACTCCCAGGAACCCTACGGAAAGTCAAACACTTGCGTATCGGAGGCATCAGGCGTGTAGACAGGGGTTGCAGTGGCTGAACCAACGGCACCGAGTCTGAGGACCTCTTTGCGGAAGTGAGAACAACATCGATTACTCAACCATGTCAACCGGTAAACATGGCCAAGCGGCTCATGTTTCTCCTGTCACTCCAGATACGCGGGCGTTAGCGTCCTCAAGGCCAGGACAGGCCTAATCTATGCAAAACAAGGGTATATGAATAATGAATTTCAGGAAAACAGCTCGAAATGACGCACACTTCCCTTTGCAACGTGCTTTTGTTTCTCCGATTGTACCGTCCGAACCGCTCTAGATGCAGGGCACGACTCAGACTCGTAAGGGTACTGTAGCTGAACCTCGACGTCAAGTGACGGTATTCGTCACAGCGTTCCCTCCACGACGAGAAGCTTGGTATTTGCTACTGCTTTAGAACAAGCAGATCGCACAAGGATCTTTACCACTTTCCAAGAAGAGGGAGGAAGGTGAGGAGTTGAGTTGTACGTGCATCCATGTATCGGAGGTAGACAGGCTGAGTGTCGTAGCGGTCGAGTCAAATGTACCGGGTCCGGAGACCTTGCGACATAGGTACGAACGTCAATACTCATGACTCAACCATGTCGTCCGGGAAACATAGCCCAGCAACAAGCAGTAACGCGATTCCTGATCCTGAGCCTCGAGGTCAGAACATGCCTGATCTATGCAAAACATGGGTAGATGAATTACAGAAAAACAGCTCGGGATGACGAACCTCTGTAACGTGCTTCACTTTCTCCCGAGTCTCAGTGTTGTCCTAATTGCTCTAGATGCAGGGGCGCGCAACAGTCTACAGGGTGCTGGTACTTATCTGCCCGTTGAGATTTGAATCCTGTTCCGCGCCGCCCGTTATTGCCAAGACACCAGAGAAGGAGGGTTCGTATTACAGGCCCTAGACCCTGTTGTGTCTTGTCCTGTACAGCGTAGCTGAACCTGACTGACACTTGAACGGTGTTCAGTTGGCGGTGTCCATCGCGGCATTTCCCCCACGACAGGGCTCTCTGTGAATACGACAAGAACCTTGGTATCCCACAGACAACACAGCCCTAGCACAAGCACAAGGCGATCGGGCAAGGAGAGCCCTTATTGAAGGCGATATAAGTCCAAGATATTTGAACGCTCGTGAGACGTCATCCGATTCTACCCAAAGAGTGCAAATTCGTCGAGAGATCGCGAAGGGGATAGAGAATCCTGGAATAGTTTAGCGAGCACTATGCCTCCCGAAGTGGAACGTCAACGTACGCAGCTTCAGCTGGAGGTGACGCGGCGATGCACTTTTAGGGTCGAAATTCACCTGTGAAGAAAAAACTCATCGAGAGGCCGGAGTCCACAAGCTTGCCATCATGTAGGTAATCCAATCCAATCTCGAGCGCGCTGCGTTTCAGGTAATGGCCGGTGAGGCGCTTGTGCGTTCGAGAGGCAACGTAGGGTCATGGTCGTCGCGGAGAGAGAATTTAGGCGCCCAAAACTGGGCGGACGCCGAACTGACAGCGAAAGTCGTCACGTGCCGCCCAAGTACATCCCCAGTCCACCGTCCACGACATTTCTACTTTTGACTTCGATGTATGTATGCTATTGTATAGGACTGGCAACTGTACATATCAGAGCCTTCGGTCTTATCAACTTCCAGGGACTTAGCAATGCGCGAGAATACGTACAGCTCATATCCTTCAAATTTTTACAAGGCAGACTCACATCCAGACCCCGGCATGATCCCTCGTTCTCCGCATCAGGGCAGATCGGGACAAGACCAATCTTGCGTCGAAGAATTTTGCGCTCTTTGGGACCCAGATGACGCCCTCCGATGCACAAAAACGATTTCATACCGATTGAATTCGACTAGAACTCACCTTGGAACCTTGTGCGATAAGATTAGATAGACTGGTCGCAGGACCGTGTGGAATACTGAGATTTTTGTTGTGCAAAAAACAGATGGGACTCGACATCAATCGTGTTGGAGAACTACCTGTGCATCCAAGAAGTAGCCTACTCGTCCGCTCCCAACTTTTACTCTGCTCCGGCGGGCTCGCCAGGAGGCTCTACTCCATCAGTCCCCGGTATAAAATCTATTGTGAGCTCCCTGAACAAGTATTGCGCCTTACGAGCAAGTCGAATACGAAGCTCATAGCAACCCGCCTCGACCTTGGGGAACCCTTTGAACGAGATGGACTCGAATTCGAAGGACGCCTCAACATCGGTTTGGATCATGAGGGCGCCGTCGGAGCCACCTGTCTCTCCAGCTTCGTCCGAGGGCCTGAGCGAAGCAACGAGAGTGATATCCTCTATGTACGCCTGTAGCGAGAGACTCAGAACAATCTCTCCATCCTGAGGTATATATATCATCGCAAAAAGGTCCGCGAGTTCGGATAACAGGATATCATGGTGGTGGATATCAAATGGGTCGTAGTAGTCCTCATGATCCCCAGGACGGATCTCACATCCGACACTATATTTGAACACACCGTGACTCTTCGCGTCTTCTTTCCACTTCCGGCGGTTTGTGGTAATGCTGTTATCGATGAGAGTTCTGTCGATGAAGGCACAATCGTCGAACGCGAGACATAGTATCCCTGGGTGTCGTTGCAGAACAGAAATGAACAACTGGGTAACTTCGGTACCAAACCACGTCTTGCAGAAAGCCACTGTTGTGAGTGTTTGTGAGGAAGGGAGAGAGTGAGGAGCGTCAAGGAAGAGCGTTTCCCTGGAGTAGGCATCACGAAGTTCGATCATCTGAATTGATTCGAACTGCTCGAACAATGCGTTCAAGGTTCTTTCTGACAGTTCATGAACACACGTGTATGGCGGACTGAATTCAGGGGAATCTGGACCCCATGGATCGATGCGTTCATGCAAGTTTGATGCTCTAGCGTCCCGTAGACGGTACAGCGATGACCGCAGAGATGCAATCATGTTATGATACATCCAGGTGGGAACATTTGATTCGCAGGGGCTATCCATGGCGAAGCGGGGAAGAAGGAAGTGGCTGAGGTTCTCTAAACGTTGAATTGGCGGGAGTTTAAACAGTCTCGGGATGGCAGGTAATTCATTGGGCTGATCCATGATGGTAGCAATCAGCCCTTTCCAGCTTTCTAGCACGGTACTACCGATAGGCAGTTGGCGTAGGGATCGAAGTTCCCGTACTAGTAGATCATACGTCGTCTCATACTGGAAAAACAACGTCGGGTCTGTAGCTCTTCGTCTTCTCCGACACCCTTCTTTCTCCGACAAAATCCGGTCCTCCATACTGCGGACCCACTCTAAAGCAATTCGGCGGGAGTGAGTAGGTGACAACGACGTAGACTGAACGAATTGATGGTCGAGTATGCAAAGGTACGCCTCCATAACCGCGCTCTCGAGCAAGAGTGCCCATTCGACCATCTCATCATGCCATTTTGCCGTCCAGTTGAGTGGGAAGACTCCAAGAAGTAGGTCACCTCGCATCATGCAGTAATCGCCTTTCAGGTTCTGTATTTGGCGTGTTCGGATGTACGCCTTGTCCTGTTCAGTCAAGAGGATCGACTGGCGCATGTTTTCCGAGTTGGGAAGGGGAGGAAGGGTAATAGTCCATGATAAGGGTAGTTGATTAATCGAGGTATCGACTGAACACAGCCGGCTGAACAAGCGGTAAGAATAGTCGATGAGAAGATCGAGTGTTCGTTGGTCGACAACTGCGACCGAATCGGACTGCACCTCATTCTCCAGAGTCACTCGGAGCGTGCGAGTTCCAGGAAGATCGCGGGAACGCGAGATGTAGGTAGCGTACGGAGTGCCTCCATCGACAAATATGGTAACTGACGCCCATCGCGAGTCGTTTCGGCAAGCAGTCATGCAGAGAAGCTTCCTGTCACCGTTGGGAACGATCCCACAGTACAGCAGGATATCCTTCAGCTCCTCCAACTCCAGTCGACGTAGCGGACCTACGTATGGCGTAGCAGCAGCGAGAAAATCCTCAATGTTCTCAACAATCAAGGAATCTTTCTCGTCCTGCCGCCATGTCCCCGCAAACATGGCAGCCATAGTGAACTGCGAAAGAAATTGGGGAGAAGTTATGAGCGGGAAAGGCGAGAGGTGAAGGTCTGATATGTCTGGATCGCTTCCCTCTGGCGGATCGTGAGGTCGGAAGGCCTTCTGTGCAGGATTAGCCGGAGAGATGGAAGTTTTCACATCAGATGTGAGGTTTTTGGGACGTAACGCCAGTCGCATAGTCATTCCTGTACTGCCCTCGTCCCAGAGGGGATTCCAACCCCACAAAACAATCCGAAGCACTGCAAGGATGGTTTCCATTCCGAACCATACGTATGGGCCGCCATCTACGTTCGTTCGGCCGACCATGTTGAAACAACCAACATAACCAGCGATTATCATGTCCATCCCAACAACGAGAATGGCCTGGAGGAGGAGCAGAAGGACATCCTGGGATCGACTGCGGGCCTCAGCCTCGTCTTGGATATCTGTCTGGTGTCCCGCTCCACTAGCGAGTTGCTGCTCCGGATCAGAACGGCGACCCAGCTGAGTTCGGAGGTTGCGCAACCGTGACTCCAGGAGCATTTCCTTGTCTTTGATAGCTTCCTCGGCCGGAAGAGGTGATCGTCTGCGTGCCTTCATAAGTAGCAAACTGGTCGTGGTGATACGGTGTATCCTGATTTGGAGTGCAAGCTGCACTGAGACTACGCACAACAAAGCACCGAAGGAGCGTAAAAGGGGGAACAACCATAACGTTGCACGCCCCCAGCTGTTGTGTATGAGATAAAGATAAGGAGAGATGCTGACGAGCGATGAGAGTAGTGACGTCAAGGTGAGGGCGACATTCCAGGATAAGGGGGGGAGCTGTACAGGAGTGTGTCAATCCGAAGTATCTCGCTAAGCATATTGTACACGCACGTATGAGAAAGCGGGACGGTCCACGGTTTTCTTCCTCTGCCAACCAAACCACTCAATGTCAGCCACCATCTCGGGATCATCGATATGCTGCTCCTTCATCAACCGTTGCAGCTGAACTTCCGCTCCATAGTGTTGCGTGCCCTTTGCCAGGGTGACCATAGAAGAGACCGACCCTGTGGTGCCAAATCCGGCGTCATCCAACCAACTGCCGCCGTAAAAAGGTTTGGTGGTGGCCAAGAGAGTCGAAAAGGCCGTTTTTACTATTCCAAGGCTTCCAAAAATCGACAGAGGTGTTGCTGCTGCATATAAATAGCCCTTTTCCAGAGCAGTACCTACATGTCGCTCGCACTGCTCTGTCCCTAGCAGAGGGAGAAGGGCAGCAACATCCTGGATTCCGCTTGAGAGAGTATCGCCAAAGTTAGTTGGATGTGACATTCCTTTGCAGACCTCAGCATCGTGCGATGATAGCTCTATAGGGAAAAAAACTCTGTTGGTTTGAATCCCCGTGGGTATAAGCTCGGGGCAGGTGAACCTAGTATTGAACGTACTAAACCTTTCCGGGAACGAGGTCCCAATCATCGAGACGCATTTCAAGTTATAGGCAATGGGTATGCGAGAACTATTGAGGTATTTATACGAGCTACTTGTGTTGTGAGGGACGCGGCCATGGACATGGTCGTTCTTGTGAGAGAATTTAGGCGCCCATAGCCCAGTAGTGTTGTTCTATCATCTCTGCAGCTTCGTTTGTGGGTTCCTCAACTTGGAGGATTGATATTGAAATACCAATTTCAGACTGTTGAACACGCCAGGTTGACAAATCCCCAAAATGATAGATCGGTTTGCAACCGCGACAACAATTCAAATTTCAGATTAAATACGGCTCTAAGCCACATAGGTGATAAAGATACAGAAAGACGCAACACCAGGCTCGTACGTGGGGGTATGTGGACAATGCGAGACACGAGACGCCAGGAGATCGCGATGATGCGGAATAGAAGGGATACAAAAGTTGTGGAAGCTACAAGTCGTGACAAGTGTGGGTATTGTATAGAGATTCGATAGAAAGGATGGGCGGTTGAAAGGAGAGGATACGAGAGACACAGATACATGAGATAGAGACAGAAAAAGGCATAAGCAACGTTTTCATGATAGGAGAGTGAAAAGAGTAGGAGAAATGGAAAATTAAAATCGAGTCTTGCTCATAACGGTGAGTGGGCATAGTAGAAAGTGTGCAGGTTTTAATGTTCATGATCCTACTCCCTTACTCCAAACCGAACAAAGCCTTCGCTCTCTTCGCCAAGTTCATCTTCCGCCCCTTGCCAGTGCCACGAGCAACGTCGAACGAGAGAACGTCCGCGGGAGCACTCCCAACTACTTCTGCAGCGCTCGCCCTCCTGGAGTTACCAACCCGCCGATGAGTATGGCGGTACATCCCAGCTGCGAGTGCAGCTGCCTCCGCCGAAGAAGGCTCGAAGGAATCTTCGAAGCCTTGAGCAGCCGTCGTGGGAATGGAAGAGGATGAGTGCAATTTAAGCGGAGCGGGCCTCCGTCTTCTCCTCCGTTCGCTTCTGTCCACGGAAGACGAAGAATTGGGGGGAGGGAGGAGACCGACGGCAGTACCGATATAAGCAGAAGGCGAGGCAGGTCGTACAACAGCCGCTGCAGCACCTTGTAGCTCATGTTCGGTCGGCGACAAACTAGCCAAAGAGCCCCTCCGAACCGGGTCTTCGTCAGCCTGAATGGCACCTATGGCAGGTGAAGCAGGTAGATGAGCGTTGGAGGAAGAGAACTGAACCCAAGGAGAGGCGGGAGGAGAAGAGGGTGGGTTGGTGGGGAGAAGTGCCTCGTACTCGATAGGCTCGTCTTCGTCGAGCCACATAACTCCATTCTCGTCTCTGAAAACAGCGTCGACGGCCTTGGGGGCTACACCCTGACCGTCTGCCTTCGATCGCTCCTTCATCAACTTCTGTGCGTTCGCTTCGAGGGTTCCTCCACTCGCAAACTGCATGAGCATCAATTCATTCTGAAGAGATGGCGGGAGAGGTGGATGGTTTCTGTTCGATCTCGACTTGGACTTCGTGGGGGTCGTAGCAGAGACCGATTTTGATTTTACATGGCCGGGACGCTTCATGATAGGTTTCGTGGGTGACATGGATCCAGATCGGGAGCGAGAGCGGGTTCGAGGACGCGGAACAGGAGGGATGTTTTCGGGAGCAGGAGCAGCCGCGGGTTCACCAACGATCGACTTGGTACGATTACGGCGCAGGATACCCATGCTTTTGATCTTCTTGAGTCCGTTACCAGATTTCGCAGGTGCGTCAGCTACAATCGGCTCAGGGGCACGGAATGGCGAGGGCGTTTCGGGGGTTACTGGAAGGTGGACGAAGACGGATGTGTATCCCCAGCTTGTCAGATCGGGCTTGTGAGTACTCGTAAAAAGAAATGACGGTGAGGAGGAATTAGAGGCAACTTGACGACGTAGGGAAGGACGGCGGCGCTTGACTGGGGAGAGCGGGGCAGGTGAACCGGGTTGGACGGCTGACGCCCAATTGGTTATGGTGGTGAAGGTAGAGGAGCGCCTGCGCGTTCTGGTGTCGTGCGAGTCGTTAGTGGGAGTAAGAGGGAGAGGAAGTTGGATATCAACGGGGTGGACGAGGACAGGTGCCATGATTATTATCGTCGGAGAATATTAGGGAAAAGATATGATTAGGGTAGGTGTGTCGTGACAAAGGATGCTTTCGGTGGACGTGCAGATGATGTCGAGGCTGGCTCTGACTGGTCCATCCTCGCTCGATGGCCCGCCGTTATAAAGGTTGCTGTAACAAAAGACCTGTGGAGGACAATAAGTGTTGTTCTATGTTTGTGTTCGCTGTTGATCAAGACGAACCAGTTCATTTACTTCATCTCCCGCCCTTGCCATTGTATTCTGTGGAAGGAAATTCTTCTCGGGACAAGGGCCTGAGTAATTCGTGATGCATGTCGGGTGGTGTTATTGGAGATTAAAGCCGGAACTTGACTGGAGCAGGGGAGCTATCGTCTATTCACGTAGTTCTTGTTATCGTTGTCAAACAACGTCAGATTTGGTCGACAAAAACGTTTTGAGCTCAATGTGCGACAAATTCGTGGATATGCCTTCTACAGAGTAGTACTCGGATTGGGTTTTCAGCGAGCCTCTGGAGAATTGTGGGGATGATCGTGACGGGTCGGCTGTTGGCCTCTGTTGGCCTAGGTGAACTTGCTATCGTGTCCATCAATCACTAGGTTCGCACCGGAAGAACGTAGTTTCCCTTCAAGACTGTGGAGAACGGCATAGACCTGCACAGACGGTTGGGTGCAACATTCAGAACGAAAAAGTGGGATAGGAAACGTAGCTACTCACGTTGCTCCCAGCCCAAATCCAGCTTGACATCGACACGTTGAGCAATTCATGCTGTAGTAGTCCTGTTGTATATCGATTCTATTACTCTCCATCTGCTGGTGGTCGTTGAGTTCATACTTGGTCTGGAGACTGGTCGCTATGAGCGGCAAAAGAGATGGACAACAAATTCCAATCGGGCTCGAGACCATCAAGAAATGCGATGACGAGGAAATACCTTTTCAGGAAGTGCAAAATATCCAGCTCATCAGCGCTCAGCACCGGCAGCATTGACAATGTGCAGCTGCTCGTCGTCGACGATGCCGAAGTCACTGTCAGATGACGACCTATGACGACGACGTCAAGGTCCAGGAAGGATCGGGCCGGTAGAGCCGAATCGAACCAGTTCGTGGCTCAAAGGGGGCGCTTATTGTTCTTCTCCTTCTGACTGCCACCTTGTATTCTAGGTTCTACTTTGCGTCGGGTACAAGCCGAAACCCGACTTTGCAGTTCGGGCTGCGTGGTTTCTCCCAGTCTCCCCAGAATTCCTGGAATTCCTTCAGTAGTTATTGTATTGTGCGAGGCTTCACAATCACCCATGGCTTCCATTCAGCACGTCCGCGAGCCAAGGTTTTCTCCGGTACCTTCTTTTTCTCTCGCCTTTGCCTCACGACCATGTTGGGGTTGTTCTTGTTCTCTGTTTTTCTCAGGGCGGCATCTCGACTTTGTACGTTGTACTTACATACATACAATATGAGCGATTAAATGAGTCTCTCCGACGCAAAGTACAAGTCAATTATAAGTCAAAAGTTCTTGTTTTTAATCATACCGCTGCGACCCCGGCCCTTGACAAAACGCGGGGTAGATGATCGCAATGATGAGGGTCCAGCATGGGGCGACTGTGCCAATTCTACAGGGAATGATGAGTGTTGTGCGAGTTCTGGAGACTCTTTTGTATGATCCATGACGGGGTTTCCTAGTCGTAGTCCGGCGTACCTGGACTTGTTTTCTAGAAGGTCGGCATGCGCATCCTGGATGATTATTAGATACTTAGTTTGACCATTCGTTCAAAGTGAATATCGCGGCGCCGTGCAGCTTTATTGTTGTTGTCCGATCAGAGAACCTTTGGGTATGGTAAGTTCCTGAATCCCTGATCTTCAAGCGAACAGAGTCGATCGGCAGTCACCAAAGATACTTATTCTGACTATTGTTTTCGGCGTAGACACAAGCTTCGAGTTCTATTCGCTCTGTAGCAACATTGTCTACCTAAGGACTTGTGTGTTCGATCAGAAATATCCACGTCGCCTATAAGGCCTAGTTCCCCACAAATCCATCGTATTTTCGTAGTCGTCAAGGCCTGGAGCTGGCTGGGAACCATATCTGGTCTAAGTTATGTCAGTATCAGGTTGCCATGAATGGAGACGTCAGAAGGTCACATACCTGAAGTGGAGAAGCACCTCTCTCCAATCCAAAGGTCGTGGAACGTACGCCCTCTAAGAATGCCGAAACCCCACCTGAGCTCAGACCTTGCTCGGACGGGCCAGGTCTGCCCCTCCAACTCGACCACTACCGATTGTGTCTTCCCCCAGTATGCGCATCCCACAACGTTAGATTCCCCTCCAAGTCCACCTCCCAACCAGTTCCCTCCCAACGCGACTAGTCCGCCTCAAAGTCCTCAAATCGACTCCTGTCTATCCACAAGTCCCAGCCGTCCAATAATGGGGAGAAAGATGAAGGAAATTGTGGATCGTCGACCCTCATATCACCAGAAATTTGTAGGAAACGGCGGGGCTGGAAGAGCGAGGCCGTAGACTCAGCCCTGAGAACAAGAGGTGAGCTTCAGATTGAAAAATAAAAAGACACAATGACGACTGACCGTTCCAAACAGAACGCCCCCAGTGCCTCGTGCGACCCCCCTAATTGACGTTCGCCTCGAGCACGACATAGATAAACCAAGGCCAAGCTAGAGCCTCGAATTTTCGAGGCCAAACTCCTCTCAGTTCGAGAGTTCCGAGTCAGAGATGAAGATACGGATGATGGGTGGATAAGAAGTCGAGCTCGAGGCAACGACTAAGTGGATGAGCATGACGAAGGAGCGCCCTAGGATTCGGGAAAG
The DNA here is from genome assembly GCA_029532415.1 of Marasmius tenuissimus. Classification (NCBI taxonomy): domain Eukaryota; kingdom Fungi; phylum Basidiomycota; class Agaricomycetes; order Agaricales; family Marasmiaceae; genus Marasmius; species Marasmius tenuissimus. The sequence goes on along the minus strand of JAQOTA010000025.1, from coordinate 42,789 downwards.
ATAACATTGAGGTGGGTTGCTCATCACACAGAGCTTGACACCCTGCCTCCAGCGCCAGAAACGCTCCGACCTTCATTCTTCACGGCGTCTAGATTCGTACAATACTCGATTGACGAGACCTATCGGAATATCATATAAACGATCTGCAGCACTGCTATCCGTGTAGGCGAGATAGCCTGAAGTGTGCCCATTTTCGTGAGGAGGGTACTGAGCGCGTGAATCTGGTTTGGAACTCATCTCAGTATGACATGGAGTAGATGAAAGTCAGCTACGCACCTGCAATGGTCGAAATGTCATTGAATGAAGGTGTACCAAAGATCGTCAAGGCCATGTATATCCAGTATGTGAGCAACACCAGAAATATGGAATATGCGGGTAGTAACAATGCCCATTCCCTAGACGGGTGAACGGTTGGGGTTGTTCTGTTCATACGAGTAAGCTTGGACTTCACCTGTTGGGATACCAATCTATACCCAGCCATAGGATATACTCATCCGGAAGGAGAGCCCAAAGCAGAAATACCACAAACAGAAACGATGTCGAGGTCCACGCGACAAAGCCGTAGAATTCTGGTGCCCTAGACCGATGATCCTTTGGAGAGGCGTGATACGGAGTTTGCGCGCCGTTCATTGAGGAAAATGTCGATTCTGGACCTCGGTCAACGTTATGGTCACTGAACAAGCCGCGAAATTGTGTTTACGCGATATTTGCACCTTCAATTTCCGCGACCACGCGCTTCGAGTCAAAACTGGCCAGCCTTCTCTGGTCAAGATTTTCCTCTCCATGTGGTCAGCGTCCATCGTTCCCGCTCTTCACCAGGATCTTCCGAAAAAGTATCGCCACTAGAGCCATCGACAGCAGGAATATGATCTGGAACGCATCTGTCCTCTCGACGGTCTCGTCGGACACTGAACCTGCTATTGTGCTCACTTTTGATTCGTATAAATACCTTTTCAATGCAAGCGAAAATACGTGTCGAGCTTTTTTACAAAGCAAAAGGAATTGGAGAAGGACAAAGGGCTTATTCTTTACCGCTGCATCGACTGAGAGGGCTGGAGGATTGCCTGGTGCGTTCTCCAAGCTATTTTTTCCCTCCAGTTTTGCTGAATGACTTCACTCATGTTTAGGGCTACTTATGAGCTTTGCAGATGCAACGATACCAAAGTTAGACGTCGTGGGCCCACCTGGATTGAAGCATTATATGGCAGCGATGCGCTCCTACACTTACCGGTGAGTCACAATACCTGCTTTCCTGAGGTTGTTTCTCAAAGGTTTACATCAGAAACTCAATGCCGGTATTCCCTTTGGAGACACCATCATCTCTACCGTGTTCGTCGTCTACGCCGGATCCAATCTACAAGGATGAGAATATCACCGTATACAGCATTCCTGTCTACCCATCCACTCCGGACGTTCCTACACAAGCAGACACTGCGGCCACAGAAAACGGCAAGAGGAAGCACTCAGGAGACACAGATGGCCAACCTCCTGCGAAACGGCCGCACACAGACGTCGAATCAGCTATTGCAAGCTCGGAGGAAGAGGCACAGGCATTGCGGAGTCTGATGATAGACACTATGTTTCCGGCCACACCAAAGGCTAGAGAGGCTGCTGTACAAAAGACCAAACCACGGGGGAAAAGGCAAAGTAACCAGACTGTGAAGGAAACGAAAGAGCCGAAGGGAGGAGATTCAACGAATGTGAGTCGCGTTTCTACAGTATTATCGACGCGTTCTTTTGCTCATTTCAGATAGCTCGATGAATATCGGAGACCGTCTGTCCCGCGTGGCTTCCATTCTCAACTTCCGGAGTTCACCCAAAAGCCGGTTGGGGCGTCCTACATTGTCGTTGGTCCGCGCGTTCGAGGCAAATTCAACGCTGAGAAGGCAAAAGAGCTTGGGGTTCCAAACGGAAAGCTACGATTGCAATTGACTCAGGGGAAAAGTATCACCTTCACGACTCGGGTGGACGATGGTGTCGACGAAAAGGGCAATACAAAGACGAAAGAAGTGACGAGGACAGTAAACCCCGAGGAAATCATTGGACGACCCGACCCTCCTGGTGTGCGTCTTCTAGCCACAATTATACTTGCGACCATTTTCTCAATTACTTCGTTGCAGGCGGTCTTGATACTGGATATACCCACCCCGGCCCATATCACTTCGGTCACCGAGCCGTTCGTCGATTCGTCGTTCTTCAAGCGTTTCAGGTCGAGTGCCAACGAGGATACCTCAGAATACGCCGTCCGTTCTGTGTTTCATCTCTGTGGCCATGGGGTTTTGGAAGACAAACGATACAAGGCTTTTATGAACGGGTTTTCTGAGAACGTTCATGTGCGTACTGATGGTTCAAACTCAACTGACTACCTCGACTGAAATACCTCTCGAAAGCATATCGTGGCATCTCGAGAACACTCCCCAGACCCTGTCACATTCACTAGCGCTGCGTACGGCCAACTCCGTCTATCTCAGCTGGATTCGGGGATATTCCGAGTTCCTAGCTATTCGCTCACCCCGAAGAAAGATCTTTCCGGTCAGTACCTCGCCCAAACCCTCCAGTGTCCGGATTAACGGTCCCTACCCTCCACAGGTGTCCAAGGTCTCCCATCTAACGTGCATCAAATGGTCACCAATCAGTGCATGGGCATTCGTCCACCAACTGCACCTACAGTAGAAACCGAGGGTGTGGATCGGTTCCATCATGTGGTCACTTCCTCGGAGGGTCTTTCTCTCTCTGAAGATACTCAAGCTCGGTTCGAAGAGGCAAAGAAACGCGTGGCGGGGATGGAAAGGGAGAGACAGAAGAGCAACGATCCTGAGTGTCCCGGGGCGGATGTTCGGATCATTACGTTGGGTACAGGAAGTGCGATTCCCAACAAGTACAGGAATGGTACGTTGGGTGTATCTATCTTGTATTTTTGGCACTGTCTGACCCCAAATGTAGTTTCTGGGACTTTGATCATGATTCCCAATCACGGAAACATCCTTCTGGACTGTGGGGAGGGAACATGGGGCCAACTCGCTCGCCATTTCGGGACTGACGAAAGCAAAGAGGAAAACGTTCAGAAAGTTTTGAAGGACCTCAAAGCCGTCTTTATAAGCCATATCCATGGGGATCATCACATGGGTGTCGCCAACCTTCTCAGGAAACGGAAAGAGGTCGGTTTCCCTCTGTGCATTGGGGTGTAGCTGCCGACTGATGAATGGTCCAGTTAATTACAGAGCCCTCAGAACCTCTCTATCTCGTTGGCATCCGCGCCGCTCATCTCTACCTCCGAGAGTTATCCGACCTTCAAGATCTAGGAATCTTTGATGATCCTTCGAAGAACGGAGTGGTGACCATCCTCAGTCCTGCGTTGCACTGGAGAAATATGCCATATCCGACTTCAGGGATGTGGCAGATTGGTGGAGATGAGTCGTGGTTGGATATCGAACTGTGAGTTAGATTCGCATACAAGCCAACTGATAACTGATCAACTTCTCTCGTCCAGGTCAAGAAAGAATGCTCGTGCTATGTGTGAAAGTCTCGGTCTGCAGGCCTTCAACACCGTTGATGTTCGCCATCGAACAAGGGCATATGGAGCGATCATTCGGCACAACGACGGCTGGAGTATCGTGTACGTTGCATCCACTTGTTCACTCGAATTCTGTCCGAACCCTTTTGCTAGATTTTCGGGTGACACCATGCCCTCAGACTCGCTCGTTTACGCTTCACCCTCCCCAACCGTTCTTATTCATGAAGCAACGATGGCGGATGACCAAGAAGAAATGGCCGCGAAGAAGGCACACAGTACACTCGGTCAAGCTCTCGAGATTGGAAGACGGTACGTTCAACTCCTACTTCCTTACTGCTCACAGGCTCACTACTTATTTCATTAGCATGAAAGCCCGCAACATCCTGCTCACTCACTTCTCCGCTCGGTATCCCAAGTTAATCAAATACAAGGCACAACAGTGGCAGTCCGAACCAGGAGCTGAGAAGGTGGAAGAAGTTGCCGGTTTCGATCCAAATAGAGGCGTGGTGGCGATTGCTTTCGACCACGCTGACACGAGGATTGCGGACATGTGGAAGATAAATTACTACCTTCCTGCCCTGGAGTCAAGTTTCCAGCAGACAGTCGCTGAGGAGGGCGAGGATGAAGACTTGGAGGCAGCTATGGAGGTCGATGCTACTCGCTAGCTCTGCTGGGATGTGTCAAGTACTATAGATCTATTATAATCCTAATTTACTAGAAAGTATGGTACTTGTACGACAGTACGTGTAATCGCTTTCGATTGATGTTCTAGAGAAGCTCACTCGCTGAAGATTGGATACGCGCTGTATGGACTCACGGATGCTTCCCCGCTTGTCGCTCAAGCCTGCCAACAACGACGCGCAGTGTGCTGCCAACAGCTCTCGGACCGGTGCCTACGTGACACTGGCTTCAAAATTCAGATACTGTGACGTCGCTCTAGTCTATAGCTACTCAGTAGCCTTAGTGACCATACCACCTCCGTTATACCCGGTACCATTGTGTTTAGAGCTCCTGCGACGAACTCAGAAAAAAGCCATTGATCAACAGATTCTAAAAACCTCCAGTACACGCTACCTCGTGCTAAGGAATCAGAGAAGGAAGTATTTACGATGCACAAAATCACTTCGTCCTACGACACAACTCCCTCGCTCGTCTCTCCTGTTTACTGCGTGAAGTCGACGCAGTTCATGTATGTCTGTTTGTTGCCGTAGCCAGAGTACCACCACCATCTGTATCGGAAAACGCATGAGTAATTTGAGAGCAATCACAAAGTAGGGTGACACTCACTGGATAGCACAAGCGTTGGGCTGGCTGCACTGAGTACCCAAGTCCGGGACGGTTACCTCGAAGTCAGCTAGAAAGTTATTGGTTGATCGGGCGGGTCAGCAACGAAAAAAAGCGCGAGCAATGCCAAAAGCGATCACTCACATTCGTTTTTGGGCCAGTTGGCAGGACCAACGGACTCGTTCGCGTATACGGGCCAGGTGAAGAGTCGCGCAATCGGTGCTTGGGTGGCGAGGTTCACGACGGAAACGTTCTATCGTGTCGGAGGAGAAATGAGTAAGTTATCGTGAATCGAGCCGGATCCTTGGGACGGAGGGTCACTTACAGCCCAGCCAGTGTGATGAGCGACGATATCGACATGGAAAGGGACGACAGTGTTGGGCTCGTAGACCCGGGTGTTGTCAACATTGTCTTCGTACTGCAAGATGATGTTGAGATGGTAAAACAGACGGTGGAATGAAAGTTGAGGGGTTTCACACCTGAGCACCCCGACAGAAGTACAGATGGCACGCCTTTTCGTTGTAGTCGGCGTCAATCTTCGCCTTTGCGTTCTCAAGCTATAAAATGATAAGATGTCAAAGGTCTGAGAATGAAACACTGAATGGTGTTTGTTGCCTACAGGACCGGTCAGGTCTGTTGGAAAGTAGTTAAAATCGATGAATAGGAAATGGAGCTGCACAAATCCTACCAGAAGTCAAAACCTTGTATACGGCGGGCCCACAGGCAGACTGAGCCGCTGTGCTGAGCTGTTCAGCGGAGTGATTTAGCATGAACTGCATCTTGTTCATCGTACGTAGGTCCTCACCTTACGAGGAGTGGGAGTGGTTACCCTGGCATGTCCGAGGACACGCACGACTAAGGCAGCGAGAGTAAGGACGAGAAGCTTGTACATGGTTCTTGGTGGAGCTCATGCTTTTCGTGGCCGTCCTTATATCCTGTCCTACCCAAGTAACGCGGTCCGACGGAGTCCATGTGTCCGAGTCGCAAAGTAGTCGGATATTCCTCGATTCGCTAGTGAAGGTTTTCCGAGGGAGGGAGCTGCGTGCGGCGGATAAACTGAACATCTAGACAGACATCAGTGTCATCTCTGAGTTTCGCCTCAATTGGGTCAATCAGGCGTGTGATAAATCCCCTGACCAACGGTGAGAGCTTCGAAGAAGCTCGCTGAGGTACTTGCAGGAGTAAGATTGGAATCCTGATGTCGGTCTAATCGGATAGCCCAGCATGAGGCCAATTAACTTTAAGCGACTGAACAAGGCGTCCCAGCTGCCGGTATACGAAGGGTGTGAGATAAGCCTTTATGGAAACCAACTGCTCCTTGCCTATGTGCATTGCTTGAGCCCTCGAATGTTTTTGGACCTTAAGCCTTGACCTTTAGGTCACCCCACCGTCCATGCTGAACATATCCCCTCCGGATTTGCTCTGGAGTTCAACCCCACGATACACTTGTGGGCGAAGGCTTATGGTTGTACATCGACAACTCCGTATGAGATAGCAAAATAAGTACAGTCGCCACCTGGCGGTCAAAGCAAGTTGACGTTAACCTGTTGACTTTACGTAGCCTGAATTTAATGAACGGGCCGAGGCGGGGCGCTTGCCGCAGTGCCGCAGCCCGACTGAGTCCCGACTTCCTTCCGACTTGGAATTGAGGTTGTTAAGTACTCTTCGGCATACGTTAACATCCTGAGATTGTAGTCAGCAGCCAGCCCTCATACTCTCTAGGCTTAATCACGTACTTTGACTTGGGGATCGTAGTCAGAGGCCAAAGCGGACTTGTCAGGGGTCAAAACTACCTTGCACGGACTCGACCTCACGCAGAAGTCACTGCAGTCCAGCTCAAATATTGACAAGGAGAACTCCCGCGGGTACTGCCAGCTAGGCAGAAGAGAATGAAGACTATTCAAGCATATGGTTCAAGATGTTGTGTAGATACATACGTGTCGATAGATGGGCAGCCATCAAGCTGCAAGCGTTCAAGACAACGCTGATACAAAGCTTTTCCTCGTAACGCTTCCAATCTTCCTCAGGCTAGCTCTCGACGGATAGCCGCTTCGTGTTTAAATTGCGTCTGGATCATAGCATCCCTTCCCTGCAGCGCCATCGCGGACTTTGCCCATATCTTCTGGATCTTGGGCAGAGCAGCCTTAAGCTTCGTCAAGCAATCCATCGAGTCACGAGGAGGTCCAGATCCTAATACCATGTTGTCCAGTGCGATCGATATGAACCCTAGTGGAGAGACATGTCAGTTCTCGAATGGATCGGAAGTTTGAATCGACCACGCACAAGCATGATGTTCGTCATCCTCAGAAAAGTTCTCGGAGGCAGACATATAAGCTTTGCCAGCTTCTCGCATCAAACGTTTGGCTTCAGCTTGATCCGTTGTGAGTTTTGCTTTCTCTCGGTAGTAAAACCCTTTCATACTAACAAAAATGGCAGTGAGAATCCGGTTACTATCCCTATTAAAACGTCCGCGGTGACCCACGAATAAGCATAGCCCCTGGGATAGTAATAGTATGCTGCCGAGAAGGAAGGATCGCTCTCTCGAGGTGGTATCGGGTTCCCATTGATACTGTTGATGACTTTGACCGCCTCTTCCTGAAGCTCTTCCAAACGCTGCAGCTTCTTCCCGACGTCCCTCTCGCGCGAAGCAACCTAGGTCAACAACTATAAGCCGAGACGAGCCCGAAGAAACTTGAAGAAACGACGCACCTTCATCAGTGCTTCCATGTGGAGATTTTGAACACCATGCATGAACGAATCAAGAAAGATGACCCCACGATTCTCAGTGGAGATACCGCTCCATTCCCTCCGGCCCCATCTCATAACCTCGAGGGCTCTTCCCAAGAACTCGAGTTCGGTAACTGGGTTTTGGTTCAATCCGCCTTGGAGATGCCCGAAAAGAATCCAGCAGCTGTATGAGAGCGATTAACACGAAACTCTCAAGACATATTTTGTACCATACCGAATGGTAGTACCAACGGCTTGCCGAACGTGGTCCCATCCTCTTTCAACTCGCCGGTTGTTTGCCTCTTGCATGAGGGCCGCAGGCCCAGCATCCGTCCAGGCTCCGGTACATGCTGTCTCCCCTCGTACTGGGAACAGATCAGTGAGTTTTCTCAATATACGGGTCCCATAATACGTACTTTGTCTATTGACCTTGTTAACCCAAGCACTATCAGCGTACTGAAGAACGCGACGGTCGCAGAGAATTGCATTGGTCATGTTTTCGATCGATTGGAGGTTGAACATGGCCATCATCCCTTGGGTCCTAACGTCATCCATTTGCCTCGTCCCCTCCTGAAACTGATCATATGCACTGGCAATTGCCCAAGCCTAGATAGCGGAAGTTGAGTTTTGCACAGGGTCGAGAAGAAAGGTCCGACACTCACACTGCTATCATATTTCCGTTCACGTCTCAATTGGGCTACCATCTCTGAAGCTCGTACCGAAGGCATCTGGTTGTTGGGACCAGCTGTCGTCCTCATTACGCGATCGTTCACCTCGTTCTTCATGTCTTCCATGGAACGCTTCGAAGCAGCGTAGTTCTTTTCGTACTGTTCTTTCTGCTTGAGTTCAGCCTCTGTGAGATTTTCCCGCGGAAGCGTCTCCAAAGCCCTGTTCCAACATTTCTCGCTTTGATTGAACTGGCGAAGTTCCTGTCCAGCAAATCCGTAAGTGGGTTTCAGCTGAACGATCACCGGACAGAGCGCAGTTCAAAGACAGACTGACATCGTACGCGGTTCCAAGCCTTGCCCAAGCTTTTGAATAGTTCGGATCGAGCTGAGTGGCCTATTCGAAACGCGTTTGAACCTGAAAACGACATGACTTTGATAAAATCTTATACCTTGGCTGCATCAGTCGCTGCGTCCATATACCTACGAGCGCAAATTCAGTCACTTCATTCTACCAACAAAGACCAGCTGGAGAACCATACCTCCTTAGACTCAGCCTGCAAGCAGCCCGGTTTGCAAAAAGAATTGGATTTTGATCATCGAGTGCGATGGCTTCACTGTACTTGCTAATCGCAGCATCGAATTTCTTCGCGATAAAGAGTTTGTTGCCTTCATCTTTCAAGGACTCTACACGGCCCCGTGCATCTTGAGACATAGTTGAGAAATTTTAGAGTTCGTGGTGGTGGTGGTGGTTGAAGAAAGAAACACAACAGCCACGAGGCTGCCGCCTGAGAGACAAAGAACCCCGCTTGCTGACTGACGTACATTTCAAATACACAAACCTCCAGTCTAATCTTGAAGGAGGCTCTTGAAGCGTCGGAAAGTTCGGAAATCGAGAGGTCACCGTCCTCGGGTCGCGACGCGTACACCGTGCTCACCGCGATCCTCAATTTCAGTCCTCAAGTCCCAAATGTAGAGTATATTGATGCTATGTAGGTATGTGTGAATATGTGCTACAATGTCAAAAACCAATGCCTCAACGAAAAGATAATACAAGTGGAGGACACGAAGGGAGTGAACATCGTAGACGCCAGGGCCAATGCTGTTGGAATAGCCGCAGCGCTTGAAGGTATTGACGAGCTTCAAGTCTCTCTTGGAGGCTTCGATGGAGATAACATCAGCATCGAGACGCTGAAACTGAGGGAAGATGTCGTCGAAGTCGGAGTAGCAGAAGTGAGAGTGGGTCTGGGTCTCGTCCTTGACACCAGCGGTGGAGCCGAAGTTGCTCTAGAGCTCAAGCTCAGGCCCTAATATACCTGTGAGCGAGTGCTTGTGATGGCACATCGACGACTCCGTATAAGATAGCAAAACAAGTACAGTCGCCACCCAGTGGTCAAAGCAAGTGGAGGTCAACCTGTTGATTTTACGTAATCTAGAAATTAATGAACGGGCCGAAGCGGGACGCCTGCCGCAGCCCGACTTGGCCCCGACTTCCTTCCGACTTGGAGTTGAGGTCGTCAAGTACTCTTCGCTCTTCGTGCGTTAACGGCCTGAGATTGTATGCAGCTGCCGATTCTCATACTCTCTAGGCTTAATCACGTACTTTGACTTGGGGATCATAGTCAGAGGCCAAAGCGGACTTGTCAGGAGTCAAAACTACTATGCGCGGATTACCCTCACGCATAATTTACTGCAGTCCAGCTCAAGCAAGGAAAATCCTGCGGGTATTGTCAGCTAGGCAGAGGAGAAAGAGCATACAATCATTTGGTTCAAGATGTCGTGTAGATACATACATGTCGATAGATGGGCAGTCATAAAGCTGTAAGCGTTCAAGACAACACTGATACAAAGCTTTTCCTTGTAACGCTTCTAATCCTCTTCAGGCTAATTGGCGACGAATAGCTGCTTCGTGTTTGAATTGCGTCTGGATCAAAGCATCCCTTCCCCGCAGCACCAGCGCAGACTTTCCCCATATCTTCTGGATTTTGGGCAGAGCAGCCTTGACCTTTGTCATGCAATCCATCGAGTCATGAGGAGGTCCGGATCCTCGTACCATGTTGTCCAGTGCGATCGACATGTTCCCTAGTGGAAAGACATGTCAGTTCTCGAATGGATCGAACGTTTGAATCGACCACGCACAAGCATAAAGTTCGTCGTCCTCAGAAAAGTTCTCGGAGGCAGACATATAAGCTTTGCCAGCTTCTCGCATCAAGCGTTTGGCTTCAGCTCGATCCGTTGTGAGTCCTGCCTTCTCTCGGTAGTAAAGCCCTTTCATACTGATGAAAATGGCATTGAGAATCCGGTTACTATCCCTATCAAGATGTCTGCGCCGCAGCAACTCACGAATAAGCATAGCCCCTGGGATAGTAATAGTATGCTGCCGAGAAGGAAGGATCGCTCTCTCGAGGTGGTGTTGAATCCGGACTACCGGATATATGGACCGTTGTATCGGGCCGCATATATGCTTCAATCATTTCACTATGATCTATGCTATTCCTAGTCACTCCTGTTATAGTAGCTACAGCCACCTCTGTATAGTATATAAGTAGCTCTGTATCTACATGCAATACTAGTACTTTTACTGCTCTCGTTGCTGCCTCTAAGCCTATCTCCAGGTGAGCTAATCTGTCCCATGCTGCCACTGCATGGGCAGGACCTCTGCCTCAAAAGGTTATGGGCCCCGGTGCCCTGTCGATGTGCCCTGCGATGGCAGCTCTCTAGGATGTGCACCTTTATTGTGTGCTGCCTATGATGATGCGCTGTTGTGGTCGTTGCACTCGATAACCATTGTGACTGCTTAATTGTTGTCGTGATGGGCAGACCGTTAACACCGGTTCTGGACCTGTGAAGTCGACATCTTCATTGATGTTTGACGATGGTGGACTGTGTCCTCAACAACGATCGATGGCTATCGCCGTTGACCGTGCAGTGATTTCTTTTATCATTGCCTATGATGATGAACATATGCTGATCATTGTTTTATTACTCCAGATCGCTATGGCTCCTGTTATGTCTACCCTTATCCCTACCGTTGAGGTCTTCAGTGGTGTCAACTGGCGCAAGTGGTCCAAGGGTCTTGGTACCTATGCCATGATCAACGAGTTCTACGACCACTACACCAACGACGATCCTGAACCTGATGCACCCGAGAAACCTTAAGAACCGACCAAACCTAAAGCAACTACTTGCACTGTCACTATTGCTGCTACAACTACAACTGAAGCAACTACACGTACGGAGACCGTCTCTCCTACTGACGCGCAGATGCAGCAGTACACTACTGATCTTGAGCAGTATGCTAAGGCTTTGGAAAGGTACGAGAAGGATCTTCTCAGGCATGAGAAGGATCATCGACGTTGGAAGAAGTATGAATTCAAAGCCATGGGTGCACTACGTGCCACCACCACCATTGCCGTGCAGAGTGTTATCGAGGATGATGATATGGCTTGGAATGCTTGGGAGAAGATTAAGGCTCGTTATGGCCAACAGACTTCTGTCTCTGTTTGGGCGGACTTCAAGTCCATTATGGAATTCCGTCTGTCTGGTGGTAACCCCATTCCTGAAATAGCTCGACTCGAACTCCTTTTTGGACAGCTCCATGAAGCCGATATCGGTCTCTCTGATCTTATCAAAGCCATGCTCCTCCTCTCCGTTCTACCACAGGGCTGGTCGAACGCTCGCGAATTTGCTACCAATGGTAACTTGCCAGCTGATCTTACTTTCGAAGTGGCTTGTGATGCTGTCATTAACCACTACGAAGCTCGGAAACCCGCTCCTCTCGCGTCGCGCATTTCTTCTGTCAAAAAGAAGGACAAGGACCCAAAGTTTAACCAACAGTCTAATCCTCCTTCGTTGTCGTCTAACAATAACAACCAGTCTAAGAACGACAACGACCAGAAGAAGAAGAACAACCGACGTGGCAGGAAGAAGAAGGGTGATTCTCAGGACAACAAGGGTGACTCCTCTCACAAGGGTCATTCTCATATCGCGTCCCTCTCTCATTTGTCCATCTCCTCACCCCCCATCGTTCCTGATACTCCATCTGTTGTACATCCCGCAGACCGATCCCGGGATCCACTCCACATGCAGTGTTTCTCCGGTGCTACCTCTGGTGGTACTGTTTTTGAGAATGCTCAGGCTGCTCGCAGTCTTGCCGATCGTCTTGGTGTTCCCAAGTATGCCCATGTCCTTGAACCAATGGAACAGGGATATGCGGCTGCTTCCTCTTCCTCCCTCAAGCATCGTATTGATGGTCCCTTCTCCACTGCTCCACCTGCAAAGCGTGCTAAGAGCGTTGAGAAGGTTTACGACCTCTATGATTCTTTCTATGAGGACTCCGACTCTGAGCGTGAGGATCGTATCGCGTTGAACGCTGTTAATGATTCTTTGCGTACGGAGATTGCGAGTGGAAGTGCCATGGACGTTGACAGCGAGATTGCAGATGCCGCTGGTTTTTCCGATGATGTTGAGTACGATTCGGTCTCCATCGGATCTGGGGAATCTGACGATGACAGGCAAGTGCCTTATCTCAGTCTTTCTTCTAACACTGATACGAACCTACAGTGCGCCGCTTTACTAGCTGCTTCTAAACGTAGTAGTTCGAATATCGTGTCCCGTATGAAATTTGCGCAATATATTGGTGATCACTTTGCCACATGTGCCAATTGTAAGGGAAAGAAGGCGACTGGAAGCTCGCAAGAGTGGATCGTCGATTCGGGTGCCTCATCGCACTTCACTTATGATCTCGAAGATTTTGCCGAGTATGAACCTATGAACAATGGACCGCAGCTTAACACTGCACAGAAGGACAACCCTATCCAAATTAAGGGGAAAGGGACTGTGTTCATCTCTCATTCTGTTGAAGGATCTGACGGTCGCATGGAGGAACGCATTACGCGACTCTATCCTGTCTATTATGTTCCACTTCTGTCAATTTGACTTCTCTCGCTTGGAGAATTCTTGCAAGGTGGTCTGCAAGTACGCGGATCGTCTAGCAAATTGGCTTTTTACCAAAAGGGTCAACGCCAATCATTGGTATCTTACCTGCTTATGCCTGGTCAAACCATTTTTTGGGTTAGCTCGCAGAAAGCCTCTGCTCGCAGCTTAATGGCCAAGTCAACTATGGATAAAGTTGACTACAAAGTTCTACACAGACGTTTCAGACATTGTTCAGACAAAGCTCTGGATAAAGCTCGGAAGCATACTAAGAACTTCCCGGAATTCGACCGAAAACCGAAGAAAACCCGGTTATGCCGAGGATGTGCAGAAGGAAAAATACACTCCAGATCGTTCCCTGACTCCACTACCCGTGCCTCGAAACCCTTTGAGAAAATCCACTCCGACCTCAAACAATTCCCCACTGAGTCGTACCACAAATACAAATGGTATATGTTGTTTGTCGACGACTGTACTTCACATGGCTGGACAATGCTCATGCGACGCAAATCTGACTCTGTCAAGATGCTCCGTGACTTTATCGCTATGGTGAAGGTACAATTCGGTGTTGATATTAAGGAATGGATGTCCGATGGAGGGGGAGAGTACAAATCGGATGCTTTCGATGATGTACTAAAACAGCACGGTATCAAAATTCTGACCAGCATTCCATACACGCCGGAACAGAATGGTCGTGCAGAACAGTTCAATCGGACCATTGTCGAGAAAGCTCAAGCTCTTCGCTTTGATGCTTGTCTTCCACCTTCTTGGTGGGAATTCTATGTGTTGCACGCTGTTGCACTTCACAATCGGATGCCGTCCCAGCGTTTACGTTGGTTGACCCCGCATGAGAAGTTGCATGGCAGTGCACCGGATGTTTCGGATCTTCGAGTCTTTGGATGTGCAGCGTATGCGTTTATTCCAGAAAAACGTCGAGTTAACAAGTTATCTCCGCGTTCGGAACTGATGACCTTCATCGGTTTTCAGGAGGGCATGAAAGGATATGTCTTCATGAAGATGTCCAATAATGCTATCTTCAAAAGCGCTACTGCTCTGTTCGATGAAAATTTGTTCCCGAAGTGTTCTGATAAGAAACCGCATGGCTTTACCCCGGTGAATGAAATCCCAGAAATACCGCCGGTATTGGGTGAAAATCCCAACTTCTCTTCGGATAGTGATGATGATTCGTCTGATGACGATCTTTATCCTCCCGATAACCTTCCAAAGCGATCGGAATCTCCTCATGACGATGATGGAGATGGTACTGTACCTCAGCGTGAACGTCAACACTCTGATCCTGATCCTCCGTTCCAGCCTCCCAGGCCACCTACACCTGTGGGTGGTAAAGAGCAGTCTCCGCCGCCAAGGCGTTCAGGCAGGAAACGGACGGGTACTAAGCAACCTGATAATGTATTTGGTGAACAACAAGACCCAAATAATCCCTCGCGCATTGTGCGTGATATGGAGAAAAATTCTACATGGAGGGATGCCACGGGTGATAGAGAACCCATGGATCCACCTACTACTCGTAGGAAAGGCAGACCCAGAAAAGTTCCTGGGACTAATCGTGCCAGTCTGTCTACCATGTGTAACTCCAGGGGGAGTCAGCCCGATAGCTTAGTGCAACAATTATCCCAGGAAGGGGGAGTAGGTTTCGTGATTTATCTGTTAAATTGGGCAGTTCCTGTTCACGATGACCTCACCGATATGTCTAACGTTCGAGAGTGGACTCTCCGTGACATACTGAAGCTGCCAGCTGAGCAGCAGAGAGAATGGAAGGCCGCTTGCCGCGATGAACTAGAGGCTCTTCGCAAGCGCAAGGTCTTCGAATTGGTTGACCTACCTAAAGGTCGCAAGGCTGTCAAAAACAGATGGGTGTTTGACGTTAAGTCAGACAGTCAAAAGAAAGCTCGACTTGTTGCCAAGGGTTTCTCTCAGGTCGAAGGTGTTGACTTTGATGAGATCTTCTCACCAGTTGTGCGGTTTGAAACTGTACGGATGATGCTCGCACTAGCAGCTCTCAAAAACTGGCACATTCAGGCATTGGATGTGAAGAACGCCTTCCTTTATGGTGAACTTAAAGAAGAGATCTATATGGATCAACCTGAAGGTTTCAAGGTTAAGGGTCAGGAAGGCAAAGTCTATTGCCTTCGCCGTGCATTATATGGACTGAAGCAAGCTGCTCTTGAGTGGTGGCGTGCCCTCAGCTCGTCCATGGAAGTAATGGGCTTTAAACGCTTAACTTCCGATGCAGGTCTCTTCATCTGCAAAGATCGTGAGACTGGTGAAGAATGTATTGCTTTGATCTATGTCGACGATGCATTATTCCTTGGACCAAACAAAGCCTTTGTCGAAAAGAAGAAAGCCGAGTTTATGGCTCGTTGGGAATGCCGTGATCCTGGAGAAGTTAAAGAGTTCTTGTGCATGCGTATTCGTCGCAAAGGCCGTAAAATCCTTCTTGACCAGACCGACTACTTAAAGAAGGTCTTGAAGCGATTTGGCATGCAGAATGCAAAAGCAACTGATACTCCTCTTCCTGCCGGCTATATTCCACAACCCAACGAAGGTCCTGTTGATCCTGAACGTCGCGCTCGATATCAATCAGTGATTGGATCACTTCTGTATATCATGCTTGGCACTCGTCCAGATATTGCCTACGCTGTTACAAAGCTTTCTCAATTCTCTGCTAATCCATCAGAAGATCACCTGAAGAAGGCGCTTTATATTTGTCACTATCTTGCAGGAACTCCAGACTATGCATTGGTCTATGATGGAGCCTCTGACGGAGGTTTACTAGCATTCACTGATTCTGATTGGGCTGCTGATCCTATCAAGCGTCGGTCGATCACGGGCTATTTCTTCAAATTGGCAGGTGGCATCTTCTGTTGGCAATCACACGCCCAGAAGACTGTTGCGCTTTCATCCACTGAAGCTGAATACATGGCGCTATCCGACTGTAGTCGTCAGGCTGTGTGGATTTGACAGTTACTTTCTGAACTTGGGATTGATATGACTCCCGTACCCATATGTGGAGATAATCAAGGCTCGATTTTCATCGCCTCTAACCCAGTTCAAGAACGTCGCACCAAACACATCGATATTCGCTATCACTACATTCGCGAATGTGTTTCAGACTGCAAGGTCGATCTTTTCTTTATTGACGGTGCCTACAATCCTGCAGACATGTTTACCAAGAATTTGGGTCATGTCAAGTTCTCCGCTTTTAGATAACATCTTGGACTTGAATTTTATTCGTCCGAATAGACACTTCGTGCTCTACTTGTGCTGCACTTAGCGAGGGGGAGTGTTGAATCCAGACTACCGGATATATGGACCGTTGTATCGGGCCGCATATATGCTTCAATCGTTTCACTATGATCTATGCTATTCCTAGTCACTCCTGTTATAGTAGCTACAGCTGTTGAACATGATGGATATCATGTGATACACTGTTGACATGTTGTTTACACATCACACTATTTATAGAGCTACGCCTCTAGAACACTTGCGTCCTCATGCAAGTACTACGTCTCTGTCTACATATCTCACTACGTACCTAGTAGTTTCATCATAAATGACACTATAGACAGTCGCTATCCAATAGCATAAGTAGAGTCTCCAATACATGAGGCAAACACGACTATGCTCACCAAGCATACTACCATTCATGGTAGAAGTACTTACACAGTACTAATGTCTTTTACGCCTTTAGGGCCGAATACCTACATCTAGTAGTAGTTTCAGTTAGTGTAATACTCATTACATGTACCAGAAACTTATGTATAAAAGACTGGACGAAAGGCCTTAAGCCTTAGGACAATCTACTCGATTATCACCTCTTCTCAAGCATCTCAAGACTACAAGAACACTCTGTGTATTACCCATGTGAGGTTTACTTCGTTATACCCACTGTGCACTTTAACTATGCTGGCTCATCAGGTTATGGGCCCCGCAAGCGGTGGTCAGGTCGATGTTATGATCGGAGTAGCCTAGCTCCCGTGTGTCGCCACCATCCTAGCGGACGACCTGTAACCTACATGGGTTATGGAAGTCTCTAGTGATGTCGGGCTTGTCATCGTCTGGTGTCAAGGTCAAGGGTTGTTAGTTCCCTTTACACCTATCCACTACGTCCCTGTACTGTTGCATGTTGCACGAACACATGTACATACTGTCTTGGCTTCATTTTCTTCGGCATAGACCTATCCGCGTAAGCGGCTCTGTCTCCCTGCTGATAACCCGGATTGGGCTTTGATCTTATATTATCACTGCCTAATGCCGATGAAAACCAATGGTTGGCGATGATCCTCACCATGAGGCATCGTTTAGGGGTCTATGGGGTTGTGCTTATAAACCAACTCGCCATGATTCCTGACGGTCGAAAGACCGGGCATGAAATACATGCTGGGAGATTTGATCTCCTTACAACTAGGTTTTGATACTATACAGTTTTACGGTATCACATGGCCACTTTAGTATGTACAGGGACTCCCTTCCCGATGACCCCTCTCTTCTACGTTATTGTTAAACTCTAGCTCACCTATGATTGCTTTCTGGTCACCGACATGCCTAAGGCAGAGGGTGCATGAACTCAATTCATATGAATGACTAGGTTTAATAATAACTTTCAATGGGTCATTCGGACAGTATGAGCTGATCACTCATACTTTTGCTAGTCTGGGGTTGAGACCAGATAGCATGATGGGACACCAGACACCGATACACACTGGGAACGTTGTAAGACCCTAGCAATTGGGCAGGGCTTCGTAGCCAGATTAACTCCCCTGCACTACCTGCACGTGGTACACCCCATGATCTGCTTGACGCATACAGCCTGTTAAAAGTCCTAGACCTTTGGAGCATTTCTCGGTGTGCATCAAACCCTATTTATTTATGGGTGCTTCTTAGAAGCCTTCGTCGATTGACACTCTCTTGGCTCCACCCTTCTATATTTGAAGAGTATGCTCACGGGACTTTTGGCAGACCTCAATATGTCTCAATCAGGATCAAGGTCTGCTTCTCATTCCCCAAGTGGTAATCCTCCAACGACGTTTGTTCGCAATACGCCGGGATATACTCTAGGAACGGAAGTGGAAAATTCTGTAGAAGTTTATAACTACAATACGGAACCGTTGTACTCTCAGGTTGCGGACAGCAACTTTCCTGCTGGGTCAGGAGGAATTAGTATCATTCCAGTTTTGCTAGATGATGGTTCGAACTTTGAAGATTGGTTTCGATTACTTGAAGGTTACCTCTTTACCCAAGGCATACCTCAAGCCTTGGATGAAGAAATGCCTGAAACATCTTCTCCTGCTACTTCAGGAGAAGCTACCGCTCTAGCTGAGTGGACTTCAAGGCGTAACAAAGTAATTGGTATTATCAAAATGCGAACTCGTCGTGCTCACGACGCGCATGTTGATAAAACTTCGGTAGTCTCAACCTTATCTAAACTCAAATCTACGTTTGGGGTTCAGTCTTCTTCAAAGATGATGAATCTATATACGGACTTGCATAACGTCCAACTTCCTGAACACCTTAATCCAGTCCCCGGAATCAGTTACATGTTGACTGTTCGGGATCAACTTAAGGATCATGGAGTAGATATTTCGGACGATTTGCTGTGCTTAATGATCACAGCCAAGCTTAATGAAAAGCGCTGGCAGCTCTTTAAGCAGCAAGTATCCCGTATGAAGAAGGAAGAACTCAAACCTACCGATTTGATTGCTGCAATAACGAATGAATGGAATAGAAGGAATGGGATTCATTCTGGTCCTGCTGCCTATACTGCCCATAACGCCAAAATTTCTGGTGTTAATAGATTTAACTCTCCTCCTAAATGGTCTGATCAGTCTCGTTCTGGTAATTCTACAAATCAAAAGAAGAACAATAATAAAAACAATAATCAGAACCAGAACAATCAGAACCAAGGTGGATCTTCTTCCAAGAAAGGAAAGAAGAAAGGAGGAAAGGGCAAAGGAAAAGGCAAAGGAAAGAAGAAGGATACTCAAAAAGGAGGGCAACAATCGCACACTGCGGTACTTGAACCTTCTGAGAAACCTTCTGAATACCAGAAACGAATCAATGCAGTAAACGAGCAAATTAGCTCAGTTTTTGAACGCGAAATGGCTGGGCCAGTAAACGTTCATATGTCCTACCACTACCCCACCGGTAGCACATCTGCACCAAACCCGTTCCAAAACACGTATGATCTTCAACAGGCACGCCTAGAAGAGAGAATCGCTGCTGATAGAGAAGGTCGTCCTGTACGACACATCTCTGTTCAAGAATGGAACAATAGACGAACTATTCAACTAGATGAACAAGTTCGACAAGTAGAAGAAGCTATCGCTTCAGCTACAATTTCCAATTCAAACATAGACAGCGATGGAGATGAGATACCATCTTTGGTGTACATCTCTGATACTCCGACAGAACCTGATAGTGACTCTTCATCTGATAATTCATCAAATGATAGTCATACATGTTCTGAATACTCTTATGGCGCGCATAGTAATGAAGAAATCATCTTCACAATGCCACGACGAGAGGCGACACCTAATCATACTTCGCCTGCGGACGAAGTTGACCAAGGTGAGAATCTCGAAGTAGCATCACCCACACAAGAAGACATACGTGTAACTGTTTCAACACCTCCTGACGATTATGGACCATGGGCAAATTCTATGTTTCCTAGGAACCACGCCGATTTTGTTCATTTGTTCAGACCAGAAAACTATTCTCAAGATGGAGATGACATAAAAGAGCCACCTCTCATCAATAGAAAAGTTGAATGGCGATTCTTACAAGAATACAAAGAACAACATGACAACATGATGCGACGAGTTAACCTTAGGAATAATAGACCACATATAATAAACGGGATTAGACTCCCAATTCCTGTTGTCGAAGAATTCCGAGACTTCGGAGATCAGACAACTAACGACATAGCACTAAAGGAATCCATGATCAGAATGCGTTATAAATTAATACGCAGTATACCAGACCACAATCTTTGGATCTGGATTCTGATCAAGACCAGAGAATATGTCGTTATGTATGCTATTAGAAGAGATGCAGTGCATAACATGACACCTCGTCAAGCTCTTCATGAATTGCGCATACAACAAAGGATATTACATGTGGAAACAGTAGAAGATACCAAGTTCACGCTTCATTACGAATACCAAACCTGGAACCTTCAACACCTATCGACGGTTATAGCTGAAATCAATAATAAAAATTGGATCAGCACCGTTGAAGATTTTGTTCAACGAGTGAAAAATCCTCGTTCAACTTCGGTGGATGAAGCCTTCCGAGTCAACAAGAAGAACTTCACACTTCCTGTACAAGTGATGAATCCTATCTTCTGGCATTCGTTAGTCAAGCTTGGTCTTGAAGGGAAATGGTTATTTGGAACGACAGACATAAGAGCGAGTCAATTTAGAACATCTCAATGGAGACAACCAGGGTTTAATAGGCGCTGGGTTCGCTTCATCCCTCACCTCAGTCTTCAGGATGTTCATAATTGGCATACGCACTTGTACAAATGGATGAACAACATTAGAATGTCTGTTCCCATGACTCAGGCTGATATTCCTCGAAGAGAACTTGAGGGTAGTCGCTTCAATGAACGACCAAGAACATACCCTGGAGATTTCATGGAATTAGCCGAGTCACTTAATCGTTCCAAATCTCCAGTCCCTACTACCCATGAATACATAAATCGCCCCGCAACTACACCACCTCGAGTACGACAATGGCAGGACCAAATCGTCCACACTCCTCCAAGCTCTCCCGAATCTTTTTATGGCGTACAATCCTTAGAGGATGATTACATTGATGTACCTTCTCGCCCAACTACTGCTCCACCAGATCAACCGGAAAGACTTAGTCCGGTAGATGAACAACCTGAGGTTGACCCTTGGGTTACATCTCCAAGTGATCCCCGAAACTCTCAATTTGAGAATTACGGACCTGCAGTAATTGGACTAAGGACCAATGGACCGCCTTTACATGTTGCTGATGGCACAAGTATTGGCAATATCACTTTGGTTGTCAATAACAATCAGCCATATCAAGCCACGAGATTCGTTCAGTGGCAGAACTATAGACGCCAATTGGAGGCTTGGATAGAAGTTGAAGAGGCCGCTAATCAACGTTATCAAGAAGAACTCAGAACAAGTCGAGAACATCTTGTTCGTCAAACATTCCAAAGTCAGAATCAAGAACCGCTTCAATGGCATGAACGGTACTTTGATGATGGTGACTATGGAGATGGCCTTGAAGGAGTTGATAATGATTGGGCTGAAAGCAACGATCGTGGAGACTGGCAAGTTTTTCAAAGTTCTAATAGTCAAACTTTCACTAAATCCTCAATGCAGAACTATCATATCCTAAGGAACTCAGTACCAAGGAAATGTAGTATTACTTCTGTATATGCAACGACGAAATATAAGTCGTTTTCTGCTGCATTTTCGAGTGATTGTGAAGTGAGAAATACGCGAAATGCCTGGCTACTTGATAGTGGGGCATCAGCGCATATGACTCCGTATAAAACGGATTTCTCAGACTATCAGACCTTGGAAATGCCAATAGGTCTTACTACATCAGCGGGTGATAAAGCAAATGTGCAAATAGTAGGCTATGGTACTGTCCTCATCCGACACACCAATAGCGCAGGAGTGACACAAGTCACAAAGTTATACCCAGTGATGTATAATCCCGACAGCCCACATCGTTTAATCTCTAGTGGGAAGTTCCGGAGTATAGGATACTATACTTTACTGGACTCTCCAGAGACTTTGATCCGGAGCAAGAAAGATGGTTCTCTTTTAATGAGCTTTTACCCAAGCCATAAAGATGATCCTTTACGATGGATGAACGCGAAGGTTCTTGTGGGAGAAACTTCCTTCACATCTGTTGTATCTTTCAATACTTCTGAATTATGGCATAGACGTATGGGACACTGTGATCCCAGAGTCTTAGGAAAATTAATGGATAATGTTAAAGGGCTTCCAATGAAGTTGGTTACTTCGAAGGGAGAAACGAAACCATGCTGAGGATGTGCCAAAGGCAAAATGGTTGCTAAATCGTACCCTTTATCCTCAAAACGAGCTAAGGAGCCTCTTGAACTCGTGCACGGAGATTTGATAGAATATCCAACTCGCTCTTACTATCAAAACGAATATGCTTTAACCTTATTCGATGATGCAACATCATACGGATGGGTATATCCAATTCGTAAAAAGAGCAATACAGATCAGAAATTGCGCAATTGGCTAGCTCTTGTAGAGCGCCAGACTAATAAAAAGGTCAAACATATGCATTTCGATCGAGGGGGAGAATTCTTTTCAAATGAACAATGGGACTGGTATAACTCTCTAGGAATATTTCCACAAAGAGGTTCTCCCAACGTGCATGAACAGAATGGACGAGCAGAAAGATTTAATCGTACACTACGAGAAAAATCTGAAGCCATGCGCTTTCAGGCTTGTGCGCCTGAAAACTGGTGGGAATTTGCAATTCTCACAGCCGTCCATATCTACAATAGAACTCCTATTCGTTTGAGGAAATACAGAACTCCAGTTGAATTGTTTGAAAATAAGAAGCCTGATGTTTCATACTTCAGGACGTTCGGATGTGGCGCATATGCATACATACCGAAACGTAAAAATAAGCTTGCTCCACACTCTGAAGCAATGATCTTCATTGGTTACGAGAGCGGATCAAAAGCTTATCGATTCTTTCGAACAACCAACAGTTCTGTATACATTACTCCACAAGCAGTTTTCGATGAGAACTGGTTTCCTAAATGTCAGAAAGAAGTGCCCGGATCCATAGAGTTTGATAAAACCGACAAACCTGTCCGGTCTATACCCTTTCCAACGTACCCATATGATGGCCATGAAGATCATCACAATAATGATGATTTCTTTAATCCTCCACCTCTACCAGGATCAGATGATGACGATCATCAACCTGGAGGAGATCCTCCCTTGGATCCTGTCCCGGATGATAAAAGCGATGATGTGCACAACGGCAATCATCCAAATACTGATGGATTCGGATCACCGAAAGGCTCCGATCACAATCCTAATCAGTATGGTCCGGATCCACGGTCTGCTGGTTCTTCTGGTTCGACAAATCCATTTGGATTTCGCCAAGCTGACTATGATGAGTGGGAGAACTTACGAGCTCCTCCACCAGCAGCTGTCAGAAGAAACCCTCCAAGGAATAGAGTAACTCCCAACCGTCTGTTTAATGTTTACGGAAATCGACATCCTGTTGAGATCGAACGCGATATCGATTCTCAAGCACGCTGGCAAAGTCAGATTAATCCGACAAATGAACCTGAAACAATACCAAATAGGGTTCCTGATCCAGCCGCTCCTATGGACACGGATGACGATATGAGCGATCTTGCTCAGCAAGGGGGAGAAAATTACTTGGTTTACTTGCTGAATAACGGTCATCAACTATATGGTCTTCAAGCCAGTAGTTATGATAACGTTCGTGAATGGACATACAAACAAGTCCAGAAGCGTCCTAAAGATGAACGACCATCTTGGGAAACAGCATGCAGACTGGAATTACAATCACTCAAAGATAGAAACGTCTTTGATGTGGTCACACTACCCAAAGGCCGAAAAGCAGTGAAATCCCGCTGGGTATTTGACATCAAGTCTGATGGCCGAAAGAAGGCAAGACTTGTTGCGAAAGGATTTTCGCAGAAACAAGGGATAGACTATAACGAGTTGTTCTCTCCTGTAGTACGATTCGAAACCGTACGACTTCTATTGGCACTAGCAGCGCTTGAAGATTGGGAGATCTCTGCGCTAGACGTTAAAACAGCATTTCTTTATGGTGCCTTAGATGAGGAGATCTACATGGAACAACCAGAAGGCTTCGTTACGGACTCCAGCAAGGTTTGGAGGTTACGCAAAGCATTGTACGGATTAAAACAGGCTTCTCGTGCCTGGTGGCGTCAGTGTACTGAATCCATGAAACGTCTGGGATTCAAACGTGTTAGATTTTGGTCTCGGCCCGAGTCCGGGAACCGGACTGTTCATACCGTACTGCGTATGTAATCAATACATTCTATCTTTTTCCCTTCCATCGTCGTCGATCGTCGTCGTCCCGAGTCCGTCTAACCGCCGTCCTCGTCCCTGTGAGCCCTGTCCATGGCTCCTCCCAATACCCGATTCTAACAGGTTATGGGCCCCGGCCACCTTAGCGCCTATTCCTGTCAAAATCACCATTCACACTCTTTTTCACCGGTTTTCTCTCTCTGTGTCGGCGTGTGCGAACAGTTAAAAACCCTTCCCCATCATGACCATCAACCCCACCCACGTTGCCCTCATCAGTTCTCGGAAGAGGCTCACTCCGGAAAATTTCCGTGTTCAGAAGATCTATTATCACAAGTTCTTCAACGCTATCAATGCCGGTTACGTTACCGAGCTTGCTGAAGCAGTCCCGGACGGCAAGAAGCCGATCGACGATGAGCTCTGTTTCATCCTCGAAAACCTTGTCGACCCCGAGTATCGCTACCTCATCGAAGAAGAGGTTTCTGGTCTTGCTTCGTGGAAGAAGATCTGTAACTCCTTCGACTCGAAGAACTTTCAGGCCATGGTTACTGCCTACAAGACCTTCATATCCATCACCCACGATCTCGACTACCCCGTCTCCGCATACATCCAGAGCATTGAGTCTGCTGCAAAGCGTCTCAAGGACCTAGGTGTTCCTCAGCCCGACGAGACTGTCATGTGCCTCATGGTTGCCCAATGTCGCGATCTCGAGACTCGTGCCAAGCTCTATGGCCTTGGTAATCCTGATCTCAAGTCTGTCAAGGACGTCATGCTTGCCAAAGCTGATCTCTCAGGCGAGAATGATGGTGAGGAGGTTCCCGCCATCAAGCAGGAGTCTGCTAATGCAGCCCGCTCTGGCTACCCATCTTCTGGTGGTGGGCGATACGGTGGGAGTGCTGGAGGGTCTCGTCCCCCACCTGGTCAGCGTTTCCGGTGGTGCTCTGCGGTTTCTGAAGATCAGTGCCGGCGTTGCGGACTGGTTGGACACATCGCAGATCGCTGCATACACGACATGCCCCAGAACGTAAAGGACTGGGTCATCCGAGGAGCTCCACGTTCTGATCTCCAGGAGAGCTCTGGTAATCAGGCAGAAGTTGCTGGTCAGGCGAGCGTCGCTGGTCAGGAACACACGCCTGAAGTCCTTGAAGCCATCCTCAATGGTGATCTGGAGGCTACAGCCCCCGATTTTGGTGCCAACTGGGTATACTTCAGGTCCCATGATGGCACCATCAGTATGATCGAGGAGAAGGATATCAAGCCCCGCTACAAGGCCCATATTGTTGGTCGCCCACGAGCAGGGTCTCCTTCATCTGGTTCTAGCTTTCCCGCTCTTCACACTTGAGTGACTGCTGTGGACTTCAACTGGATGTTGTTGGTTGTCAGTTGGTATTGGTTTGAGTTTTTCGGTGGGAGCCTTTGCTCCGTTCTTTGTTTCTTTGATTCGGTGGGAGCCTTTCATTCTTTCTCGGCCCTCACCAGGTGGGAGTGTTAGATTTTGGTCTCGGCCCGAGTCCGGGAACCGGACTGTTCATACCGTACTGCGTATGTAATCAATACATTCTATCTTTTTCCCTTCCATCGTCGTCGATCGTCGTCGTCCCGAGTCCGTCTAACCGCCGTCCTCGTCCCTGTGAGCCCTGTCCATGGCTCCTCCCAATACCCGATTCTAACAAAACGATGCTTATCCGATGCTGGCGTATATGTCTTCAACAAGAATGGCAATATGGTCATTGCCGTCGTCTATGTCGACGATGCTTTATTCATGGGTCCTGATCGCAACCTTGTCAATAGACTAAAAAGCGAATTCATGAAAATCTGGGAATGCCGAGATCTAGGCGAGCCAACAGAATTTCTGCGAATGCGAATTACTCGAGATCGGAAGAATCGCAGACTGATCCTTGATCAGCAAGACTATCTTGAAAAGATAATTCGTAAATTCGGAGTTCTGAACGCCAAGACGGCATATACGCCTTTGCCAGAAGGCTATAACCCAACCCAAAACCAGGGGGAGGTTAATCCCGAGATTAGGCATAGATTCCAATCAGTTATCGGATCATTACTTTATTTGGCTCTCGGAACGAGACCAGACATATCCTTTGCTGTAATCAAAATGTCACAGTATGGAGCTAATCCTAATCAGGAACACCTCCAGAAGGCACTTTACATCGTGAAATACCTTGTTCACACTGCAAAGTATGAACTCATTTACGATGGTAGATCCAACCAAGGACTACTTGCCTTTGCTGACTCTGATTGGGCAACTGATAAAGATGATCGTCGATCACAGACTGGATATATCGTAAAGCTTGCCAATGCACCAGTTTGCTGGGTCTCTCAGAAACAGAAAACGGTTGCATTATCATCCACGGAAGCAGAGTATATGGCTCTATCTGACTGTACACGTCAGGCTTGCTGGATGAAGTCGTTATTGAACGAATTGAACTTCCCTATTCGATCTGTTCCATGTGTTAGCGACAACCAAGGCGCTATCTTTCTCAGCAGCAATGAAGCTACTGATAAAAGAACAAAACACATCGACAATCGATATCATTTCATCAGGGAAGCAGTGGAACACAGAAAGACTCGAATCTATTTCGTTGAAACTGCTAAACAACCTGCTGATCTTCTTACGAAGAATCTTGGCAGAACAAAGTTCGAATTGTTCAGGCAATCTTTAGGATTGACATTTCACTAGTTCCATGATCGCATGATGAACTTAGTGAGGGGGAGTGTTGAACATGATGGATATCATGTGATACACTGTTGACATGTTGTTTACACGTCACACTATTTATAGAGCTACGCCTCTAGAACACTTGCGTCCTCATGCAAGTACTACGTCTCTGTCTACGTATCTCACTACGTACCTAGTAGTTTCATCATAAATGACACTATAGACAGTCGCTATCCAATAGCATAAGTAGAGTCTCCAATACATGAGGCAAACACGACTATGCTCACCAAGCATACTACCATTCATGGTAGAAGTACTTACACAGTACTAATGTCTTTTACGCCTTTAGGGCCGAATACCTACATCTAGTAGTAGTTTCAGTTAGTGTAATACTCATTACATGTACCAGAAACTTATGTATAAAAGACTGGACGAAAGGCCTTAAGCCTTAGGACAATCTACTCGATTATCACCTCTTCTCAAGCATCTCAAGACTACAAGAACACTCTGTGTATTACCCATGTGAGGTTTACTTCGTTATACCCACTGTGCACTTTAACTATGCTGGCTCATCAACAGCCACCTCTGTATAGTATATAAGTAGCTCTGTATCTACATGCAATACTAGTACTTTTACTGCTCTCGTTGCTGCCTCTAAGCCTATCTCCAGGTGAGCTAATCTGTCCCATGCTGCCACTGCGTGGGCAGGACCTCTGCCTCAACAGGTGGTATCGGGTTCCCATTGATACTGTTGATGACTTTGACCGCCTCTTCCTGAAGCTCTTCCAAACGTTCCAGCTTCCCAACGTCCTTCTCGCTCGAAGCAATCTAGGTCAACAGCTATCAGCCAGACGAGCCCGAAGAAACTTGAAGGAACAATGCACCTGTACCAGTGCATCCAGATAAAGACTATGAACGCTATGCATAAACGAATCAAGAAAGATGACCCCACGATTCTCAGCGGAGATACCACTCCATTCCCTCCGGCCCCATCTCATAACCTCGAGGGCTCTTCCGTAGAGCTCGAGCGCGGCGACGTGGTGGTGTTGCATTTGGCTGTGCAGAATCCCGAAAAGAATCCAACAGCTGTGTGGGTGCGATTAAAATGAAACTCTCAAGACATATCTTGTACCATACCGAATGGTAGTACCAACGGCTTGCCGAACGTGGTCCCATCCTCTTTCAATTCGCCGGTTGTTTGCCTCTTGCATAAGGGCCGCAGGCCCATCCTCCGTCCAGGCTCCGGTACATCTTGTCTCCCCTTGAACTGAAAAAATATCAGTGAAAATTTTCAGACACACGGACCCCGCAATACATACTTTGTCTTCTGACCTTTTCAACCCAAGCACTATCAGTACATTGAAGAACGCGACGGTCGCAGAGAACCGCATTGGTAATGTTTTCGATTGATTGGACGTTGAACATGGCCATCATGGGCCCATGGGTCCTAAAGTCGTCCATTTGCTTCGTCCCCTTCTGAAATTGCTCATATGCACTGGCAATTGCCCAAGCCTAGACAACGGATGTTGAGTTCTGCATAACATCAAGAGGAAAGGTCCGACACCCACACTGCTATCGTACTTCCGTTCACGCTCCAATTGGGCTTTCATCTCCAAAGCTCGTACTCCAGGCATCTGGTTCTTGGGACAAGCTGTCGTCCCCGATACGCAATGTTTCGCCTCGTTCTTCATGTCTTCCATGGAACGCTTCGAAGCAGCATGGTTCTTTTCGTACTGTTCTTTCTGCTTGAGTTCAGCCTCCGTGAGATTTCCCCGCGGGAGCGTCTCCAGAGCCTTTTTCCAATATTCCTCGCTTTGGTCGAACTGACGGAGTTCCTATCAAACAAATCCATAAAAAAGGGGGGTTCAGCTGAACGATTACCGGGCAGAGCGAAGATCAGAATTGGGCTAACATCGTACGCGGTTCCAAGCCTTGCCCAAGCTTTCGAATAGTTCGGATCAAGCTCAGTGGCCTATTCGAAACGCATTTAAACCTGGAGAAAACGTGACTTTGACAAAAGTCTGATACCTTGGCTGCATCAGCCACCGCGTCCATATATCTACGTCCCGCAAAGTCAGGCATCGCAATCCAACCAGGACCAGCTGAAGAGCCATACCTCCTTAGACTCAGTCTGCAAGCAGCCCGGTTCGCGAAAAGAATTGGATTTCGATCATCGAGCGCGATGGCTTCGTCGTACTTCCCCATTGCAGCATCGAAATTCTTCGCGATAAAGAGTTTGTTGCCTTCATCTTTCAGAGATTGCGCACGGCCCCGGGTATTTTGAGACATGGTCCAAAAGAAATCTCAAAGTTCGTAGTGGTGGTTGAAGAAAGAGTTACAACAGCCACGAGGCCGCCTGAGAAAGAAAAAGAAGCCCACTTGTCTGCTGACTGACGTATATTTCAAGTGCACAAACCTCCAGTCGAGTCAAGGAGTTTTTAGAGATATCGGAAAGTCTATTCAGGTTCAGGAATCGAGAGGTCGCCGTCTTTGTGTCACGACGCGTGCATCGCACAGGATCCGGACGCCCGCCCGGCGCAATCCTCAGTTTCAGTCTTCACATCGCGAAAGTAGAGTACAAACAATGTCATATTGATGCTATGTAAGTATGTGTGAATATGTGCTACAGTGTCAAAAACCAATGCCGGAACGAAAAGATAATACAAGTGGATGTTGAAATCCTTCGACTTCACTACGGTATACGATTAAATTTCCCTATTTCCTAATACACCTTGGGACAACCCCCCATCCCCGAGGTCCCCCGAACAAGAAACTTCGACAAACGTGAAAACTCAGCATTTTTTTGTGATGAACCACCCACAGGGCCTTCCGCCAGAGAGAGAGAGAATGAAAGGAGGGGGAGTAACTCTCTAATCAAAACTATAAGTTAACGATTCTGCGGGCGCTGTTGAAGCGCATGAGTTTCCAGAATGGAAAGGAGAGTGAAAACACCAATTTAGGCGTGGTTCTCCCGTGCCCAGCGGGCAGCGTTGACGAGGTTGATGAGCGACGCCTCGGTCTCCTTCCAGCCACGGGTCTTCAAACCACAGTCAGGGTTGACGAAGAGGAGGGTGGAATCGAGGTGAGTGAGCATGGCCTTGAGACGCTCCTGGATCTCAGCGTCTCCGGGGACACGAGGGGAGTGGACATCGTAGACACCAGGGCCGATGCTGTTGGAGTAGCCGTAGCGCTTGAAGGTGTTGATGAGCTTCAAGTCGCTCTTGGAGGCTTCGATGGAGATGACATCAGCATCGAGACGCTGGATCTGAGGGAAGATGTCGTCGAAGTCGGAGTAGCAGAAGTGAGAGTGGGTCTGGGTCTCGTCCTTGACGCCGGCGGTGGAGAGCTTGAAGGTGTTTCCGGCCCATCCGAGGTAGGTATCCCAGTCAGCACGACGGAGAGGGAGCTAGAGTTGAGCAAACATCAGCAAAGGTTGTCGCAAGATAGTGCGATCAAAACTTACACCCTCACGGATAGCAGGCTCGTCGACTTGGATGGCCTTGATGCCAGCGGCCTCAAGGTCAACGACCTCATCACGGAGAGCAAGGGCGAGCTGCTGAGCCTGGAGCTCACGGCTGATGTCGACACGAGGGAAGGACCAGTTGAGGATGGTGACAGGTCCAGTCAACATACCCTTCATGGGCTTCTTGGTGAGGCTCTGAGCGTACTTGCTCCATTGAACGGTGATGGGTCCCTTGCGGCTGACATCAGAGACAACGATGGGGGGTCGGACGTAACTATTGGTTGCTCGTTAGTTCTTAGCCTAGAGAAACAATGATCTATTTCAACTCACCGAGAACCGTAGCTCTGCACCCAGGCGTTTTGGGTGAAGACGAATCCGTTGAGACGCTCTCCGAAGTATTGAACCATGTCGTTACGCTCGGGCTCTCCGTGAACCAAGAGGTCAAGACCAATTCGCTCCTGGAACTTGACAGCAGACTCGATCTCCTTCTTGATGAACTCGTCGTACTCGGACTCACTGAGTTCGCCCTTGCCGAGCTTGGCACGAGCTTGACGGATCTCCTTAGTTTGCTGTAGATTGTAGATCATTACGTGAGTGCGGGAGTCATACCATCGATGAGACAAAACATACAGGGAAGGAACCAATGGTAGTGGTGGGGAACTTGGGGAGGTTGAGTGACTTCTGAGCCTCACGACGGGTAGCGAAGGGGTTCTTGCGCTCGTAATCCTCAGGCTTGATGGAGGAGACACGCTTACGGATAGAGTCGTCGGAGTTCTTCTCGAAGTCACGACGCTTGGCGACGGAAGCGCGGTTGGCCTCGATAGCAGATGCAACCTTGGAGTCCTGCGAGCCGGAAGCGGCGGCGGCGATGGTAGCAACCTCAGAGGCTTTCTCGAGAGCGAACGAGAACCAGTCCTTCTGCTCTTCAGTGAGCTTGTTCTCGTTGGCAAGGGTGACAGGGATGTGGAGGAGGGTGGAAGCGGTGGAGACGAGGACGCGGTCCTGTCCGAGAGCCGAGACTGCCTTCTCGACGAGCTTGAGAGCGGCAGCGAAGTCGGTCTTCCAAATGCTACGTCCGGAGACGACACCGAGGGAGAGGACAATGGAGGTAGAGTTGACAGCAGCAACGGCAGCGTCGAGCTGTTGAGGAGCACGGTCAAGGTCAATGTGAAGACCAGCAATGGGGAGCTTGGCAAGGAAGTTGACGTTGGTCTCGAGACGGCCGTAGAAGGTGGTGAGGAGAATCTTGGGAGCAACAGAGACGAGCTCAGGGTAAGCTGAGGCGTACTGAGACTCAAATCCAGCACCAAGGTCGGTGATGAGGATGGGCTCATCGAGTTGGACCCATTCGACGCCAGCCGACTTGAGCTCAGTCAAGAGCTGCTTGTAGACGGGAAGGAGTTTGGGGAGGAGGGAGATGGGTTGGAAACCCTCCTTGGCCTCCTTGGTGGCCTTAGCGAGGGCAAGGAAAGTGATGGGTCCAAGGACCACGGGGCGAGTGGTGACACCGAGGGCTTTGGCCTCCTTGTACTCCTCGAGAGCCTTGTTGTAGTTGAGCTTGAACTCGGTCGAATCGTCGAGCTCGGGAACGAGGAAGTGGTAATTCGAATCGAACCTGATGGAAATCAGACTGTGATGCTCATCCTGATGCTATCTTTACTCACCATTTCTTCATCTCACCAGCGGGAACATCAACACCGTTCGCTTGGTGTCCACGAGCCATAGCGAAGTAGGTGTCAAGGGCGTTGAGTCCCTGACCCTGATACCTCTTAGGAATCGCGTTGAATGCGGCAGAGTGGTCAAGAACATGGTCGTAGAGGGAGAAGTCACCGCTGATAGGGTCATGATCAACTCATCGATCCAGCCCGTGGAAGGGGAAAAAAATTAAAACACACCTGGGGATGAAGTCAACACCACGCTGCTTGAGCTCAGTCCAGTTGGTCTTCTTGACCTCAGCAGAGACTTTGGTGACCTCCTCAGCGGAGACCTTGCCAGCCCAGTAAGCCTCGACAACCTTTTTAATTTCACGGTTGGCACCTGGTGTTCCGAGTAAAATGTCAGCACGGTATCGAGAAGTGGCAACTAACAATGAGTTCAAGGCTCACCGATACGAGGGAATCCAAGAACACTGGATGCGACCATTTTTGAAAAGAAGAGATGAGAGATGAAAGAGAAAAAAAGGAAAAGTGGGGGAAGCAAAAAAATGCAAAATCGATTGGTTTATATCGAAATTTGTGCGTTACATAATTCATTGCAATCATATCGCCATCAAATCAACTACGCGAAATATGGCACCACTTCGCGACCCCCCACGCGACGGACACGTTCAACGCGTCGAAAGAGAAACGTTCGCGCTCACAATCGATCCTTTCCAACTTGAAATGGTGAACTTGAGCAAAATAGGTAAGTATTCTGTCGCTTGCTGAGTAGCCTGCAGGCTCACCCCGTTGCTGCGGACCAGAGATTCACGTAACACGTTGAAAGCGCGTCCCTTGAATGAAGCCACTCCGACAGACATCGATAAGGACCATTTTGTACGTGCAGCGAAGGGTTGGCGGTGGCTTTTGACGTCGTTATCACACCAAATTAGCAAAACGAGGCTGGCTAGCAAATCAGAACCGAACTTAGCTTCAACCGGTCAGTCGAGTAGGTGGAATATTGTGGAGAATGGTGTCGAACGGCAAGTCGATCATATGAATTCAATAGGATGCTATCGACAGAGTCAACTGTACTCAATCTCGGATTTTAGGCGAGGCAATCGGATCGAAAGGATGCTATTTTCGCACCAAAGACAGAGGGTCGAGCACAACCCTGGGGCTTCAATATATAAGTAGCGAGCTGCGAGATACGTATCATGGTGAGAGCACATCATAATTTGACGTATTTACAAGCTCGGGAAGTACAGTACAAGAAATTGTGGGGTCGACCTCTCCCTGCACAGTTCATGCCGATCACGGCCTATCGTTGTTTGGGTTCCATCGGGGTCTCAGCGCGTGTCCTTGCAGACCCGCATGAATGCGATGGTGGAGGTAATTCGCATTCAGATCAAAGCTGAAGCCAAGTTCACAGTCCTTCGCCTTGGAAGTTAGTCAGACGAATGTCCGGAAATCCCTCCAGGGCCGATATTCCGTACGCTCGGGGAGGTCATGATCAAAAGCTTTCAGTTTCAAAGCCAAGTATTTTACAGTAATGTTACACTTCACTCTTCACTTCCGAGTCAAATTCAATCCCTCGAAGTGATCTTCTCCTTCAACACTCTTCCCACAGCCTCACCAATTGACTCATCTCCCGCGATCAAGTCGATCCACAACCCACCGGCGTTCTTGTTTTCATCGTCCGACTGCTCCAGCAATTCCACAGCGACGGCTGCCACATCGTCCCTGGGAACTTTCCCATATGCCTTGGCTCGTCCCAAGTCGACCTTTCCCTTTGCGGGGTCGTCTGACAAAGTACCAGGCCTCAAGCAAATATCTTGCCACTTCTTCCGGCCGCCCTGAACGAACTTCCGACTCTCATTGAACAGGAACTCGTCAGCCTCGGTTTTGGCTTCACAATAATCCGGTATAGCCTTCCAAGCACCCTCAAACGCCTCCTTATCCTTTTCTGACCAGTACGACGCGGGTTTGCGCCTCGAACAGTTGGCCGAAACCATCAAGAACTTGGTAGGAGAAGGAGCAGCCATAGCAGCCGCGATGAACCGTTTCGCAGCCACCTCATCGACAGCTTTCGTTCGTTCTTTTCCGCCTTTCCCGCCTGCACCTGAAAAACGCAACGAAGGGTCAGCTCTTCGATTTGGCAGCGAAATGAGGGGAACATACCTGCAGACCAAATAACCCAATCGATATTTTCCATCAATTTCTTCGCCACTTCGTCGTCTGCCTCTTCGATAGACGCAACGACCGGTTTTATGAGGTCTCTCTTCGACGAATCTGGTGCCAAAGCTCGAATCTCTTCGGCGTGGTCAGGGTTTCGGATAATAGACGTTACTGTATGGTTTCGAGATGCGAGGATTTTGGTCATTTGCAAGGCGATCTTGCCATGTCCTCCGAGAAGTAAAATTCGTGCCATATTTTGAGTGGTGGTGGTGTGGTATTAGTGAGGGATATGAATGTGAGAGGGAGTTGTCAGAGAACGGCTCGGATTTATACCTGTTCGATAAACTCTGACATCATGGTTTCTCTGTCTCATCCGGGAGTTCAGTAAACCGGAAGAAGCTTTAGGGCCGAAAACGAACGCCACTGGCACTGCCTACTCTGATGCCCCCATAGCACCGGCTTCAAACGGAGGATCGTGAAATTCAAAGCATTGATATTAGGTAGAGCAGGAAGATGGAGTGGGGCGCTATGAGCTACTCAATACAAAGACATTACCTACGGAAAAAGATCACCATCGACGAGAACACCCGGGACAAGCAAATGGACATCGGAAAGTATGGGCGGAAAAACGTGCTGAATATGGTACATACATGGGGTCTACGAGCTAAGCCACTCCCACTCTCATCGACAAGAAACTTCCAACGACTCCTGATACTAATCTTACAAGGACCCACGCAGGGAACGCAGAGATGAGAAAGCGTGTAAATGAAAAGATCGAGGGTGAGGTAGAACGCCGAGCAAGGTAAGAGAGGCAATGGCGTAAAAGGGAGCAATCACAAAGAAACGGATGTAGGATGGTCTACCGTCATGTCGTCCGAGTGCCCGTCGAGCCTCAAATCCGACTGTGAACCGGCGCGGAGTTCAACAATATGGGGCTTCACTCGGTCTCGCTGTTGTTGCTGGAACCTGTCAGACAAGCTTCGACGCGGTAGGGGCTTCACCATCCGGGCGTTCGTTGCGTTCAAGTGGGGCGGTAGAAACGAAGAGATTATCCCAGACTCATCGGACGAGTCTGAATCGTATTCCTGGTCCGAGTCGTCCTCTGTTGACATGGAATCTGAACTTTCCGAGGTAGAGGGCGACATCTCGGTGCCACCAGATGGCTTGGTCGTAAAGACACCCAGGCCGAGATTCTGCGGTGGCGACGGGTAAATTCGTATTGAGGGTAGATTAAGACATTCAAGAACAATGTCACCAAGTAGAATGTTGTTAAAAAAGGAGTGTTCGAATCAGGGTGACTCCAAGGCGTGATATAGGATCAGGATTGCGTACCATTTCGATATATTGTTCCGTCCCCTCAGATATATTCTCGATATCCACGCCCGCGGGATCAGCCTCCATTCGTTGAGCTAGTTCTGCGTTCGATGCCTCCATCTGGGGTAGAAATGCCTGGACACGAGATAGAACTGCACACAAAGATAAGCTCGCCTCCTTGTCTTTGAACAACAGGATAAGACCTACGTGGACTAGGACCAACCGGGAACGTCTTCCTCTCCCCAAAATCAAATTTGAACTCCGAGTTTGGTGGAAAAGAAGACGCTGTGGACGATTCATTCAATTTCTCAAAAGTGTGTTCTGTGCAGGTTACCAAGCCAATAGCACAGCAAGGTAAAGGGGAAGATTTTCAGGTCAAATTCATTAGGGAATGAAAGCAAAACAAGTTGAAAAGCCAAAACTCACGGAACCTCCTCACCCTGGCCTCCTCATCTTCTACTTCAAGCCTCTCGATACCATGAGATTGCATGTCCTGGTCGTAAATGTGAGTATCGTCGTCGTAATCGTGTCGAAGGGTTGTGATTCAGATTGAATGAATTCAAAAGCCAGCTTGTAGAAGTGTGGTGGGGTTCTCTCGCCAGTCTTTGTGACGACGTGATGAGGGACCAGGGAGAGAATGGGGGCCGGAAAATTTTCGAAAAATAGACGCTGATATAATAAAGGACACATCATGCCAAACAATATCCACTTTTGGTAGTGTCCGCTTATGTAAGCGTTTAAACTCCGCATACGCGTAGGGCGACGCGTCAGTTTATTGTCATGCCGTGAGACTCTTTCTTCTCTAATACCTCCATCTCGGGATACCGACGACCAGCAATTTCACCTTTTGAACCTTTGAAATACATCTAGACCATGGCAGGAGACAAAGACACCCTTCTTGGAATGGGATTCGACTCTGCTCGCGTTGAATGTATGTCTCGATTCCATGCATCACATTCTTTCTTACCGCCTACTCAAGCATTATTGTCACGATCGATGCAGGGGCCCTCAAATCTACCGGCAATCGAGGATTGCAACCAGCGATGGACCATATTCTCGAGAATGAAGGGAAACCCGTACCCTCTCTCGACTCGGTGTCGGAAGCATCGCGGCCGAGTGCTTCGGGTGGTGCTATGGATGTCGACGAGGACGATGAAGACGCGGAGTTCCTGAGGAGTCAGATGGGTGCTGGTGCAGTGGATCAGGAAGCAAAGGTTCGTAGCTATGTATATTGTTCGTTCTTTTTCACTCAACAGAGTACCCAATCAGAGCATCAAATGCTCTCAATGTGGAAAGATATTCAAGAACACTGCGCTCGCGAATTTCCATGCTGAGAAGAGTGGCCACGATCAATTTGAGGAGTCTACTGAAGAGGTACAAGCACCGGGCTCTCGTCTCCCATATCGATTCAGACTCACCGATGCCTCGGTAGATCAAACCTCTGACGGAAGAAGAGAAAAAGGAACGTCTCGCTGAATTGAGGGCTAAAATGGCAGACAAGCGTTCAAAGAAAGCGGTCGAAGATGCTGCTGATCAAAAGGCGAATGAGGCGTTGAGACGCAAGGCAGGAAAGGTGCGTGACAGAAGCAATAATTCTCCTCGAAGCCTTTTGATCTCATCGACAATTTAGGATATGGGCAAGATTCAGGAAGATTTGAAGGCAAAAGAGGCCATCAAGGAAGCAGAACAGAAACGACGAGGTGCACGATTCCACACCAGTCATGAATCCTTTATTAACCACCATTCATGCATCAGACAAGATTGAGGAGCAGCAAGCACGTGCCAGAGTGAAGGCGCAGATCGAGGCCGATAAACGGGAACGTGCTGAGAAAGCAGCTAGAGAAAAGGCCCTTCGGGAAGGCAAACCTCTACCTGACAGTGGGTCTGCACCCGCACCTGCAGCCGCTGCATCACCATCAGCGCCGTCTGGGGTGGCAGGTCGAGATTTTAAAGAGACGCGATTGCAGATACGGATGTCCACAGGCGGTCAACCGTATACAACGACTCTTTCTAGCGATGCGCGTGAGTGAACCTTCCCTCTGATCCGCACCCGGCACCCCACTTTCCTGCCAATTTCCTGCATTCCGGGGCACACCCGAACTGATTGCCTTGGTTAGCTTTACGAGAGGTGGCTGAATTCATTGCTGCGCAAAATCTTGCGGCTAATGTTGACACCGTTACGATCGCGCAACACTTCCCGAGGTGAACCAAACAGTCCTTCCCACCGTCATTTAATGTCTGATCCTTTCCCATGCCCTGACAGGAAAACGTTCTCGCCCTCGGACTTCTCGAAGTCACTTAGAGATCTTGGTCTCACACCCTCTGCGGTCAGCGGATCAGATTCGATTTTAACACTTCTGTCGGAGGCTGATTCGTCTTGATTATCTAGGTTCTTATTGCCACACCTTGATCGATGGATAAGTTCAGGCCGAAGGACGGAACGTATGGAAAAGTTGTTGTACTCGATATTGTAACAATATGATACTAACGCGGAATCTATGATTGGGCACCTTCAAGGTGGCCACTGAACTTCGTCTACACATGCAGTCTATCTTCATCGCGTCTCTGCGACTCATGCCCGCTCGGCGTAATCGTAAAGGACGATACGACCCAACGCAGAACCCACAGCAATACGACCCTCAGCTTCATCTACGGCTACTCGAGTCCAGTCATCGGTTTCTTGCACATAGTATACTGTGGACGCTTGTGACTGTGTGCTTTTATCCGAGAATTCCGGCTGTTCTGGGTCGTTCGAGGTCGAACTATACGAACTCTCCCTGCCTTCTGCGGGGGGTCCGTCCCTCACGGGCGACAACATGTGTCCAGCTAACCGCTGACCTACTTCGCCCTGGTGGAAGTAATCTTCGGTGTGACTGTCTATCCAGACACCAGTCCCGTAAGAACCGAGCGCGACGTCGCTCACTGCGAACAGACGGATGGGTGAGGAGATCGTCTGTTGTAGGATCGGGGGGAAATGATAGGGTAGATTGTA
This sequence comes from Marasmius tenuissimus, assembly GCA_029532415.1. NCBI lineage: Eukaryota > Fungi > Basidiomycota > Agaricomycetes > Agaricales > Marasmiaceae > Marasmius > Marasmius tenuissimus. The sequence goes on along the minus strand of JAQOTA010000025.1, from coordinate 4,325 downwards.
CAGGCTAACGGGGATTGAAGGTGTGTAGTGACGGTTGGGATGTAGGACGTAGTGTTGGAGAAGATTGACTGGCCATGGGAATAAACTTGAAAATCGGAGAAGAATGTTTATGGGAGGGGGTTGACTCGGATGGGAAACATGAGCGTGCTTAATGTCTCGTTCGACTCGACAACTGTCGAGCCTCCATTGGAAGGTGTGGACGGTGATTGGGGAGAGGAACTGGACGTTATCGCCATTCCGGAATCCCTCTAGGGAGTAAAGCTCCAGGGTGGTTGGTTGTATGAGGAGGATGTAATCATCATCGATGACAGTTTCAAAGACTTTCGGCTACGCGAGGTCAAAGACGTGAGCTCATGTTGCCACTCCCGAGACTCCTCAATGCCTCACCTGATTGGCTGGTAATACAGGTTGTGGGTGCCTCAACTCCACTCTATGAGTCGGTCGTGTCGTGTCTAGTATTCTGACCTCATCGTTGAGTCCTCGAATGACAAGAGTCGTCCCGATAAAAGACAGGACGCTCTTGGCTTGCGATGATTCTATGGTGTTCAGCGTCACAAACGCCTGCTCGGGTTCTTTAGAGGGGTCCAAGCCCAAGATGTCGATGCTGTGATTCCGAATCTGTAAGTCCATGACATTCTGTCAAAAGTCCGTTCAAAGGGGGTCTACTCACCTCGCCGCAGATTTAATAGCTAACGTTCCGCTCATCACGCTCCTGTGCCTATTCACAGCATACCCCCCTCCCAACACACTTTCCCTCCTGGCAACACAGTGCAAACCACTGTCATTAGTAAGATTGATTGCCCACAACTCGAACATAAACATGCGAGGCGCCACGTCCTGTCGCAAAGAAGCAGAAAATAGATGGGGGAGTCCTTCTACTGTAATAAAGTCCAGCGATATAACCCGCATGGATGGAGCAGGTTCGACACCGCCAGCAGACACTGTCGATGTCCTTGTTGTAACCGGCGACTCCGACGTCCAATTTCGATGGAGTTTCAACGACCGTTGAACACAGATCTCTAGCTCCCTGGCACTAAGCGCGCCAATGCCATTCTTCTCCAATCCGGGAACAGGAATTCTACGCTTGGCATGAATTTCTCGGCGAAGTAGGCGATTCCAAAGCTCCCGAGACTTGGTGATGTCGCCGAAGTGGTGTGATACCTGTCGGATGACCAGCCGGGCGTCGCGTCATATTCAACAAGGGATTGAAGGGTGTCCTGAAAGGGCCTAGTCCTCACCTGCCTCAGGTTCACCACGTCTCGTAGGGAAAGGAACTGGAATATAGCGATATATATCTCGTCTGGAAGGGCTGCCATATGTGGGTTGGAAGCTGGGTGGAGTGGGTGTAAAACGTGTAAAACTTCTGAAACTTCTGAGTAAGGAGGGAACAATCTCGTCGAACCAAATCGAGAACTCACTGGGCGAGTGCTATAGGGTGCTATAAGCCCTGTGACTTTGTTTGTAGCTCGAGGGGCCGAATCATGGGCCAGGTTCTGGATGATCGTCCTTTTAACCTTTTGTTTACTCGCATCATGGGCCGTCGCTTCCGACACGAGATTTGAAACATAGCCAGACGCTTCTTCTATGACATACGAAAGAAACGGAGGACCACGCGACCGGGTGGTAAAGGACCCGTCAATGTCCTACAAAATCGCACATTGCACATTCATCGTCCAGGAGAGAGCAGACGGTGACCCTCTGGGGAAAAGGAGTATGGTTCAGTAATAGTTCCCGAAGAGGAACCCGAATCAAACACGGATATCGAGTCAGGTTTACCACTTGAGAAGGGTTTCAGGTCTCGCAAGTATCGGTGACAGGGAGAGTTTGAGGATGGATAAGCGCAAGCTGACGTCTCGGAGTTATTGCAGGTTACCGACCCTCTCCTAGTGCTTACACATACACAGAAGGGTAGGGTCAATTGCAAGAAGCCTAGGCTCTGCTGGGCTACAACCAGGGCGCACATTATGATTCTTGATTGATATCAAGCATCTTATCAGTTGATTTACGCACGACTAATTCGGAATAAACACTCCAGCGAAGTTCTTGGGTTCGGTCCTTCCCGATGCGCCAGGAATGATTGTGCGATTCTCTCGTGGTATAGTGGCTTCTGCGTGCGAAGTCTCAAATGGAAGACCGAAGTTCTTGAAAGCCTTACCTTGGCTAGGGACACCAAGGCTGTCGTCGGGATACGTGGACTGCAAAGAGATATAGCCGCTCAATTCGGTGGTCCAGCCATAAGGAGTCTAGGATTGAGGGATGTGCTAACGGGCCCCAACAACAAGTTTTCAAACATAGACTCCGTCCCTAGATGGGGATCCGGCGACCGCGCTATATTAGGTGTGGAGTCGCCGTTGCAAGGCGAGGCCAAGGCTAGAGTATAGCTACAGCAAGGAAGGAGGATATAATAGTCTGGTCGCCGTCGATATGAAAATATGAAGATGAGTACGATCAGTGGCCACGATCCACATGGGCTCATCGATCATCCCTTAATCCCTCCAAAAACGAAACGACCTTTCGAGCCACATTCACACCCCCACTGATGTCCTCGAGGCGGTTATCCATTCGGGAGTCACCTGGTGGAAGATCCCCATGCTCCGACCCAGATCCATCTCTATCAACTTCCACGACCTGTGTGACTTTCTCATAGAACGCCGCGAGAGTCTTCGCATTGTCCACCATCCGGTCGAGCTTCATATGTCGAGATAACTTCCGGTTCGATCCCGAATCTGAAGCCTCTGCAGGTAGAGCCTCCATAATGGCCACCTGATTGGCAAGATTCCCAATCATGAGGAGACCAAAAAGTACAGAGAGGTGGCCCAAAAGGAACGAAGCGTCCGCTTCTGCTTCGGCCTTTTCCACGTCAGCCTTCGGTGGCAATGATTGATCCATACGTCCGTTCCGTGAGGGAGGGGAAGACTCGCGCTTCACATTCGCATTGGGGAAACTGGACGTCACGGCCTGCGCCGGAATCAACTGATGTTGATACACGCCAGCGAGGACATCGAGGACGCTTGTCGCATTGGAACATTTGCATGAGAACATGCAGGGCTGCAGCTTATGGATACATCCAGGATCGAACTCTACAGGTCGGAGTATCGGAGTAGTGTCAGCCAATGAATGAAGGCCAAAGCAGAGTTGAAACCGCACCAGCTTCCCTGAGTATATCCTTCGCCACCCGCACTTCTTGTACGATGTTCATCAATAATCCCAGTGCAAGGCATAGACGATCCAATGCTTGAGCTTGAGAACGCTCATTTCCCGTCCCATTGCGGGATTTTAGTAGTCCCTTCACGTCTCCGTCCCCGTCGTCACTTGGGAGATCACTTTCCATAATCCAATCCTCTGGTTCCTCTTTCACCGGGGTCTTCCCCTTCCTAGAAGAGCGGGTACCTCGGGTGGCATTCTGGGTGTTATTCCAACTCCGCCATCGGACATCGTCCGCTCTGCAAATCTCACCTATGATGAATGTCACTGCGATCGGATCGTGGACGATGGTGCTACTCCAGTCTGAGTCCGAATGAGTGAGGCTGAGGAGGATTCGTAATGCCAGGTCGATGCATTTAGATGCAGACGCTATCGAGAAGTGATTGTTAGAACCTTGATGATCTCATCAGAACCAGAAAGATCACGTACCCAAATCAACGAAGGGCTCCGACTCATCGGCGGTAGCAAACCGTTCGTCCAGCTGAGCGCGAGCATGAGCGCAGGCCGCTTCTGCGCGAATCCCTAGTCCGATCAACCCTTTGGCAAGCCAATCTTCTCGTGCTCGATCAACGATATCGGAGCCCTCCTCGCTACCCGCCGCCCACCGCTTGAGTAAGTAAGAGTCGAACAGGCCGAGGAGATCTTGAAGTACTTCAAAGTGAACGCCATGGAATAATGTTGGTGAGCTGTGGTCCTGCGTGGACGATTGTCCAACTGAGACATCGTTATGAGGGCCCTCAAGGGCAGAATCGGAATGAACGACGAGCGGCGAGAGTTGAGTGTGCAAGGATGTCAAGAGGGGTTCCAGGTGGTGAGCAGGAGATAGCGTCAATGGCTGGACAGTCGATAATGTGATTGTGATCAGTGCGAGGGTGGAGATCTAAAGTTAATGAATTCAGTTCAATAAACTGGTAGCGTGCACATGAATGAATCTCGCACGTTCTGAGTCGCGGGAAATACTTGAGATCGCGACGATATGATCTCGTACAGGGATTTCAGCTAATGGAGAGGTCAATACCATTCTTGCTGCTTTGCCGGTATAGACTGACCATAATACGATCACTTTTCATGACACGCAACTTCTTGAGCTCACTGTCAGGGAGCGATGATTGCGAGAGGAT